>PVHT021183696.1:1905554-1931201 GCA_004024745.2 Catagonus wagneri
TTCCCTTGTATGTCATTTGTTTCTTTTCCCTAGCTGCTTTCAATATTTTCTCTTTGTCTTTAATTTTGGTAGTTTCGATTAATATGTGTTTCAGGGTGTTCTTTCTTGGCTTATTTTATATAGTACTCATTGTGCTTCCTGGATTTGACTGAGTGGTTCCTTTCTCATATTAGAGAAGTTTTTGGCTATTATCTCTTTGAATATTTTTTCTGTCCCCTTCTCTCTCTCTTCTCCATCTGAAACCCCTATAATGCGGATGTTGGTGTGTTTAACATTATCCCAGAGTTCTCTGAGACTCTGCTCATTTCCTTTCAATATTTTATCTCTTTTCTCTTCTGTATTAGTGATTTCCACTAATCTGTCCTCCACCTCACTGATTCCTTCTTCTGCCTCCTGTATTCTACTGTTTGCTGCTTCTAATGAATTTTTTATTTCGGTTACTGTATTTTGCATCTCTTCTTGTTTAATTTTTACATCTTGTAATTCTTTGCTCAGTGTTTCCTGTAAATTATCAATCTTTGCCTCCAGTTTATTTCCAATGTCTTGTATCATCTTCAGCATCAACAGTCTAAAGTCTCTTTCTGAGAGGCTGATAATCTCAACACTGAGCTGTTTTTATGGGCTTTTTTCTTTCTTCCTTATCTGAGTTATAGTTTTCTGACTTTTCAGTTTTATAGGTTTTTGATGTGATGACCTTATAGAATTGTAGCCTCCCTTAGTTCTGGTGTTTGCCTCCCCTCTGGCTAAAGTTGTTATGGGAGGGTCTTACTGTAGGCTTCCCAATGGGAGGGACTAGTGCCTGCCCACTTGTAGGTGGGGTTGACTCCTCTCCTTCTGATGGGTAGGGTTTTGTCTCTGGGTCAGATTAGACTCTGGATTTTTGCTTGAGTGGTCTTTAAGCAGCCTGTTTATTGATGGGTGGGGCTGTGATCCCACCTGGATTATTTTTTGGCCTGGGGCCTCTCTGTGCTGATGGGAGAGACCAGATTTTCCTCAAAATGGCCACATCCAGAGAAATGCAGGCTGGTGAATGTTCCCGAGAACTTCACCTCCAATGCCCTTCCCCCACAACAAGCCATCGCCACCCCTGTTTTCTCAGGAGATCCTCCAAGAATTGTAGTCAGGTTCCACCTGGATTCCTGTGGAGACTTTGCTTTGCCCTGGGACCCAGTCCACATGAAAATCTGTGTGTGCCTTGCAGGAATGAGGTCTCCTCTTTCCCTCAGTTCTGTGGAGCTCTGGCACACAAGCCCTGCTGGCCTTCAATGCCAGATGCTCTGGGGGGCTCTTTCTCCCTGTACTAGATCCAGCAGGTGTGGGAATTTGATGTGGGGTTCAGAACTCTCAGTCCTCTAGCTGAGACTCTGTGATACAATTACTTTCCAGTTTGTGGAACTTACTGCCCGGGAGTTATGGGGTTGCTTCTATCATGTAATCGCCCCTCCTGCCTCTTGATGTGGTCTCCTCTTTGTCTTCTGAAGTAGAATATCTTTTTTGGAAGTTTGAAGTCCATTTGGTTGAAAGTTGTTCAGCATTTGGTTCTAGTTTTGTTGTTTTTTGGGATAGAAGTTGAGCTCCTGTCCTTCTATTCCACCATCTTAATCCAATCACCTTGAGTCAATTTCTGCTGTACAGCATTGTGACCCAAATGTGTGTGCATTTGTGTGTATATATATGTATATGTACATATATGTGTGTATATGTGTGTGTGTGTGTGTATTTATATGTTTATATATTCCTTTTTTTCGTATTAGCTCCTATTATGGTCTATCCGAAGAGGCTAGATAGAGTCCCTGTGCTATACAGTAGGACGTCATTGCTTATCCATTCTTAAATATAAATGTCCATTGACAGATGAATGGATTAAGAAGATGTGGTACATAAAAACAATGTAATACTCTTCTGCTGTCAAAAAAAAACAAAATAATACCATTTGCAGCAACATGGATGCAAGTAGAGATTCTCATGCTAAGTGAACTAAGTCAGAAAGATAAAGACAAATACCACATGATATCACTTTTATGTGAAATCTAAAATATGGCACACATGAACCTATCTACAGAAAAGAAACAAACTCATGGACATGGAGAACAGTCTTGTGGTTGCCAAAGGAGGAAGGGGGCGAGAAGTGGGATGAATGGGAATCTGGGGTTGGCAGAAGACAGGTAAAATTTTAGGCTTAACATTGGCTTGTTTGAGTAATCTCAGCAGGCTCTGGCACATATGGAGTGATCAGGGTAGATGAATAGTGGTCCAAAGTGTAGTAAAGGAGGTATTGGGTTTTGGGGTTATAGGTTTTGGATTGGTTGGTTTGCATATGAAAGGTGTACTTGCAGGTGAGCATTTTCCTGTCTTTAGAAATTGGCCATTCCTGGGGCAGTCTTTGCTGGCCCAGAAAGTTACCAGATACCAAAACCTAGAAGATACAAAAAATAGAAGGCATGATGGATACAACTTGCAAGCTTATTAAAAGGCATGTATTTCTCATCAGAAAAATGCAGAACAGCAACAGATGTGACAAAATATATTTTGAAATACTAGTAAAATTATTTTTTTGTCTTTTTAGACAAAAGACCTGCGGCATATAGAGGTTCTCAGGCTATGGGTTCAATCAGAGCCACAGCTGCCGGCCTACGCTACAGCCACAGCAACAAAGGATCCAAGCTGCGTCCGTGACCTACACCATAGATCACAGCAATGCCAGATTCTTAACCCACTGAGCGAGGCCAAGGATTGAGCTTGCATCCTCTTGGATGCTAGTCAGATTCATTTCCGCTAAGCCATGATGGGAACTCCTGAAATACAAATACAGTTATTTAAAAATAGGTTATAGATATGCTTTTCCATATTCAGTCAGCTAAATATTCATTATTCTTTGCCTCAGAGAAAAGATAAACACAAAGTGGTAGGTGGAGGGAAAAGGGGCAGAGCACTTGTAACTCTTCATTTTTTTTAAGTCTTGAATTTATTGAAATCAAAGAAACTCTAGCATATTTAGCCAAATGCTTGATAAAAATTTCTTGTTCAGGAGAGATAGAGAATATCATAGGAAGTGAAGAAATCATAGATTATGTGGGTTTCAGAGAGAATGTTCTGTGCTCTGCTTTTACTCTGTCTTTTAATATATCTTTTAGTATGTTTAGAGATGTTTTATACAATTCGAAATATCCAGAAATGTTGGTGGGTCCAAGAATAGAAAGGACTGGAACCCCTTCCTCAATAGCATTTTTAGAACTGTCATGACACCCCTGGAATAAATGACTGTGTGGTGTGTTTATGCAGCAGAATTTGAGACAGTCTCACAGGTTCCTTGGTCAATCTGTATTAGCAAAAATTGTAAACACAGAAAATTGACACCATGTTGCTCAAGGTGCCATTGTGTTTTTTTTTAAGCTATTAAATAAATGACAACTACGTGTTTCTTTTATTGTAGCAATACCCCTAGTAATAATAATTTAAAAATTCCCATGAATAAGAATTCATAGGAATAGTTAAATATCTATGTATCAAATGCCTAGTCTTCCAGTTCTTTGTTCGTATGCCTGTGTTTTCTTATTTGGCTGTCAGTATATCAGTTTCCTTAACATATGTAGTGTTTTTAAGTTCATAATTTAGTACATTGATTTACAAAGGATAGTAATTTACTGAAACACCAAACTACTTAAAAATATTTGTGATACAAAAATATTTGTGGTGATTTATTAACAAATTAAATAAGAAAGATCTAGATAGTGTATAAGAATATTGAACAGTGCACTAACTAATATAATGATATAGTAATTTATCATTAAATCTGTTAGGACTGTGGTTAATATGAAAATATTTGTGATATTTATTGTCACAAATTCTAAATGCACAGCTACTTCTTTTATTACTGTTGATTTTTACCTATATTAACACTTGAGGGAAATAACTAATTTTCAGTTAGAGGTGATTGAAACCATATATGTATTATTTTCCCATATAAAACCATAAATTCCCTTAATTCTTTCCTTGGGGCAAGGTCCATAGAACCCATTCTAAGTCTCTGGGATATCAAGACTATATTTTCTTTGTTGGATTTTCAAAATAGGTGTTTTAAAGTTATATATTATTAAAAACAACTATTGAAAAAATAACAAAAAAATAGAGTCAGAGTCACCATACTTTTTTTTTTCTCCCTGCTGGGCTTTATTTTGTCACTTAATTCAAATTATTTTAGTGTGAAAATTATGAATAAGGCATTCTGATAAGTTACTTTGTGTGAAACTCCATGCCACTTTCACAGGAAGTGATATTATGATTATAATTTATTTTTATGGAGTTTTAAAAATGTGAACTTCCACTCTTAAACATGTATATAAGAAAATATTTTTTAAAACTTCAATTCTAAAATCAAGAAAATAAATAAAAAAATATAATTTTGGACTTCCAGTTTGATCTCTAACATGTAAAGAGCTTAGAACTCATCATTTCCATTCCTTCAGTAAGAAAAATTTGAATAAACTGAATATTAATGACTCTTTCTGGACATAATAGAAAACTGAGATCATAGGACAAATAGCTACCCTAAAATTTGGAGAGACAGGCAACTCAAGGTTGTCACAACTAAGATTTATGTCCTGTACCAAAAGCTGTTGGAGCCGTGAAGTGGTAGAAATACTTCACTGGTTATTTTGATGAATTTCTGGAGGCTGAGAGTGGACAAACTTGAGGATGAGAAACTCCTAAAGACCATTGTCATTGGAGGATGACACACTTTTCATAAGTTTTAAGTAAGGAAGCCACTAGGTTCTCAAAATAAATGAGCTAAGAAATCCATTTTTCTCCTCTGGTAGAAGGAGGGGAAGAAATACACAGAAAATTCTTCATTGCAAAAACCCTACTCTCTATGGTAAAAAGTGTTAACAGAACCTTGTTTTGGAGGAAGGGGAATGTCTGTCACTCCAACCTCCTCTAGTCGCACCTAATAAGGAACTCGGTAAATAAACTGGTGTATCCGTAAGTATCAATAAAATGGAATATTATGCAGTGCAAGAAAGAAATGAGCTATCAAACCATGTGATTACATGGAGGATTCTTAAAAACATTTTCATAAGTAAGAGAAGACAATCTAAGAAGCATACTTATGATTGCAAATATAGGACATTTTAGAAAATGCAAAACTGTGGAGACAATCAAATGATCAGTAGTTGCCAGGGTTGAGGTTGGAGAGTGATTAATAATCGGGGCACTGAGAATTTTTAGGGCAGCGAAAGTACTCTGTATAATACTATAACGATATATGTATGTATATATGTCATATATATATGTGTGTATATATATATGTATATATATATATATGTATATATATATATATATATATATATGTCATTTTTCACTTGCCTAAAACTATAGTATGTACAATACCAAGACTGAGTCCTAAGGTAAACTGTGGATGACAGGTCCTTATGATCTGTCAGTGTAGATTCATCCTTGTTAAAAAAAAAAAAAACAGAGAAGTGTGTCATTCTGGTGAGTAATGTTGATCATTGGGGAGGCTATGCATATGTAAGGATAAGGGACATATCAGAAATCTCTGTGCCTTCCTGGTACTGTAGAGGTAAACCTAAAACTGCTTTTAAAAATAGTCTTTAAAAATAATTAAAAATAGTGATCAATATAACCCATTATGCTAGGCCAAAAATAAAAATCACAGGCTCATATTATAGATACAAATAAAGCATTTGACAAAAAGCTAACACTCATTTATGATAAGAGCCCTCAGGAAGTAAGAAATAGAATGGAACTCAAGCTTAAAGAACATCTACAAAAATTTTATGGTTAATTCCCTATTTAATGGTGAGAATCTGGATAATTTTCCACTAAAGTTGGGAATAAAGAAGTATGTCCTCTTTTATAATTCTTAGTAAACATTGTAATGGAAATCCTAGCTAATGCAATGGGAAAAGTAAAGGAAATAAAAGTTGTATAAATTGTAAAGAAAGAAAGAAAACTCTCAGCAGATGGCATGACTGTCTATAAAGAAAATCCCAAAGAATCAGCAAAAGCTGTAAAAATTAAGTATAAAACTTTACAGAAAACATGGTTAATATGGAAAAGTCAATCTCTTTCCTATATAAAATCAATTAACAGTTGGAATCTGAAATTTAAAGAAAAAAGGAAATTAAAATAGCACTAGAAGTTAATACTTAGCTTTAAATCTAACAAAACAATTGCAGGATACACACACACACACACACACACACACACACACACACACTAATGAGAAACTAAAGAACTTTGATGAAAAAATCAAGGAAGAACTAACTAAACAGAGAAATAGTCTATTCATGATAACCCATAGACTGAATATTGTTAGCATGCCAGTTCTTTCTAATTTGACCAATATATTCAGGGAGATCTCATTCAAACTTATAGTGAGTTATACTCTTGATATGGATAGATATATTTTAAAATTTATAAAGGGACGGTAGAAAGATCTGGAATATATTAACACAATACTGAAGAACAAATTTGGAGGTTTAACACTATCCCATTGCAAGATTTACTATAAATCTATTCTAAGAATATATTACTAGTTTGATACTAATGGAAAAAAAAAAAAAGACTCACAGATCAATAGAACATAATTGAAAGTCCAAAATAGACCCATATGATATAATCAACTTATCTTTGACAAAGCAACAAAGACATTTCAGTGAAGAACAGATGGTCTTTAAAGCTTAGGGTGCTTGAAAAATTCAACAACCATATGCTAAGAACCAAAGGACAGAAAGTTAACTCAAAATAGATCATAGAGGGAAATTTAAAACTATTTTTTTTTTTTTTTTTGCTTTTTAGGAGCATACCCATGGCATAAGGGAGTTCCCAGGATAGGCGTCGAATCACAGCTACAGCTGCCGGTCTACACTATAGCTACAGCAACACGGGACCTGAGCTGCATCTGTGACCTATACCATAGCTCACAGCAAGGCCAGATCCCTGACCCATTGAGCGAGGTCAGGAATAGAGCCTGAGTCCTCATGGATACTAGTAGGATTTGTTTGTTGTGCCACAATAAGAACTCCAAAAACTATTAAACTTCTAGAAGAAAAATCAGAAGAAAAATCTAGGAGACACTACATTTAGTGATGAGTTTTTATATAAAACTCCAAAATGATGATTGATGAAAGACAAAAAGATGACTTAGACTTTATAAAAATTAAAAACTTCTTGTGATGGATTTTGTAAAGAGAATAAAAAACAAGCCGCACACTGGGAGAAAATGCTTGCAAATCGCATATCTGATATGACTTGTGTCTAATAAATATAAGTATTTTAACTATATAATAAAAATCCATTTAAAAACCAGTGAAAATATCTGAACAGACATTTCACCAAAGAACTATACAAATGGAAAATATGAAATGAAAATATATTCTATATAATTTGTCATTAGGGAATTACAGATTAAAACAACAGTGTGATACTACCACATATCTGTTGTAAAAATGGTTAAAATTCAAAATACTAACAGTATAATTACCAATGAGATTAGGGGACAACAAGAACTTTCATTTGGTGCTCATGAGAATGCAAACAGGGATCATTGATTTGGGAGACATTATGGCAGTGTTTTGTAAAATAAATATAATATTAACATAAAGTCCAGTTATCACCTTCTTACATATTTAAAATTTATATAAAAACTTGTACATAGATGTTTATAGCAGCTTTATTAATAATTGCCAAAAACTTAAAAATGTCCTTCAATAAGTGAATGGATCAATATACTGTGATATATCTATACATTGAACTATTATTTAGTGAAAAAAATAAGTTACCTGTAAAGCCAATTAAAAGACATAAATGATTCTTAAATATGTATTACTAAATGAAAAAAAATCAGTCTTAAAAGTCTCCATACTATATGATTCTAACTGTTTGACAACCTGGAAAAGATAAAATAGTGATAGTGAAAACACTGATAACAGTGATAATGAAAGGAACATGGTTGGCAGAGGTTCCTGGAGGCTGAGGAAAAGAGTTGGATAAGGGAAGCAAAGGGGAATTTTTCCAGCATTGAAACTAATTTGTATGATAATGTAATAGGGGATATACAATATACTGTCTCTCTCAAAATATGTATAAATTTACAGGACAAAGATTGAACTTCAATG
The DNA here is from genome assembly GCA_004024745.2 of Catagonus wagneri. Lineage (NCBI taxonomy): Eukaryota > Metazoa > Chordata > Mammalia > Artiodactyla > Tayassuidae > Catagonus > Catagonus wagneri. The sequence goes on from PVHT021183696.1 coordinate 1,913,696, forward strand.
TACATAAATTTTTAAAAGATTTATTTAGGAGGTCATGAGATCCTTGGGTGGAATGAAGAATGTGACAACAAGACAGTCTAACTCTATTATAAACTTATGAAACAACCTCACTGAAGGGCACGGGGAAAAATGTTGCTGACCTAAGTAATTTTGGAAATGAGCAGAATCTGTAAGACTAAAGCATAAGTAACTGTACGGAAGTCCTATACCCTAGTAGATAAAGTTATTTCTGACAGAGGGCACAGGTCATCAATTCTGATACTACTATGAGGATATGCTAAAATTTAAGAATCAAATAAATAGATTGTGGATGATGGGGCCTGAGTTTCTCCTTGTTGAAGTGAGAGTTCACAGGTAATAAAGGGAAGAAGCTAGAATGATCCATTATAATGTATTACAGTTGGTGATGTCACTGTTCACTAATATTTAGGTTAATACATATAGAAATTTTCAAGATTTGTACATATACGCTAGTGTATACAAATGATTCCTTGCTCTGTCATTTGACAGGGACTGATGATAATGACAGTTCATTAACAGGCAGCACAGCTAGTACACACATCTTGGTTTACAATCTGATTTTCAGTTAAAGAAATGAGGTCCTTGGAGAATTGGCTAATTCTGGGACTGGGACATAAATACACAGGATGGGCCTGGAGTATCTTCCAGTGCCAAAAAGTAAGAAAATTTAAAACAAAACAAGGCACTATAGGAGTTCCCTTGTGGCATAGTGGTTTAAGGATATGGTATTATCACTGCAGTGGCTCAGGTTGCTGATTTTGGCCTGAGCTGCATCAGCCTGGTAACTTCCACATGCTGTGGGTGGGGCCATAAACAATAACAACAACGTAACAAAGCACTATAATATGGATATATCAAAAGAGATACAGTAAGTCAAAAGTTGTCAACTGTAAGAGTTCTTAATGGCCAAATCTGCAACAATTTGTACAATAGAATTGATATAGTAATATTGGATTATAAGCCAAAGTTCAAAATAAAGATATGACTTCATGTTGATATAAATAAATGATTAAATAAATAAATCATTAAAATATAAACTTATGCAAAACCATTCCAAATAATTTACGTAGATACTCTATCCTCAAGGAAATAGAGCATAACTCCCCATTACTTAAGTGTGGGTGCACATGGTAACTTCCTACCAAAGGGTAAAATATGGAGGAAGGGAAAAAAGGGTAACTTTACAGTTGAGAAATCTGCTAAATGCTGCCACAGCCATGTGATCAAGGTCAACATCAACAGTGATGTAATGTTGATAGCATATACCCTTGTTATGATATAAGGAAAATCGCACTTTCCCTCTGTGCTCTCCTTCCTAAAAACATATAATCCAAATCTAATCATGAGAGAACTATCAGAAGAATTAGAGATAAGGGACATCTACAAAATACCTGAACAGCACTCCTTAAAACTGTCAGGGTTATCAAAAATAATAGACGTCTAAGAAACTATTATAGCCAAGAGTAGCCTAAGGGGACATGCCACCTAAGTGCAATGCCATATCCTGGATGGGATTCTGAAGTAGAAAAAAAATGGAAGTTCTATAAAAACTAAAGACATCTTAATAAAATATGGACTTTATTCATAACTGACCAGTATCAGTTCATTAATTGTATCAAATGTACCATATTATGGTAAGGTGTTCATAACAGGAGAACTTGAGTACATCGCTATATTCATTTTTTTTTCTGCAAACCTAAGACATAAAATGCTTATCAAAATATATGATTGTGGAGACTTTGCATTACTTCATTAAGAAAATCAAACTGTAGGCCAATAAAATGGCCTAAACTATACAGAAAAACTTCTTTTGTAAAGAATTTACCTTTTAAGCTCATTTAACTTTAATTTCCTCTCCTAGTACAGTAAGGCACTGGGGACAGAGAATCATTTTTTTATTTTAGGGCCACACCCATGGCATATGGAAATTTCCAGGTTAGGGGTGGAATCAGAGCTGGAGCTGCCAGCCTGCACAACAGCCACAGCAATGTCAGATCCAAGCCGTGTCTGTGGCCTACACCACAGAGCCAGATCCTTAACCCACTGAGCAAGGCCAGGGATTGAACCAACCTCCTCATGGGTAGTAGCTGGATTCCTTACCACTGAGACACAATGGGAACTCCTAGAAAAGTTTGATCTTTTTAATTGCAACAAGTCTGGCAGCTTTGAGTTTTGCACCAGCAGTCACAGCATGTAGCCATTTATTTAAATGCTGTGATTGCTTATCATCAGCATGGCTAATAGAGCATGGCAGGAAACTTGGGCCTTTGTTCTTTGACCAAACAGAGACAGTAAAACAGAAATTAAGTCTTTAAGAAACCAAAGAGTACTCAGATTACTAGAGTTATTATTTCGGTTTTCTGCAGACTTTTTTTTTTTCTGAACATTTATTAAACTCTAGGATCTGTCTTTTTTTATTGATTGTATTCCATGAATCAGTTGCTAAATAAAAGACAGATTCTGATACATATTAAACGACCCCCACCATGAAGAACAAAATATTTTTGAGAACTAACATAAAGTCCTATAAAATCTTATAACTAAGAATACATGAGGAGTTCCCGTCATGGCGCAGTGGTTAATGAATCCGACTAGGAACCATGAGGTTGCGGGTTAGATCCCTGCCCTTGCTCAGTGAGTTAATGATCCGGCGTTGCTGTGAGCTGTGGTGTAGGTTGCAGACGCAGCTTGGATCCTGTGTTGCTGTGGCTGCGGCGCAGGCCAGTGGCCACAGCTCCGATTAGACCCCTAGCCTGGGAACCTCCACATGCCACAGGTGCGGCCATAAAATGACAAAAGGCAAAAAAAAAAAAAAAAAGAATACATGACAACAAGATTGGAACAAAACAATTTTTTTTTCTTAGTTATCTAAAGTAAAGTTAGAAGCCAGGGATAAAAGAGGTACACTAAAATGGTAAAGGTTAGCAGGGTTTGTAGTAGACAGATTTTATGTGGACAGTCTATTAAAATATCTTTTATTTTTCCCCTGGATTAATCTGTCACAATATGATTTGAGCATAAGGATGAAAATAATATGTATACTATGCATAGCTAATAAATCCAAAATTCCTGATTGTTTTTATTGGTGGTAAAATAACTGTGGAAATCTGAGTAACTCATTTTGGATTAAGTTAACAACATTGGCTTGCTTTCTTGACTGGAACAAATGATTGAATGTTTTTATATCACAGTAATCCTAGAGGTTAAAAAATGAGTTATAGTCTTTCTCACCACTTCTACCTTACTTTTATTGAAAGATTTGTTGCTATTAATTACATAATTGTTTTCTCTAATGCAATACACGTTAAACTTCAATATGACAAATAAATAATGATTAAATAGTTCATCTTTCAAACTCTTGGATGATCATTGCCATATAGTTTTCATACCATATCTGTACATGTTATATGGGCTTAAATAATTAATGTTAATGGAACATGTCCTTTAGGAGTAAAGTTAGTCTGTCTTCATTAATAATCTTAGAGAAAGAATAGACAGCTTAGAAAGCCTTCCAAAATTAAAGAAAGCCCTGTTTTTCTTTGATCTAGAAAAATAATTTATTATACTTTCTACATAAATATTAAAAGATGCAAAACACTGGGCATATTGAATTAAGGCCAGCCCTTCTCAAGACTGATTACATGAAAATTTAGTTTCTCATATTCTTTTAGAATGAGTATATCACCCTAAGTAGCACTTCCTTTTAAGGGGAAAACAATTCATATGTTGGTGAATTAGCCTGAGTATCAGAAATGTGATGACTCAGTGTGTAGGTGGTGGAAAATTATGAAGATATCTTATTAGCAACAGTGCATTGTTTGGTTGACTTTAAAGCCACATAATTTTATGACTTTGGATTAATAATTTCCAAATAAGAACCATTTAAAAGCTATGACTCATCCCAGCTACAGCTCTCAGAATTAATATACCTCTGCATTTGACTTTAGCCTATGTACTTAAGCATAGCCTCTCTCATTCCTAGCAGAGTCTCTACTGACACTTCCTTTAAAACCCCCCCAAATTTTGCTCTTCAGTGCCCATTAATATTATCATAGAAGTGGGAGTTCCCTTCATGCCTCAGTGGTAGTGAACCTGGCTAGTAGTATCCATGTGGACACAGGTTCGATCCCTGGCCTCACTCATTGGGTTAAGGATCCAATGTTGCCATGAGCTGTGGTATAGGTCACAGATGTGGCTCTGATCCTGCCTTGCTGTGGCTGTGGTGAAGGCAGGCAGCCACGGATCCAATTTGACTCCTAGCCTGGGAACCTCCATATGCTGCAGATGTGGTTCTAAAAAAAAGGAAAAAAATAAAAAATAAAGCATAACACTACTGGAGAGACAGTACCATCCTTAGGTCTGGAAAAAGAGGCCCTTGTCTTGGGCCCTGAATTATTAAGACTCCTGCTTTGGTTTTTCCCTGCTTGACCTCCTCCTAATGGTGTGAAGGGAACATACACTGAGAGTCTGTTTCTCCTATTCCAGATTATGGTTTGGAAGATTGGGGCAAAGCTAGATATTTGATTAAATACATATATTTTCTTTTTCTTTTTCTTTTTTAAATTGATAAACATCAAAAAAAAAAAAGAAAGAAACAGCAGCTTAAAGCCATTTTAGAATTGTGCTTTCTAGGCTATCAAATAGTTCTCAAAAATAATTCCTATATATGTTAAAAATAAAATTACATTCTAATCTTCTGCTGCAGTTGTTCAGATAGTATATTATAAATTTATGACTTTTCAACTTCTCAAACATGTAAAAATAATGTAGTAGATTTTTGTTATTTATTTTAATTTGTAATAACCAGACTAATCTAAATTATAAACCCAAATATATGTATAAACAAACAACTAGAAACTTGTTTATTAATAGTCTTTTTAAGTTAAGAATTTTTTTCCAGACTCTTGCAGGAAATCCTCAGTATTCATACATCTACACATCTACAATAGTCTTCTCCAAATAGTCAATAAGTCCCTAAAATAGCTTTTATGACTCCACAGAAGCCAGTCAGAGAAGAGACTCTATCAATTAGGAATATCATTATCCCTTGCTCTTCTCTGATGAAAAACAGCTGATTTGTTTTGCTTGCTTAACTCATGTCTGCCATGTTATGACTAATCCTATCTAATCCTTTGGAATGATATGACACCTACTACTGGTGTCTGGGCAAACAGTTTGCTTCTGGACTCAAAGAATCTTTGCATAATGACTCCTTTAACCTCAGCATTCCATGTTCCTTTCCCATAGCATTTAGGAATTTCTTAATTACCTGTTGTTGCTTGAGAGTAAGTGGAGTTAGAACAACTACCTTAGTTTTTACTTCTTTCACCAATGGTGCACAATAATTTCCACTCCTCATTAAATGGTGCTAAGTGTCGGTAAATTTGCCAGTGGTATACTAGCTCAGTTTTCTTAACTTTACGCAAACATGGATATTTGCATAGAAGCAACTTTCTCAAAAGTTTAGGTCCATAGTCCCATCTGATCTGCTTGCCCTACTTTTATTTTTGGCCTCCTTTCAAAAGTACTTCAAAAATATTTTAGGAAGTAGCTTTTCCTCTGCCTAATCAAAAGGGGTTTCTATCCCATATCCTATTTCTTAATGAAATGAACTTCACCCTGTCCCTTTCTATAGAGTTGTAATTGAAAAACAAAAATTCCACTGTTTAAGGAAGAAGCATCACCTTAGCTGTGGAAAGAGTCAGCTTGTTTTTCTCCTTGAGGCTGTACTATATATTTATCATCATCATTTAAATGTCAGTGCAACATCTGAGTCATCTGTCAGTCTGATTCTATTGAATATTTTTTCTTTTAATTATGTGTCAAGTTTCTTATTTTTCCATACCTCTCACTTTTTTCCCTCTTATTTTCTGGGTAATGGGTATAACATAACAGTGTAGAGAAGTTGGAAATATAACTTTTTAAAATTTGTATCTTTGAGCAAACATACAAATTATTGGAAAATCAAAGGCCAAAGATGTCCTGATTCTTAAAAAATAAGTTGCAGTTATTCTGTTAAATATTATGACATTATAACAGAAGAGTTATGACATTGTGATATTCATTCAAGTTTAAAAAGACATGTAGACTAATAGAACAAGTAAATCTAGAACACTTCATATGGAGTTACCATTGTGGCTCAGTGGATTAAAAACCTGACATAGTGTCCATGAGGATGCAGGTTCTATCTTTGGACTCACTTAGTGGGGTAGAGATCTTGCTTTACCACAAGCTACAGCAAAGTTTGCAGAAGTGGCCTGGATTGCGTGTGGCATATGCCAGCAGCTGTAGCTCCAATTCAACTCCTCCCCCAGAAACCCCCATATGCTGCAGATGCAGGTATGTCTATTAAAAAAAAACGGAGCTATGAACTATTCATTCACGCAAAGATGACAGAGATTAGCAATGGAGAATAAACTTTTCTATAAATGTTTTGTCAGTAAGGTTTTCATAGAGAAAATTATTTGTAGTAGTCCCAAACTGGATACAACACAGTTTTAATAAAAGCAAACTGTGTATGAGTTGCTGCATATAAAAAAATGCAATGCTGTATGAGGATGTAATAAAGGAACATGCATTATATCTTCTCACAAACATAATTTTGCTATGTTTATATAAAGGCCATATTCAGGTAGAGCTAATCTCCAGCGTTTACAGGTGATGATACTGGTTAGTTTTTTTAAAAGTCCAGGGGATGGAGATTGAAATAGGTAGAGGAGGCAATGAGGCCTCTCATTTGCCAGCATTATTCTATTAAACTGGGTGATAGTCACATGGGTATTCTCAGTTTGTAAAACCTTAAGTTGGACACTTAGGATTGTGCATTTTCAAGAAATACTTTCAATAAATTTTTTAATTAGAATTTATATTCCTGGGAAACTTACTCATGTTGTTTTATAACTGTGCATGTCAAAATGTCTAAGTTTTCTGTATCACACGAACATGAGTCACTAGAAATAGCTCAGTAAGTGTTATTGAATATGTTACTGGTATAGTTTTATAAAGAAAATGAATTAAGCACACACAAGCCAAAGTATATTTTAGGAGTTCCCATCCTGGTTCAGTGGTTAACAAACCCGACTAGTATCCATAAGGAAGCCGGTTTGATCCCTGGCCCTGCTCAGTGGGTAAAGGATCTGGTATTGCTGTGAGCTGTGGTGTAGGTCATGGACTTGGCTCCAGTCCCACATTGTTGTCATAGGCCGGCTGCTACAGCTCCAATTGGACCCCTAGGCTGGGATCTTCATAAGCTGTGGGTGCAGTCCTAAAAAGACAAAAAAAAAATTCTTTTTAATACATATCTCAAAACAATATTACTCTAACCACTGTAACTGTTTTCCCAGAATATAGCATAATACTCCATACATAAGAAATTTTTATACATAAGAAACTTTTACTGTGGATTAGAATTAAAAGTAGTTTTGAGTCATATTCCAGTTAAGGTATTTATAACCTTGTCATCTTGACTAAGTTACTTGAATTGTCTCTTCAGTGTCTTTTTTTTTTTGGAAAATTTTGTATGTATTCTGTCTCATAATGTTTCTTAAATGACTCCAGAAAGTAACTAGCACTGGAGTTCCAGTCGTGGCTCAGTGGTTAATGAATCCGACTAAGAACCATGAGGTTGTGGGTTCGAACCCTGGCCTTGCTCAGTGGGTTAAGGATCCGGTGTTGCCGTGAGCTGTGGTATAGGTTGCAGATGCGGCTCGGATCCCGCGTTGCTGTGGTTGTAGCGTAGGCCAGCGGCTACAGCTCTGATAACACCCCTAACCTGGGAGCCTCCATATGCCACGAGTGCAGCCCTAGAAAAAGGCCAAAAAAAAAAAAAGGAAAGTAACTAGCACTTAGTAGGTACTTAATAATTAAATATAATATTAATAATATACTGTCAATGCTTCAAGCTTAATTTGCTAATTTAATCTTTAATGAACTTCTGACTTAAATAAAAATCTTCATATCATTTAGTTGTGTGGTAAAGAAAAAGAAATTTTTTATCATCTTTCTTGAAAATTAAAAATTTAATGTAAGAAATCTATATCAAATAATTTGGTAAACATATTTTAGTGAGATTTTAGATAACATACATTAGGGTACAATATATGAGAGCATATAGGGGAACTTATATGTTAAACACAATTGTTTACATGTCTTCAATTCCCAATCTGGTGGCCTCCAATTTGAAAAATTCTAGGTCCAAACTATGTTTCTGTGGTATTTCTACCATAAATTTTAAACCTAGATCCCACAGTTTTATTTTATATTACTGATTTATTACATTTATAATTAAGAAAATTCTATGGTCTTGAGACATTGACTTAATCTTCCTGAAATCTGGTAAACTCATCTTCAGAGTAGAGTAAGAATAATTATTTCATATAATTGTTGAGAGGGTTAAATTATATAGATTGTGTGATTATAAGTAGTAAAGCTTGACAGAAATATTAGTTTTCTTAACACTTTTGAAGAGCTTTCCCTAAATTTTTCATTGGTACACTCAACTCTTTCTATCCTACATCTCTCACATCCATTTATATTTTGCTACTTTTAATTCATTTTTCACAACAGCACTCATAATCATTATCAAAACATTCATAAAATAGTTCAGAAACAAAAAATTCAAAAATATGTTTCTTGTTCTTGGCATAAAATCTGAACTACTTTAGTTAAAAAAAAGGAAAGGAAGAAAATCTTTTTTTAAGTAAGTTAATCTTATTCCCACCTCTGGACTTCATGCTAGTCATGGACAAAAATCTTTATTCTTCTGATTATCTGTGTACATTGTTGATAAAATTCAGTTCATAGCTTGAATTTTCACATCCTCTAAGAAGATGTCCTTCTTGATTTATTTACAGTCATTCTCCCTCAGATATTTCTGTGAATGACTCTGTTTAACTTTTTATCATGAGATTATTTTTTATTTAATATTTTTTCTTATGTTCTTAAAAGTTTTGTGAGAGTAGTGAACTTGTTGGTCACATTGAGTATTTTGTTTTCACTTGGGGATTAACATTAAGATAATAGTTGTTGAATAAATATCCAGTTTATTTACTGCCAACATGGCAGAGGGCACATAAACCAGATGGAACTCATGATCAAAGGGGTTTGGATGTTTTGTTGTGACTTAGTTCTCAAGGGAATGCTTTAGCAATTCACTATTAGATTAGTAGTTTTAAACATTAAAACATGGAGAAACAAGTTAGTTGAATATTTTATAAGATCTTATATATGCAAATTCTGATATCTAATATTTGTTATTAGGAAGTTCATTCACATAGTAGATGTGTCAATTTTATGTACTCAACATTTATTAGGGATTGGCCAATTTCAAAAACAAACTTTTTAAGGTTAAAAATAGTGAAATATAACACAAAATATGTAATTAATATATAATGCAGTTTTATTAGGAGAAATTAAGTTCAAAGTTATCTCTTAAAAACACATGGGAGATTTAATAATTGACAGTCACCATCATTGATTAAAAATATTCAGATATGGAATATTTAAGGTATAGGTGATTTTTTTTTTTCTGAAAGGAACTTGAAGATTGAAAACCTTGCTATTTATTAGATATTTTAATGTATTTTCTTTCTTTTAGAGAAAGGTTTTTAAAAAAATGTAGCCAGTCAAAACAAACAAAAAAAGCTTTTTTCAAATTAGTAATCAATTATTAAACTAGGCCACTGACATCATTGTCATTTTAAAATATGCAGGAAACAATTAAATTTGCCAGCTGCACAAGGCCTCCATTGGCAATACCAAACTATTCATTTTGAGCAGGACAACTTTTCAGCAAGCAGAATGTAATGCCAAAGGTATTTTCACAAGTTAAAAGATACTGAGTTAGACTTGGCATCTGAAATTCTTGATAGGGCAGCATTTCACAAACTTAGTGTTACAGCACCAGAACGGTTCATTGGAGGCATCTTCTGGTTCCATCATTAAACTAAAAAAAAAAAGTTAACCAAATTGATAGTGGGATTTCATTGGACTCCTGAGTGATCTGTCATGGAAAATAGATTAACTTCAAAGCAGTTGACTCTGAGCATTGACCTTAATTTTTTGTTTATCAAATACACCTCAACAGTGCTTTTATACAATTAAAAAAAGGCTGTGTTTAAAGCTAGCATAGCTTTTCTTTTACTTGACTCTTCTCATTGCCTCTTGTGTATATAAGCTATTTGAAAGGAAGTTATACAAAATTCCTAGCACAAAATAGATTCCCAATAAATACTTCTTTTATTATTAACATTAATAATAATATTGATGTTCTCAGTATGTTTTTACAGTACTCTATATGGCTAGCTTTTTATCATCCATGGAGTTTGATGGTACTTATCAAGGCCCAATTAAAAAAGCAGAAGTTATGATAGGTAGTTTGTACAGAAGACATTAAATACTGGGAAATGGTTATAAAAGTGTTAGAGGGTAGAAAGAGTGAAAGGGAGATAATAAAGTGACTAAAGATTGACAATTTCAGGACACTTCTCCCATACCTGAAGGTTAGAAAAACCAAAGGAAGAGAGATAGTTTATTGAGAGCCCCAGTGCACATTTCTTCTTGACTCTTATGTAAACTGCCATTATCACATCCTCCAAAGGTTTCTAAGGCCTGCAGCTAGTCTATGCTTTATCCCTTAGTGATGCTGAAAGGCTCTATCTGGCCCCAACAGTTGCTGGCAGTCATTCACTGCTACTGCTGCCGAAATACCAAAGACACTGAAATCAATCACCAGTCACTGATTTGCTGCCCATCTTCATCCTAAAGACCTGCCAGTGTGCTCTAGGGCATGATATTTAGTAAACAAAAGCCAAAAGGTCACATTCTATATGATTCCATTTAGTTAACATTCTGGAAATGACAAAATGATAGGTATGGAAAAAATACTAGTACTTGTCAAACCTTAGGGAAGGTAAAGGGATAGAGGAGGTATGGGAATGACTATAAAGGAAGAAAATGAGGGAGATATTTGTAGCAGTGAAATAGTTTTGTATTTTGATTGTGCTATTTTGTACATAAATCCATACATGTGGCAAAATTAGAACTATAGTTACATTTTACAAATATCGGTGACTGATTTTGATGTTTTACTGGAATGATGTAGGGAGTAATAATTGGGGAAACTACGAAAATATATATTGTAATTCTTTGCAGATTACTATGAAAATACAATAATTTCAAACGAAAAAGTTATAGATTACTCCTACCAGTTCTTCTCACTAGGCAATACTAATTAAAATCCAGTTGGCAGAGGAGTCTGGGAAATGTAATATTTATAGGCTTAGGTCATTCAATATAAAGCAGAAGCATGAATGATAGGAGTGAAATTGATTATATATAGGAGAAAAAATAGTTACAAGCATCTTAAATGTGTGCCCATTGTTTAGCAAATTAAACTGTATATTAAGAAATATTTGTAGAACAAAAAATATTTAATTTATTCATCCCATAACCCAATATCATTAAAGTCTGTAAAGATGTAATTGGGGAAAGTTATACTTGGGGGAAGCTTATATTTTATTCAGAAAACAATATTAAGTTTTTTTGGGGGAAAACAGGGTGGGAGAGTAGAAGGACTTGAGTTCACCTTTCATGATAACACTGAAATCACAACTAACTGCTGACCAACCATTGACAAAAGAAACTAGAAATTACCAAAAAAGATAGTCTATACCCAAAGACAAAGAGGAAGCCACGATGAGATGATAGGAGAGCATTTTCACGATGTAACCAAATCCCTTACCTCCTGGGTAAGTGACCAACAAACTAGTTATTTTTCTAAGTATTTAAATTCATGTATCTTTCCGACTAAACTGCGAATTTTACTGTGTATAAATAAAAAAAAAACTCTTTTTATTGAGCTCTCCTCAAATGAACCAACTCATAGAGATTGTTTCCTACTAAAAGTTAGTGAATACAAATGCCCCACATCCTTGTCACCCCCTAGAATCTTCAAGTACTGTTGAAAAGGAAAAGCTTAATTCCTTGCATTTCTATATGCACATACAGGTTTGGAATGAATGGTCTCAACTTATCTCTTCACATTTATGCATACAAGGGAAGAAATGTGTTTTGTTCTCTGCTCACTCTTCACATTTTTCAAAATGTTTGGTAAGCAATAATATAAGACATGCTGTCTAGTATTAAGTATATCTGATATATTCTTATTACTAAGTATTCTTATAGAGTATTCAATACAGAACTTGTTTCAAGTTATAACCGTTTTCTGAGAACTAGAAACAAGGTCACCCTCAGCAAAATTGTGAGTTAAGTAAGTCTTTGTGAGTTCTTTTCCCAATTTTACTTTTTTCCTCCTCTGTTATATGCTTTACTGAGAACAGCTTCTTAATTTGTTCTCTTCCCATCCCCAAATCAATCATTCTTTCTCTTAATAAATCAGCTGATGCTGTGAATGAATAAATATTGATTGTTTACTCACAGTCTACAGGAAAATATAAATGAGTGAGTAAAATAGTGAGTTCCCTCCTTAGAATATTTGCATTTTAATGAAAATGGAAGCCAAAGCACCAGACCCCCCAAAAAAATCCAGTTTGCATCTTTAGATATCAGTGACTTCATTTTGGGTCATTTTTTTGGAGATAAGAGAGGATTTGCTGAAAATCATCACAGATAACTATTTGACCCTCTCCTTTCCCATAAAAGCAGAATCGCATATTCAAAACTCTTCCATTAAGATCCTTTTTTCTTTAAAAAAAAATGACAAGCTGAAGTTCCCTAGTATAAATTATTTTACTAGGACTCTGTAATATTAGATATAAAATTATTATGACTTTAAGTTGATATAATGGCAGAGAATTAGAGTAAAAACGAAAAGGCAGTTTAGTTCACACAGATGATGGTGGCAGTTTTCAATGTTAAGCCTAGTTCTACCTGATAAAATAATCATATATCCTTAATGTTTGCAATCATTGTTGGATCATGTCTTTTGCTGGGTATATTTGAATCAAATTTTAATGACATATCATAATTGTACTATAATCAGTGTTCTAATATCTTCTGGAAATATGTTAGCATAATACAGCTGGAATCGGCCGATGAATGCTTAGATTGAGGGTTTTCCTGAACTCTGCTTTTTGCACATTTGTAAAAATACTATTCTACATGTTATAATGTTTCATATAAAATAGTAGTCAGCTCTTAGACTTAGCCAGAGATAAAATAGTTATACAAACTTTTTTTCAATTTTGTAATGCTTTTTTCCTCACTAGAATGGAATCAGAAATTTTCAATTTCTTGTATTCTTATGAACAATTCTAAAGGATGCAGATTTAGTCTCTCGAGAATATTGAGATTTTAATATATAAAGCACACATTATAGATGGAAACTTATGAGTTAATTCAGTTTTACATATAAATGATCTTATTGCCCTATTATATTATGCTCAGATTTTATAATGAATGTCTAATTTTTCATGAGGTAGGAAAAGGATTTGATTGCTTTCTGTTGCTATCTGGGTAGCACAAAATAATTTCCTTTTTCTGTTCTTTTGGCTATACCCTTGGCACATGGAAGTTCCTGGGCCAGGGACTGAACCCATACCACAGCTGCAACCTGAGCTGCTGCAGTGACAATACTGGATCATTAACCCGTGGTGCCACAAGGGAAATCTCCTGTTTTTTAAAATAATTCCAAATGTGTTCAACAACTATTGAAAAAATTTAAAAATATAGCTCCATGACTCTGGTCAATATACACAGGTGCTGGATTTTTTTTTTTTTTTAATGGCCTCTCTCACAGCATATGGAAGTTCCCAGGCCAGGGACTGAATCTGAGCCACAGCTGAGACCTACGCCCCGGGTGTGGCAACACCAAATTCTTTAATCCACTGCACAGAGCTGGGGATGGATCCCACACTTCTGCAGTGACCAGAGATGCTGCAGTTGCATTCTTAATCCACTCTGCCATAGCAGGAACTCCACATAGTGCTGGATATTTTAAAAACAATATTATAATATTATGATAATATAAAGAAGTGTTATTATATAAATTAAAAATTTAAATCTAAAATTGATTTTAAAGAAGAGCTTAAAAAAAAAGAACACTAAATTGACTTGGTTTGTATTTGGTTATATGAGGAAAATTAAAGATGTGTAAGACAGTATGAAAGTTAGTAAAAATAAAGGTAGGAAAGATATTTTAATTAAAAAGAAAATATTATACTTTATCAAAAATATCAACTTTTCTGAAGATTCTTTTTCTCTTGTTTATCTATATGAAACTGAGTTTTACTTCAGTAAGAAAGTAATTGATTATAGGAAATAATCTTTGAAAGCAGATTGCCAATATAGCAGTGCATACCTAAATAAATTGTTTGTTACTCTCTTAATTAGAAATCCCAGGCTATACTAAAAATAAATGAAAGTTTAAAATTTACACCACCAGATTGGATTAAGATGGCAGAATAGAAGAACTGGAACTCAACTTCTCTCCCAAAAAACAACAAAACTACAACCAACTGTCGAGCAATCTTCAACCAAATGGACTGTAAACTTCCAAAAAAGATACTCTGCTCCAGAAGACAAAGAGGAGACCACATCAAGAGGTAGGAGGGGTGAGTACACAATAGATGCAACCCCATACCTCCCGGGTGGGAAGCCCCACAGACTGGAAAGTAACTGTATCACAAGAGACTCAGCTACAGGACTGAGACTTCTGAGCCCCACGTCAAACCCCCATGCCTGGGGATATGGCATAGGGAGAAAGAGCCCCCAGAGCATCTGGCATTGAAGGCTAGCAGGGCTTGTGTGCAGGAGTGCCACAGGACTGGAGGAAACAGAGACCCCATTCTTGAAAGGCACACACAGAATTTCACATGCACTGGGTCCGAGGGTAAAGCAAAGGCTCCATAGGAGTCTGGATGGAACCTGACAGCAATTCTTGGAGGATCTCCTGGGAATACGGGGTGACTATGGCTTATTGTGGGGGAAGGACATTGGAGGTGAAGCTCTTGGGAACTTTCATCAGCCTGCATTTCTCTGGAGGTGGCCATTTCTGGGAAAATCTGGTCCCTCCCATCAGCACTGAGAAGCCCCAGGCCAAAAAATAATCCAGATGGGATCACAGCCCCACCTGTCAGTAAACAGAGTGCCTAAAGACCCCTCAGGCACACAGCCAGCCTCTAATCTCATCCAGAGACAAATCCCCAACCATCAGAGGGATAGGAATCAACCCCACCTACCAGTCAGCAGGCATCACTCCCTCCCATCAGGAAGCCTACAGCAAGCCCCCCTCTCCCCATACCAACTTTAGCCACAGGGGAGGCAAAGGCCAAAACTAAGAGAGGCTACAACTCTATTGTCTACAAAAAGGTCACAACACCAAAAGCCTATAAAAATGAAAAAAAAAACAGAAAACTATAACTCAGATAAGGGACAAACAAAAAAGCCCAGATAAACAGCTCAGTGATGAGGAGATTATCAGCCTCCCAGAAAGAGACTTTAGACGGTTGATGCTGAAGATGATGCAAGGCATTGGAAATAAACTGGAGGCAAAGATTGATAATTTACAGGAAACACTGAGCAAAGAAATACAAGATGTAAAAATTAAACAAGAAGAGATGCAAAATACAATAACTGAAATAAAAAATTCATTAGAAGCAGTCAACAGTAGAATACAGGAGGCAGAAGAACGAATCAGTGAGGTGGAGGACAGACTAGGGGAAATCACTAATGCAGAGGAGAAAAGAGATGAAAGATTGAAAGGACATGAGCAGAGTGTCAGAGAACTCTGGGATAATGTTAAATGCACCAACATTCGTATTATCGGGGTGTCAGAGGGGGAAGAGAGGGAGAAGGGGACAGAAAAAACATCCAAAGAGATAATAGCTGAAAACTTCCCTAATATGGGAAAGGAACCACTCAGTCAAATGCAGGAAGTGCAACGAGTACCATATGAAATAAACCCAACAAGAAACACCCTGAGACACATATTAATCAAAGTGACCAAAATTAAAGACAAAGAGAAAATTTTGAAAGCAGCTAGGGTAAAGAAACAAATGGCATACAAGGGAAGCCCAATAAGGTTATCAACAGATTTTTGAGCTGAAACTCTGCAGGCCAGAAGGGAGTGGCATGATATACTTAATGTGATGAAAGGGAAAAACTTCCAATCAAGATTATTTTACCCAGCAAGGCTTTCATTAAGGTTTAAAGGGGAAATCAAAACCTTTATAGATAAGCAAAAACTAAGAGATTTCTGCAACACTAAACCTACTTTGCAACAAATACTAAAGGAACTTCTCTACACAGAAAAGAAAAGGCCACAACCAGAAACAGAAACACCACAAATGACAAGGCTCACTAGTAAAGACATATATACAGTAAAGATACCAAATCATCCCTGCATAATTGTGCTACCAAAACCAGAAATCATGAGAAGAGAGCACAAATGCAGGTCACTGGAGAACCATGTGTAATTAAGAAACCAACAACTTAAAACACTCTCATTTATATATAGACTCCTATATCAAAACTTCAGGGTAACTGCAAACCAAAAATCTGCAATTGATAAACAAATAAGAAAAATCAACTCAAATACAACATTAAAGATAGCCATCTTGTGAGAGGAGACAAGAATAGAACAAGGGAAAAAAAAGAGCAACAAAAACCCCAAACAGTTTAATCAATGGCAATAAGAACATGCATATCAATAATTCCCTTAAATGTAAATGGACTGAGTGCCCCAATCAAAAGACATAGCATTGGCGAATGGATACAAAAACAAGACCCATATATATGCTGTCTTCAAGAGACCCACTTAATTTCTAGAGACACATACAAATTTAATGTGAGAGGATGGAAGAAAATATTCCATGAAAACAGGAATCAAAAGAAAGCTGGAGTAGCAATACTCCTATCAGACAAAATAGAATGTAAAATGAAGAACATTTTAAGAGACAAGGAAGGGCACTACGTAATGATCAAAGGATCAATCCAAGAGTAAGATATAACCACTTTAAATATCTATGCACCCAACATAGGATCACCACAATATATAAGGCAACTGGTAACAACCTTAAAAGGAGAAATCAAGAATAACACAATCATAGTGGGGGAATTTAACATCCCACTTACAGCAATGGACAGGTCATCCAGACAGAAAATCAATAAGGAAACAGAGACCCTGAATGAAGCATTAGATCAGATGGACTTAATATATATTTATAGGACATTCCATCCAAAAGCAACAGAGTACACATTCTTCTCAAGTGTGCACGGAACATTCTCTAAGATAGATCACATCCTGGGCTACAAATCAAGCCTCGGTAACTTTAAGAAAATTTAAATCATATCAAGCATCTTCTCTGACAACAATGCTGTAAGACTGGAATAATGGCAAAAAATACAAACACGTGGAGTCTAAACAACATGCTACTAAACAACCAAAGGATCACTGAAGAAATCAGAGAGGAAATTAAAAAATACCTAGAAGCCAATGACAACAAAGATAGGACACTCCAAAACCTCT
>PVHT021183696.1:1931301-1978104 GCA_004024745.2 Catagonus wagneri
AAAAAAAAAAAAAAAAGAGAGGACACAAATCGATAAAGTTAGAAATGGAAAAGGAGAAGTAACAACAGACATCACAGAAATACAAATGATCATAAGAGACTACTATATGCAACTATATGGCAATAAAAAGGAAAACCTAGAAGAAATGGACAAATTCTTAGAAATGTACAATCTCCCAAGACTAAACCAAGATGAAATAGAAAATATGAATAGACCAATCACAAGTTCTGCAATTGAAACGGTGATTAAAAATCTTCCAACAAACAGAAGTCCAAGATCAGACGGTTTCACAGGTGAGTTCTATCAAGCATTTAGAGAAGAGCTTATGCCTACCCTTCTGAAACTCTTCCAAAAAATTGCAGAAGAAGGAACACTCCCAAACTCATTCTATGAGGCAACCATCACCCTGATACCAAAACCAAAGATATCATAAAAAAAGAAAATTACTGGCCAGTTTCACTGATGAACATAGATGCAAAACTTCTCAACAAAATACTAGCCAACCAAATCCAGCAATACATTAAAAGGATTGTACATCATGATCAAGTGGGATTTATCCCATGGATGCAAGGATTCTTAATTATCCACAAATCAATCAGTGTGTGATACACCACGTTAACAAACTGAAGAATAAAAACCATATGATCTTCTCCATAGATGCAGAAAAAGCCTTTGACAAAATCCAACACCCATTTCTGATAAAAATCCTTCAGAAAGTGGGCATGGGGGGAACCTACCTCAACATAGTCAAGGCCATCTATGACAAACCCAGAGCTCACATCATTCTCAATTGTGAAAAGCTGAAAGAATTCCCACTGAGATCAGGAACAAGACAGGGATGTCCACTCTCACCACTACTATTCACAATAGTTTTGGAAGTCCTAGCTACAGCAATCAGAGAAGAAAAAGAAAAAGAAGGAATCCAAATTGGAAAGGAAGAAGTAAAACTATCACTTTTTGCAGATGACATGATACTATACCTAGAGAATCCTAAGGACTCTACCAGAAAACTGTTAGAGCTTATCGCTGAATTTGGCAAAGTTGCAGGATACAAAATTAATACACAGGAATGAACTGCATTTCTCTATACTAACAATGAAAGATCAGAAGGAGAAATTAGGGAAGAAGGCCCGTTTACTATCGCATCAAAAAGAATCAAATACTTAGGAATAAACCTGTCTTAAAAAACAAAAGACCTGTACTCTGAAAAATATAAGATTTTGGTGAAAGAAATCAAGGGTGATATGAACAGATGGAAAGGCATCCCGTGCTCTTGGATTGGAAGAGTCAATATTTTCAAAGTGAATATACTACCCAAGGCAATCTACAGATTCAATGCAATCCCTATCAAACTACCAAGGACCTTTTCACAAAACTACAACAAAATATTTTAAAGTTTGTTTGGAAGCACAGAAGACCCAGAATAGCCAAAGGCATCCGAAAGAGAAATGGAGCTGGAGGAATCAGTCTCCCTGACTTCAGACTATATTACAAAACTCTTGACTTCAGACTATAATACAAAGCTACAGTCATCAAAGCCGTATGGTACTGGCACAAAGACAGAAATATAGATCAGTGGAACAAGGTAGAAAGCCCAGAATTAAATCCACACATCTATAGCCAACTAATCTATGACAAAGGAGGCAAGAATATACAGTGGAGAAAAGACAGTCTATTCAATAAGTGGTGCTGTGAAAACCGGAGAGCTACCTGTAAAAAAATGAAACTAGAACACTTCCTAACACCATGCACAAAAATAAACTCAAAATGGATTATAGATCTAGATATAAGACCAGATACTATAAAAATCCTAGAGGAAAACATAGGTCAAACACTCTCTGACATAAATGATAGCAATGTCTTCTCAGATCCATCTGTCAGAGTAAGGATAATAAAAGAGATATAAACAAATGAGAATTGATTAAACTTCAAAGTTTTTGCACAGCAAAGGAAACCCTAAATGAAATGAAAAGACAACCCACAGAATGGGAGAAAATATTTGCAAATGAATCAACTGACAAGGGTATAATCTCCAAAATTTACCAATACCTCCTACAGCTCAGTACAAAAAAAAAAGCAAACAACCCCATCAAAAAAATGGGCAGAGGATCTAGGCAGACAAATTCTCAAAAGCAGACTTGCAGATGGCAAATAAACACATGAAAAGATGTTCAACATCACTTCTCATTAGAGTGATGTTGAACATCTTTTCAAATCAAAACCACTATGAGGTACCACCTTACACCAGCCAGAATGGCCATGATCAAAAAGTCTACAAACAATAAGTGCTGAGAGGGTGTGGAGAAAAATCATCCCTATTACACTGTTGGTGGGAATGCAAATTGGTGCAACCTCTGCGGAAAACAGTATGGAGATCCCTCAGAAAACTCAAAATAGAATTACCATTTGATCCAGCAATCCCACGCCTGGGCATCTATCCAGAGGAAACCGTGACTTGAAAAGACACATGTACTACAGTGTTCATTACAGCACTCTATGCAAATACAGGTCATGGATACAACCTAAATGCCCATCCACAGAGGAGTGGATAGGCAAGATCTGGTACATACATGCAATAGGATATTATCTAGCCATTAAAAGGAACAAAATGACAACATTTATAGCAACATGGATGGACATAGAAATTATCATGCAAAGTGAAACCAGTCAGACAATTAGACAGCAACACCAAATGCTACAGCTTACATGTGGAAACTAAAAAGACACAATGAACTTCTTTGCAGAACAGACAATGACTCACAGACTTTGGAAAACCTTTGTTTTTTCAAATAAGACAGTCTGGGGTTGGGGGGACGCACTGAGGGTTTGGGACGCAAATGCTATCAAATTGTGATGTGATGATTTTTGTACACCTATAATTGAAATAAAATTCATTAAGCAAAAAAAAAAAAAAGAAATTTGACCCCACCAAATAATACAATTTGTATTATTGTGGCATTGAACAATTTCTTTCCATCAGTTTATTTCAGTTGTAATCAGAGGCCTATGCAAATTATGAAAATTATTTCCCAAGTTATATGTGTTTTTTTTTTGGATAGATATTTTACTATGCAGAGTCATCCATCGGAAACATTTCATGGGGACTACATTGTACTGTAAGAAAACTATCATAGGGACGTAATGCTGACCTAAAAATTTTATCCTAGAAAAAGAAAAGAAATGGAAAGAACTGTTAAATTCTTTTTATAGGAGTTCCCGTCGTGGTGCAGTGGTTAACGAATCCGACTAGGAACCATGAGGTTGCGGGTTCGATCCCTGCCCTTGCTCAGTGGGGTAATGATCCGGCATTGCCGTGAGCTGTGGTGTAGGTTGCAGACGTGGCTCGGATCCTGCGTTGCTGTGGCTGCGGCACAGGCCAGTGGCTACAGCTCCGATTAGACCCTTAGCCTGGGAACCTCCACATGCCGCGGGTGGGGCCATAAAATGACAAAAGGCAAAAAAAAAAAAAATTCTTATTATAGTATAATTTGATTTCAATGTCTACATGTGGAATTCCCAACAAAAATTTTTTTCAGTTACTTGTTAAAAAGGAAATATAGCAAAACAAATTTACAAAAGATAAAAGTAAATTTAAGTGTCTTAAAAAGAATACAGCACATTAGTCAGAACCAGGTGACATGTTTAATAAAATGTTGATGGTCAGTTGGAAGGAGAGTGGATAGCTTATTAATCTAATTAGATATGAATCATAAAGAAAATGCTATCAATTAATCAGCACATGTACTAACTTTGCACTAATTATAATAGATAACTTTCATTTAATGGTTCAACTATTATAATTTGGGAACACTGAAGCTCTTCAGGTATTTTCTAACAAAATCTCATTTATTTAGCCATGTATTCTTCCCTTCTCCTTTCCTTATCTAATTCTAAGTATCTTCACCGCCCTTTTCATTCCTTTGTTTTGTACAGCTTTCAAACGTGAATGCATTACTTTACTTGTATAATTATAATTGAAAGAAGTCAGCATAATGATTATTAGTAATGTCTTAGTAAAGTAGATATTTTTCTCCTAGATGGGTTGTGAGAGTGTAAAAAGGAATTTAATTTGTCAAGAATAGACTATATCTAATACTGTGTCACCATGAATGAAGACACTCTTTCAAGCTATTCATTGTTTTATTTAATCATAAATTTCAAAATGTTAACAGGTTACTTTTTTCTTGATCTTTTTTTTTTTCTAAAGCCTTGCAGGATAACATTTTTATTTTACCTTCTCCTATGTTAGGCATTCCTCACATATACTGGATGTTATTGAGAATTAACATTACAGACATACCTAATTTAATACATACCTAAGAATATAAGCAATATTTTTTGCACCTCTAAAAAATAAATAAAATTGAGGGCATTTTATGATTAAAAAAACTTTATGTATTTACTTCTTGCTTCTAAGATTTGCCTATTGAGGACTAGCCCATAATATCCCTTCTCAATAGAATTTTTCATTAAAATAAAAGACAGAAAACATAAGGAAAAGAGAGATTTTATGTATGTTTCTGATGATTTTACATGACTACAGAGGAGTTACAAATCCCATGAGCCTGTTAAGAATACTCCATTTTCAAAATCTTATTTTCAGTAAGGAAATGAGAGAAGTTTGTCTGAAGTTTAGCCTTACTGGCACTACTTATTTCACAGGTTTGCACAAATTATGGTGGAATAAATTGCTGCTAAGGAGGAATTTCTAAACCAGAGTAATCCTTTTAAGAGCATTTACTTATATCTAATACTTCAGGAAATTTGCCATTCTGGGTGTGCTGTGAGAAACGTGTAGGCAAAAAGTGAAAGCCAGTGGTCAGATAAATCAAAGCCAGGGAAGAAATATAAACGTTTTAAAATTTCTGAGTTAAGTAGAGCGGTTTGCAGTAGGTTAGGGCCTTAAATTTCTTAATTATGTAATAGCTAAGCAACTATGATAGGCATAACTGTTCTTTATTGGGAAGTTTTTAAATTACAGGAATAAATTGAAAATGAATCTTTGTTTCTTTATTTTTACGATAGTATTTAAAATAATTTTCATAGTTTTAAGTAACAAACAGAATATACTTCTCAGTATATTTCAAACAAATATTCTTCTCAATACCAGTGCAAGTGAAATCAAGCATAGGATTAAAAAACTATTTTATTTTGATTAATTAACAGCCAGTGTTACCTAGGTATTTTGTTTCCTTGCCAGATAAATTAATTTGTTTTTCCTACTTAAAATTAAAACCATTTTATTTTATTCCTGTCTGTCTCTCTCTCTCTCTCTTTTTTTTTTTTTTTTTTGACTACACCCTTGGCATGTTCCTGGTCCAGGGATCAAACCTGCATCATAGCAGCAACCCAAGCCACTGTAGTGACAACCTGCAGCACCACAAGAGAACTCCACAAACCATTTTATTTGAATATGTCTTCTATGTTTCCTACAGTTTTAAAAAATGTAACTTTGGAGTTCCCGTCGTGGCTCAGTGGTTAATGAATCTGAGTAGGAACCATGAGGTTGTGGGTTTAATCCCTGGCCTTGATCAGTGGGTTAAGGTTCCGGCCTTGTCGTGAGCTGTGGTGTAGGTTGCAGACGCGGCTCGGATCCCGCATTGCGGTGGCTCTGGCGTAGGCCTGCGGCTACAGCTCCTGTTAGACCCCTAGCCTGTGAACCTCCATATGCCCTGAGTGCGGCCCTAGGAAAAAGGCAAAAAGACAAAAAAAATTTGGAACTTTGATTTTCTTCTTGATTTAGAGAAGGACTTTGTAATTATTGTAGAGAATGGAAAGTTAGCCCACTGTTAATATTAGTTGTTCTCTTTTATTTTTGTTGAGGAGAGATTGATTAAAACTGGTTACCTATGGGAGAAAATATAAATCATGTGAACAAAGTTAGTATCGGAAACTGCTTTCAATTAATTTATCTGAAACTTGAAAGGCATTAAAATGAAACAAATAAGAATACGTCTACTGCCAAATATTGGTGAGTTCTATTATGTGAGTATTGCTTATTAACAGGTAATTGAAACTGTTGGTATGTACTGTACTTTTTGAAGTAAGTTGAGAATTTGAGCTCTTATTTAACAGCAATCTGCCAGTAGTTTAATCCGTTTCACATACGTGCACAGTTTGTGACTCTGTCCTTAAATATGAAAGCTCTATTTTAATACCTTTTTTCAAATATTTAACATTCTGTCTGAAATTAAATCATGACATTTCTGTTCCGTTATTTTTTTATTCTTGATCAGTGGCAGATAGCAAAATATTTGCTATTTGATTCTACTAATAATAAAGTCTGTAATTACTCCTGGCTCCAATAAGGGCTTCTCATAAGCAGCTTCTATATAACAAATAAATTAATGCATGCTTGCATGTACCAAAAATAATTTGATGGATGAAATAAATTTGTGGATACTGAGAAGAAGTGAATACTGCAAACATATTAGCTGATCTTGATTTTGTGGAAAATTAAAATTGAACAGTCTTTTATGCCTATTAAATTAAGCTTATCTAAGCCTTCTTGTAATCCTCTCTATTATAAATTTTTAAAAGTTAATGTATTTCATGTATATTTGATCATAGCATTTGCCATTTAACATTTCATAGCATTATATCACAAGTTCCTTAAATATTTGTAAGCTGTATATATTCAAAAATATGCAGTATAGCCACACTGCTTTGGAATAAGACTTATTGTGCAAAAGTAGAACTACTTGCTACTTTGGTTTTTGATTGTGTTGGGATCGATGGTTCTCATGTATTTTTGTTGTTTATTTCTTTCAACTTGTGTATAGAATTCTAGGTTGTCCTTTTTCCAATAATCAAATGATAGTACTCCATTGTCTTCCTGCCTCCATGGTTTCTGACAAGAAATCTCTATTTCTCAGAATGTATGGTGTCTTTTTTTCTCCATTATTTTTCGAGATTTCACTTTACCATTGCTTTCTAAGTTCAGTATAGTATGTCTTTGTGGGTAGTTGTTTATTTGTATTGAACCTTCATTTGAGTTGTGAGCATCTTTGATCTGTGGCTTAATACCTTCCATTATTTTTCAGAAAATTTGATTGACCTTTCTTCACATATATTCCTCCCTGTTGTCTCTCTCATCTCAGTCTAAAATTCCAATTACATGTGTGTTATTCTTTAATATCTTCCCAAAAATATTAATATTCTTTGGTTTTTATTTTTACATTTCTTTTATTTGTATTTGATTTTCTATTTAATTATCTAAAGTTCTTTTGAGTGTCAAGTCTGCTGATAATCCCACTGAGGACATTCTTCATCTATTTTAACAATATTTTTTAAAACTTTTTGGTATGCTATTTTGATTGTTACTTATAGTTTCCATTTATTTGAGGACATTCCCCATTTATTTTTGCATGTTGTCCATCCTTCCCACTATAGCCTTTTATATATCAATCGTGTTATTTTAAATTCCCTGAGAGTTCCAATATCTAGGTCATATCAGAGCCCATTTCTGTTGATTGCCTCTTCTATTTTGTTCCTTATATTATTTTTCACTTCCTTTGTTGCATAATTTTTGGATAAAATCTTTGGATGACCTGTAGGTTAAGGGACAGAACTAGTATTTATACCTCAAAATGTAATTTCCCTCCAGCTTTACTAAAGGATGATTGACAGACATTGTATATATTTAAAGTGTGCAACATTGTTTTGATGTATGTGTACATTGTGATTTCCCCATTCAAGCTGATTAAGCTATCTGTCCCTTCAAATATTTACCTTTTCTATGTATATGTTGTGAGAACACTTAAGATCTTCTTTGTCAGCAAATTTCAGAAATACAATATAGTACTGACCATAGTCACTATGCTGGACATTAGCTCACCAGAACTTATTATGGGAATGCTTCCTTTGCAAGAACTTTCTAGTACGGAAGTTTTTTGTGTTTTACTTTTGCTATTATTAGAATCATTATCCTACTGGCTTCAAATTACTCAAGTGCTGCCTATTATTTATTTTTTTTGTGTGTGTCTGTTTTTAGGGCCGTGCCTGCAACATATGGAGGTTCCCAGGCTAGGGGTCCAATTGGAGCTTTAGCCACTTGCCTACGCCAGAGCCAAAGCAACGTGGGATATGAGCCTCATCTGCGATTGACACCACAGCTCATGGCAACACTGGCTTCTTAACCCACTGAGTGAGGCCAGGGATTGAACCTATGTCCTGATGGATGCTAGTCTGCTTCATTAACCTCTGAGCTACGACAGAAACTCCGTGTTGCCCATTCTTATTGTGGGGCTAGGGTGATGGAGATTTTTGTTCAGTGTGTCTGTTCTTCTCTCAGATTTAGGTTATTCTGATATTCTGATGGTATCCTACCTCAAAGAGAGTATCTTTCCAGGTACTCGTTCCTGCCTTGAGAGATAAACCACTGTTAATTGTTGCTGTTCTTTGCTAGTCCGGGGATTGATACAGCAATGGCAAGCTTTGTTATCCATTTTCAGTCTCAGACTTAGGTTTCATTTGTGTCACTGGGTCTTAAATTCGTGTGCCGGTGACCCTGCCACTCCTTCATATATTCTGTACTGGTCAGGATCACGATAATCTCTGCCCATCTCTTATAGTTAGCAGGTATTTTTTTCTTCTGTTTTTACTCAACCTATTCAATATCCAATACTGGCTATTTTTCCAGTTTAATGGATGTTTACTCTGAGAAAACTAGTCTAGTATCATTTTTTCTGTTGTAACCAGAGGTTAAAGTTTGAAATAATTATCCACTGAGTCACACAACATATGAATATATGGATATATTTACTTATTAGAACAGACCCAGAAGTGTGTGTGTGTGTGTGTGTGTGTGTGTGTGTGTGTGTGTGTGTGTGTATGTGTCTGTGTGTGTATAGACCCAAAAAAACTGCATAAATTTCACATAGCTAAGAATATTTGAAATGTAAAAAAGTATGGAAAGAATGCCAAGACTGTAAAGTTTATTACGTGTCAATATTTGCAGTTTATGTTGGGGGTTTGACCTGCTTTCTATTTCCAGAGCTTGAGGAAAACTGTCTTTTTGAATCTTTATTATATTCAAAGTATCATAGGAAAAGTATTATAGTACTATTCCAAAAAAAAGTGGGGTCTTATCCTTACTCATCCAATGGTATAGTAGTTTTAGACCTTGGGCATTTAAATCTACACTGATGTCTGAATATCTATTCCTTGAGTCAGTGTACAGCAAGCCAGCTGTCCATTATCACTGACTTCATTGTCAAAAGTCCTTTACATTTGGTATTTTATTAACTTTTACCCTTGGCTGTTTTATTTGCAAGAGTGAACTGTGTTCTTTTAGTCTGTAATAGAAGCCTATATTTTCTAAGTGTTTGATACGTTTTGTGGATTTTAGAACTTTTTTTTTTTTTTTTTAGGGCTGCACCTGCGGTGTATGGAGGTTCCCAGGCCAGGGGTTGAATGGGAGTTGTACCCTCCAGCCTATGCCACAGCCATAGCAACGCCAGATCCAAACTGTGGCTGCAACCTACACCACAGCTCATAGCAAAGCCAGATCCTTAACGCAATGATCGAGGCCAGGGGTTGAACCTGCGTCCTCATGGATGCTAGTCAGATTCATTTGCCACTGAACCACGATGCGAACTCCAGAACAATTTTTAAGATAGTTTCTCAGCTGAAAGCTGTACTGAAAAATGGCTGTGCCCTTTAGGCAGAAAATATCAGCTGGGAAACGAGTGGAATGGAACATTTGTCCCTATTATGGTAGCATTAGTATATTCCAAATCAAGATATATTTCATAATATGTTAATTTCTATGTTAACCTTGTTTCTAATAGTAAAACTTTGATTCTGTATATTTTATAGATGTTGGTAGTCTATTTTTAGCTATAAATTTATCTACTTCAATATTATACTTAATCTGGTTTCCTACTTTTTAGGACTGATAAAGTTTAGGAGTTGTAGGGGAAAAGCTGAAAGAAACTTCTAAAAATAGACCTACTGTATTTAAATTTTTTAAATCAAGATTTGCCCCATATATGCTTTGCTAAAAACATGGAACCACATTAAAATTCTCTAAAATCATAGCTTAACACATCCTTCTAAGCTATAAGTAAAATAGTGACATTGTGAAGTAGAGGTATATTTGTTTTTAATATTTTGAATTGAAGTAATGTGTTAACAAAATTATTTAGGAGTGCTACCTTCGTTAGAAAGGTTACTGTGATTCCCTTTGATTGATTTAAATTGTAGTGATGCAGAACATTTAATAGAAGACCCCAGAGTATATTGTTATTCTTTAAGTGATGCTCCAATTTATGCTGTACTTCATGGAAATGTACTTGTTGACCTTTTTTTTTGTTTTAATATCATTTCTCAGAACCAAGAAATGTCGATTTTTCAGCTGATTCTGTAAGTAGAATTTATTCTTCACATTTTATAGTTGCTTTAGTTTTTACATGACATATTTCATGTAAATACTTCACAATAGAGTAAATAACAACTCAGTAGTGTATATTCATTAAATTTCTGCAATGTAAGAATCACTAGGAAAGGAATCAAATGGTCAAACAGAGAATTATAATAGAATCATGAAGGTGCAGGTGTACATTTACAAATCATTAATAAATAAAATGAGTGAATCAATTATTATTTCAGAAACAATTAAGAATAAAACTTAAACTTGAGTATTTACTAAAATGATAAATATTAGGTATGCTTAGCACATTGAATATGAGGACTACAGAGAAGTATTTAATCTGAAAGTCCTAAAGTGGGTGCTTTTGCTTTGAGGATGGAAAGGGGGATTTTGATTTTTTTTTAATTTATTTTGGAAGAGAATTTTAAAATCCTTGCATATTCTGAAACATAAACTACTCCATATTTGTTAGATGCAGGTTAAGGGAATCAGGAAATAGAAATAAAATATAGTCCAATAGAAGATTCAGGGTCTCAGACAAAAAGTTAGTAAAGATGAAGACAGAACCATACCACCAATCAAATTTGTCTAGATTGTTTTTTTTACAACAGTTGCATTCTGCAGGTGATTTCTTCATATATATAGGGAACCATTTTATAAGCTTATGATGTAAAATTCCTTTATAATAATTAAAAGTTAATTTATTCATCATTTACCGCTCATTCATTTCACAGACACTTTTAATGAAATATTTACTTGTTTCAGAACAAATAAAACAAAATGATGAGATCTGTTTTCTCCTCACATTTTCATAAAAATCTTCCACATCCTCCTTATTCCAAGCTCCTACAATGCATGTAAACAATACTAAACACTAGTATTCGCAAAATATCTCCAGGTAGGAAAATATGCAAAACAAAAATCTTGTGTTCATTTTATCCTTGCATGCCTGACCCACTGTATATGGTATGCTATAGAGCAATATAGCAAGTCAGAGAGAACATGAGGAAAACTAGTTTTCAAGAGCAGAGTAGTGGAAGTGCACAGGAGGAGTATACATTCTGTATACTAGGTTGATTTTTGGAGAAAGGTATAAAGAAGAAAGCTTATCTTTCATGATTTATGGAAACAGTTTAAAATGTAGGACTGGGCATGTTTTTCACATCTTGACTTCTGATCCATGGAGGTCCCCTGAATACTTAATGGGAAAAGGTTGAGGATATCTAGGTGGAACAGGGCAGATACATTCTCTCCTCCCAGGTCTCTGTGGTTCTCATATAGATACAGAGATTGAACACATTACCCAAATCCCAAACCAGGACTCCCCGATCTCAGCTAAGAGACAGTGCTGCTTTCCTGGAGGACAATTTGCTGTACTCTGGAAGCACCAAAGGGAGACCATTTAGCCCTTTCAAAGTCCTTCATGCCAGCAGCTAATATAAATTTAAATATAGCCTTGGTGTGCACAGTTTTTTCTGAGAACACTGCAGCAGATAAAATCAATAAAGTCAGAAGATTTCACAGAGAAATAGCTCATTTCTATGGTCCAGACTTCATGAAGTAACTTGCTCTTTTTAGGAACAAGTACAGCAAAAACCTTACTCCAATACACACAGTTCCTCTATTGACATCAGAGTAAGGAATCTTCCTCTCAACCTGCCATCCCTGAAAGGAGACAGGAGGGTAAGAACTTTGAATCTGAATATTTACCCCAGAGGATAAGCTTTTGAACATAAATATCGGAAATAAAATTAAACAACCAACTTGAACATTAGATTAAATAGCATCCAGTACTAATTTGAAATAGTTTAAAATTTGATAAAGGTACATCTCTATAAATAAGTTTTTTTACTATAAATTTTATGCCTGATGTACTAAATTTTTGGTACATATACTAGGCTAAATTCTGAAATTTTAAAAAATTAAAAAGGCATGTTATATTAGCTAGGGCTCCCATGATGAAATACCACAGACTACATGGCTTAAACAACAAAAATCTGTTTTCCAAGAATTCTGAAAGCTAGAAGTCCAATACAAACGAGTCAGAAAATTCAGTTTCTCCTCAGGCTTGTGTCTGTAGTTTGCATATGGCCACCTTGCTGTGTCCTCGTGTGGCCTTTTTCTGTGCATACATGCCTTTCCTGTCTCTTTCTCTTCTTATAAGGACACAGGCCTTATGCCTTATAGGACCCAACAATGTGACTTCATTTAATCTTAATTAAGGCCTCATTAAAGTCCCAATTTCCAAATAGGGTTACACTGGGGCATTGGGATTCAGAGTGATTTTGTAGGGACACAATGTAGTCTATAATACTTTCTAAATTTCAGAGCTTAATGGGAAGGTTACTGTGATAGTCAGAATAATTGCCCCACTGTTATCTAACAAAATTTTTGTCCACTCCCCCATGCACAGTAAAGCCAATCTATTGACACTTGGTCATGGTGAAGGAAAATGCAGGGTTTATTGCAGGGTGTCAAGCAAGAAGTCCAGGTAGCTAGTGCTTAAAAGACATGAATTCCCCAGTGGCATTCAGGAAAAGATTTTAAAGCAAGATGAGGGAGGAAGATTGGGAGGTTATGTGATCAACTCATATGGATATTTCTCATTAGTTGATGATGAGGTAATTGAGAGTCAACGTCATTAATCTTCTGGTTCTGACCGGTCCCAGGGTTCTACTTGCATGTGGGCAGGGTATACTTAACTTCTTCCAGTTAAACCTGGTGGAGGTTTTAGTGTTTGCAAAACAGCTCAAAGTAGATGTCTCAGAACTTATAGCCCTTGATGAGGAACTAAAGACTTTTAGTTTTGTTTAGGCTAAATTATTATTTTGTCTTTCTTGATTCTTTTCCTGTCTTTCTACATTTTCCTTTCTTTTTTTACTAAGATTTTTATTTTTTTATTAATATACAATATTCTGTCAATTTCTGCTGTTTAGCGACCTAACCCAGTTATACATCTCTACGCATTCTTTTTTTCACATTATTCTCCATCCTGTTCTGCCACAGGTGACTAGATACAGTTCCCTGTGCTACACAGCAAGATTGCATTGCTTTTCCACTCCAAGTGCAATAGTTTGCATCTACTAACCGCAACTCCTAGTCCATCCCACTTACTCCCCTGTGGCAACAAGTCTGTTTCCAAGTCCATGAGTTTGTTTCTTTTCTGTACATAAGTTCATTTGTGCTCTGTATTACATTCCAGATATAAGTGATATCATATGGTATTTGTCTTTCTCTTTCTGACCTAACTTTACTTACTGTGAGAGTCTCAAGTTCGATCCATGCTATTGCAAATGGCATTATTTGGTTCTTTTTTTGGGTGAGTAGTATTTCATTATGTAAATATACCACGTCTTCTTAATCCATTCATTCATCAATGGACACTTAGGTTTTTTCCATGTCTGGGCTATTGCAAATACCGCTGCAGTGAACATACAGGTGAATGTGTCTTTTTCAATGAAAGTTCTGTCCAG
The DNA here is from genome assembly GCA_004024745.2 of Catagonus wagneri. Classification (NCBI taxonomy): domain Eukaryota; kingdom Metazoa; phylum Chordata; class Mammalia; order Artiodactyla; family Tayassuidae; genus Catagonus; species Catagonus wagneri. Next base: position 1,945,147 of record PVHT021183696.1, read on the forward strand.
ATATATGCCCAGAAGTAGGATTTCTGGATAATATTGTAGTTTTATATTTATTTTTCTGAGGTACCTCCATGCTGTTTTCCATAATGGTTGTACCAATTTACATTCCCACCAACAGTAAAGGAGTGTACTCTTTTCTCCACACCCTCTCCAGCATTTGTTGTTTGTTGATTTGTTAATGATGTCCATTCTGACCAGTGTGAGGTGGTACCTTATTGTAGTATCTTGCATTAAATTATGTGGCAATTATAATTAGCAGTTTTTTAAATTCATAGTGATAAAAAAGATAATGTATGATATCATCAATGATGACAGACTCAACAAATAAAGTAGTCCTTTTTTATATATTGCTTTGGTAATAAAGAGAAAACATAATTTAAAAAATTATTAAAAATACACAAAGCACTAATTCTGGGGGACAGTCTTTATAGATGAATAAAAAATGGCATTGTCAATTATGTCAACATTAATAGAATAAATGTATAGTGCCTCAAAATTATGACCTTGTCCTGCATATATGTCAAATCCCAAAGCAAAGATTTGTATCAATAAATAAAACCTGAAGCTCACAAATAGTAGGGGAAAAAAAGGCACAAAGATTAGACACAGAAGAAAATGCTATATTTGCACCCTTAATTCTATTAATTTTTTTACTAGATTATAGGTAAACAAAAAGTGAGCTAAAAAAGACAACTGAGATGACCCATTTCAATCACTTGGCCTTAAAAATGAAGAGCTTAAGATGCATATAAATAAGTTTACAAAGTACCTTTCACCCATTGGCACACCTTGTATCCTTAATACTTATTGAATTATTTATTGAATTGTTCATTATAATTTTAGTGCATTCTTGCATATATGAACCATCAATTTAAATGCAAATATAATTTTATCTTTTTGATTTTCGTGACTTTTGTATCTTTTTATTGACATTACATTAACAAAAACTTATATAGAGTACAGTTTAATAGCAATGGTAAAAATGCACATGTAGCCATTTATCCTTGCCTTTTAAAAATAAATTTTTTTGGGAAATTATTTAGTAATTCATCATTAAATATGGTGTTATATTTGACTTTCTTGTATCTATTGGAATGAGCATACATTTTTGTTACCATAGTGAATTACTTTGACTTTTGAAGGTTCAGCAATTCTGCAATCTTGTAATAAACCTCAACTAATCATCATAGAGTACTACTTTTATATATTTGTGAGTTAAATTGGCTAAAATTTTGACAAGATTATTTGCCTGTACGTTGAATATGGTTATTGGTCAGTAGTTTTCTTATGTAGTATCTTTAGTTTCATACGACGGTAATCCTGAAATGGAACCTCTCATATACTTTTCTAATTTCTGAGAGATTTTGCATGCAATTAGGATTATTTCTTCCTTAAAATTTTAGTAGAATTCACCAAAGAGATAATTTTTGCCTGGATATTTTTATTCTATTTTTAATAATAAAGTCAGCTTAGTAAATGTAGCTTTTTCAGGTTATCTGTTTCTTTGTGGGTGAATATTGAAGATTTGTGTCTCTCAAGGTAGTTGTCTACTTAACTAATCTATCGGATTCATTGGCATTAAGTGTTTAAAATTTTTTTTCCCGAATAGGAATTACACGTTTCTTATTAAAATTATATCTAAGCAGTTAATCATTTTGGTTATGTTTTAAATTGGCTTTTCTCTACTATTTTCTCTGTTTGTGGATTTTGCCTGTGAAAGTTATTAATTTGAGTTGTTTATTTCATATCCTGTAACACTGTCAGAAACATTCATAATTTCTCTTAAAATTCAGCTGTTATATGTTTTTTACTTCTGCACTTGATCTTAGCCAAAAGGCCGAGAAGCGATATGTTTTTTACTTCTGAAGTTTTCAGATGATAATATCTTTTTACTTCTCATGAGTATATCTTATCTTTGCCTCCATTTGTGAGCATGAGTTACTATAACCATATAATAAACAAATAACTGTATAAATACTACATAATAAGATGGCTTTTTAAAATTTTTAGTTTGGCAGTTTCAGCAGCAGTGTCATTTCAAGACTTGCATCCACTTATTGTCTTTTCACTTTATTTTTATTTTTATTTTTATTTTATTTTTTGTCTTTTCAGGGTTGTACCCAGGGCATATGGAGGTTCCCAGGTTAGGAGTCAAAATGGAGCTACAGCTGCCAGCCTACGTACACCAAAGTCACAGCAACATGGGATCCGAGCCCTGTCTGCAACTTGCACCACAGCTCATGGCAGTGCCGGATCATTAAGCCACTTAGCAAGTCCAGGGATCAAACATGCATTCTCATGGATACTAGCTGAGTTCATTAGCCACTGAGCCTTGATGGGAACTCCATCGTTTTTCTTTAAAATGGCTCACAGGTTTTTGGCTTTTTTACATTGAGTAATTTTGTATTAAATTCTGGCTATTGTAAATGATGTATTCTCTAGTGGATTATTTTATGTATATCCAAACCCTGTTTATAGCTCGTGTTAGCAGACAATTAACTTTATTGAACTCCAGTTGAATATACTCAAGTCTGTAGTAAGCAGTGACTGAGATAACTTCAATTTTTTTATGCTACAGACACCAGATACATTTTATTTGCAACATATATGTATAGATGCCCATTAGCAGATCAAGGAGCTTGACAATAGGTCAAAAGAAATTATCCAAACTTAAATGCAAACAAGAATAAAAAGTTTAAAAAAATAAAGTACCATGGGACAATATTAAATAGAATTCCAAAATGAGAAGAAAGAAGTAGGCCAACTAAATATTTGAAGAAACAATGGCCAATAAATTTCCAAAATTAGTGTAAGACATTGAACTACTGACATAAAAAGATGTGAAGTTGTGAAACAGATTTTTTTTCTCTGAAGAACAAGGCATATCTTATTCAAATTGCTGAAAAACAAAATGAAAAGAAAATATTGAAAGTACCCATGAATGGAGTTGAGATGGGAATGTATTTACTACCTACAAAGAAAAAAGGGATTTCCTATCAAAAACCATGCAAGTAAAAATGAAATGGTTTGATACCTTTGAGTGTTAACAGAAAAAAAAAGAAAAATAAACCTTCTAACTGTACCCAGTGAAATATTCTTCAAAAATACAATAGAAATGAATACTTTCAGACAAAATTGAAATAATTTATCACCAACACATCTACTGTGCAAGCAATAGCCATTTTTTCAGGCAGATGGAATACAATTTATGTCAGAATTTAGATGCACACAAACACACGTGTATACACACCATGCACATAGGCTATTGATAATGAAGTACCAGGGATACAATAGAAACTGTTTTTGTTTTTTAAATTTTTTCTTTTAAAGATGACTGTGCAAATCAATTTGGGATGATGTATTGTATATTTGTAACATGTTTAGGGATAAAGTTTTCTACAGCAAGAGCATAAAGGATAGGAGGGAAGAATCAAGAATAGATTGTTTTAAGGGCCTTGCAAGTGCACTCAGATTATTGATTCATGCATATTGTAAAATCTTAGACAAACAGAAAAGTTTTTTTTTAAGAAGCATATGTTTTATATAAGGAATCTACCTAAAATATAAAAGTCAAGTATTATATGTTAAGAATTAACTGGAATTCATATCTTGAATACGTTAGCAAGATGCACATAAGAATGTAAATACAAGAGAATCACAAAAGCAATTACCTTGTTTTCTTGAATACTAAAACCAGTAGCTCCTGTCAGTATTCTTGAAAAGTATAAATTCCAGGTTTGACAGGTTAGGCAATGTCTAAAACAGTATAAAACAAACAGAAGGGCATGGTAAGGATTAAGATTAAATAATTACTGAAGTTAGAGATGATTCACAACCAGAATGCCATTCCCTCCACCATCATATATTTACACACATTCGGGTTTATTTTTGTTTTTGTAAATCTGATTGGAGGAATGTTCTAGACATAGATAATCACTGTTTGTCAAATATAATTTTTAATTTGCTTTGTGTGCCAAATGAATTATTTTATTTATGATAAATTAAGCTATGTTATTTATGAATGCTTCTTAAAAACAAAACATGAAAATCTCTCATGTCAGAAGAGGACTTTGAGAGCATTTATCACACTGAAATTAAATCTCAGTGATTTTCAAAATTATAGGTGTCAGGTTCTAACTTTAAAGAAATAATATTCTCAGATATGAGTTTTGGTATAAAATGATTTTTTTTAGGATGAATACTTAAAGGAGGAGACACATATTGGAAAAAATGTCCATTTTTAAAAAGTTTTTAAAAGACATATCATAATAAGCAAAATCCTAACCAAACAGGCAACCTGGAAAGCATTTGAGTTGCACTGATTTATGCTGGCCTGAAAAGAGACGTCATTACCCAAATTATGGCAGTAATCATGCCATTACAAAGTTAGATTAGAACTCTGAATTGTATAAAACAAAATTTTGTTAATGATAGGAAGATCTTGAAGTCCCTGCTGTGGTGCAGTGAGTTAATAATCTGGCTTGTCTCTGTGGAGGCAGAGGTTCAATAGCTTGTCTGACAGTGGGTTAAGAAACCAGCACTGATGCAGCTGTGGCTTAGGTCACAGCTCTGGCTAGGATTCAATTCCTGGCCTGTAGGGGTGGCTGAAAAAGAAAAAAAAAAATGATAGGAAAATCCGGAAGCAGTGCCTGTGTTTTCCAGATGCACTGGAATAAGCCTCTGTGGGCTGCTGCTAAATTCTTTAGATACTACAGGGAAAATTTGTAGTTAAATGTGCATTATTTTACCTTAGAACTGTAGAAGTTGTGAAGCCATTTGCTGACTTTCTCTATTTTTTCAAGTATACATTTTAAATAAATTACCTGATGTCTTTTGAGGAGCATGATTTTAAACAAATACACAAAATTGTCACTTAAAGCTTTTCTCAACCATTCACACTTATAAAAGCAAATTTTGAGTTTCTCATTATAGCAATTTATTTACAAAATTATTGGTGTTACAACAGTTAAAATAATACTTCCAGTCAGTTTTTACTGAATTGCCACTTACCCATTACTGATCCCCATTTCTCCATGCAATTATAAGGATTCTAAGAAAATGCATGGATAGAAATATAGTTATATGTATTGTAGCAATCATTTGAAGTACAAAACACTTCTTCCATAAAACTCAGAATGTATCATGTATGTGGTCTAAGTCTCAGTGTTGTCCTTTTCACAGTGATGTGAACTAAGTAATAATCAGGTATCTTTCTCTTTGCATACTAAGATGAATCTCTATGTCCATTATTGAGCATTCTAAAACATTTATTCAGGATACTCATTCAGGTACTGTGCTACATGTCTAAAACATTTTTTTAAAAAGCTTAATTCAGTGTGAGGATATGAAAAGAGTTACAGGCATATAAATTCACAGAGTGTGAAGAAAACAGAAAGTGATAATTTTTACACTTTTGAAAGAGAGAGGCAGATACTCCCTTGAGAATCTGATGACAATTAAAAATCTTTTTTATCTGTAGCCATCTACATTTATAAGAAAGCCAGAAAGGCAAAATTTATTACTCCTTTATGTTTTCATGAACATTATTATTTAACATGTGTTTTGGACAAGTAGGCCAGGCACATGACACAGTATTCGAATGGACATAAGCTTATACAGTGAATATCAAGACCCTGCTTTCTATCAGCTAACACTCAATTCTCCATCTGAAACATACTTTCTGTTACTAACTTTTTCGTGACTCCATCCAAAAATACTCTATTTAAATACAAGCATATATGAAACTATGCTTTCATTTCTCACACCAGTATTTGCTTCCTATACTCAGAAATATGTGCCTTGTTTGTCTCATTAAACACTTCTTGTAGAAATTATTTCATATCAATGTATACAGAGTCACCTCATCCTTTTTAATGCCTGGTTGTTATGCTACTGAATGAGTTACCATGATATATTTAACAGTCCCTGAGTTAATGGATATATAAATAGTTTCCAAGAACTTGATGTTGTAATTATGCACTAAACATCCTGATACCCTATTTGGAGTGTACTTCTAAGATAAATATACTAGAGAGTTGTGTACATTTTTAATCTAATAGATATTGCCAAACCGTCCTATAAAACAGGCTATAAACTTTCATTCCATGCTAGTGCATGAGAGTGTCCATTCCCCACCAAAATACTTTAATACATTTTTTGTTCTTTGCCAATTGATAGTAGAGAAACCTGTTGCTTATTGTGCTTAGAATTTTCATGAGTTTTATAAGTGTAGCTAACTGTTTTTCATATGTTTCTGATCTTTCCTTTTTCATGTTGAGGTATTGGTCTTTTCCATTTTGATTTATGGGACCTTTTAGATAACTATTCATTTGAGACCACAGCATTCTACTTTAGTGATGTAACTTGGAATTTTTTCAAATAATTTTCAGTAAGTTTAGTAGCCATAGAAAAACCCAATAATATTCACAGGCCATAGATGATTCTCTGTAACATTAAACTTACAAGTGGGATTGCTTGTTGTTAGGTGAACAGTAGAACATTCTTGTCTGTCTGTGTTTTAGGCTTCATTGATGATAAGATAAGTTTGACCATATTTCTACTTATTTAAGATAATAGAAATTAATAATCGTATGCAGTAAAATTACTATGCCTGAAGCAAATGTGTTTCTCATTTAAAATATTGGTTTGGTTAAGAAGACATCTTTGTTTACTTTGTTATAAACTTTTTGCATAAATTTTTTTATTTTATTTTATTTTATTTTATTTTATTTTTTCTTATTAACAATGAACTTTATTTCACTTATAGGTATACAAAGATCATAAGTCAATTCGATAGATTTTGTGTCCCAAACCCACAGTGCATCCCCCCACCCCCCAGATTGTCTTATTTGAAAAACCAAGGTTTTCCAAAATCTGTGAGTCATTGTCTGTTCTTCAAAGAAGTTCATCGTGTCTCTTTAGTTTCCACATGTAAGCGGTAGCATTGGGTGTTGATGTCTAATTGTCTGACTGGTTTCACTTCGTATGATAATTTCTAGGTTCATCCATGTTGCTATAAATGTTGTTATTCCGTTACTTCTAATGTCTGAGTAATAGTCCATTGTGTGTATGTACCGTATCTTCCCTATCCATTCCTCTGTTGATGTGTATTTAGGTTGTATCCATGACCTGGCTTCTTCCCTCTCTAGCTGCTTTAGATGTAAAGTTAGGTAGTTCATTTGAGCTTTTTCTTGTGTCCTGAGGTAGGCTTGTATTGCTATATACTTTCCTCTTAGAACTGCTTTTGCTGCATCCCAGAGGTTTTGGAGTGTCGTATCTTTGTTGTCATTTGCTTCTAGGTATTTTTTAATTTCCTCTTTGATTTCTTCAGTGATCCATTGGTTGTTTTCTTGCCTTTGTATCCATTCGGCTAGTCTGTGTCTTTTGGTTGGGGCTTTCAGTCCATTAACATTTAAGGTAGTTACTGATATACATGTTCTTATTACCATTGTATTAACTGTTTGGGGTTTTTTGCTCTTTTTTTTTTTTTTTTTTTTTTTTTTTTTTTTTTTTTTTTTTTTTTTTTTTTTTTTTTTTTTTTTTTTTTTTTTTTTTTTTTTTTTTTTTTTGGGTTTTTTTTTTTTTTTTTTTTTTTTTTTTTTTTTTACCCTGAAGTTTTGATATAGGAGTCTAAATACAAATGAGATTGTTTTAAGTTGTTGGTTTCTTAATTGCACGTGCATGTCCAGTGACCTGCATTTGTGCTCTCTTCTCACGATTTCTGATTTTGGTAGCATAATTGTGCATGGATGATTTAGTATCTTTACTGTATATATGCCTTTACTGGTGACCCTTGTCATTTGTGGTGTTTTTGTTTCTGGTTGTGGCCTTTTCTTTTCTCCCTAGAGAAGTTCCTTTAAGATTTGTTGTAAAGCTGGTTTAGTGTTGCAGAAGTCTCTTATATTTTGCTTATCTGTAAAGGTTTTGAGCTCTCCTTCAGAAACTGAATGTGAGCCTTGCAGGGTAAAGCAATCTTGGTTGGAAGTTTTTCCCGTTCATCACATTAAGTATATCATGCCACTCCCTTCTGGCCTGTAGAGTTTCAGCTGAAAAATCTGCTGATAACCTTAATTGGGTTCCCTTGTATGTCATTTGTTTCTTTTCCCTAGCTGCTTTCAAAATTTTCTCTTTGTCTTTAATTTTGGTCATTTTGATTAATATGTGTCTCGGGGTGTTCCTCCTTGGGTTTATTTTATATGGTACTCGTTGCGCTTCCTGAATTTGACTGAGTGGTTCCTTTCCCTTATTAGGGAAGTTTTCAGCTATTATCTCTTCAAGTAGTTTTTCTGTCCCCTCTCTTGCTCTTCTCCCTCTGGCACCCCTATAATACGGATATTGGTGCATTTAACATTATCCCAGAGTTCTCTGAGACTCAGCTCATTTCCCTTAAATCTTTTATCTCTTTTCTCTTCCACATTAGTGATTTCCACTCATCTGTCCTCCACCTCACTGATTGGTTTTTCTGCCTCCTGTATTCTACTGTTGGCTGCTTCTAATGAATTTTTTATTTCAGTTATTGTATTTTGCATCTCTTCTTCTTTAATTTTTACAGCTTGTATTTCTCTGCTCAGTGTTTCCTGTAAATTATCAAGCTTTGACTCCAGTTTATTTCCAATGCCTTGCATCATCTTCAGCATCAACAGTCTAAAGTCTCTTTCTGAGAGGCTGATAATCTCCTCATCACTGAGCTGTTTTTCTGGGCTTTTCTCTTTCTCCCTTATCTGAGATATAGTTTTCTGTCTTTTCATTTTTATAGGTTATTGGTGTTGTGACCTTTTTGCCAACAATAGAGTTGTAGCCTCTCTTAGTTCTGGCCTTTGCCTCCCCTGTGACTAAAGGTGGTATGGGCGGGGCTTGCTGTAGGGTTCTCGATGGGAGGGACTGACACCTGCCCACTTGTAGGTGGGGTTGATTCCTAGCCCTCTGATGGGTGGGGCTTTGTCTCTGGATGAGATTAGAGGCTGGCTGTGTGCCTGAGGGGTCTTTAGGCAGCCTGTTAACTGATGGGTGGGGTTGTGACCCCACCTGGATTATTGTTTGGCCTGGTGCTTCTCAGCGCTGATGGGAGGGACCAGATTTTCCCAGAAATGGCCCCCTCCAGAGAAATGCAGGCTGATGAATGTTCCCAAGAGCTTCGCCTCCAATGTCCTTCCCCCACAACAAACCACAGTCACCCCTGTTTTCCCAGGAGAGCATCCAAGAATTACAGTCAGGTTCCACCCGGATTCCTGTGGAGACTGCTTTGCCCTGGGACCCAGTGCACGTGAAAGTCTGTGTGTGCCTTTCAAGAATGGGGTCTCTGTTTCCCCCAGTCCTGTGGAGCTCCTGCACACAAGCCCTGCTGGCCTTCAGTGCCAGATGCTCTGGGGGCTCTTTCTCCCTGTGCACGATCCCCAGGTGTGGGGTTTTGACGTGGGGCTCAGAACTCTCAGTCCTGTACCTGAGTCTCTGTGATTTAGTTACTTTCCAGTCTGTGGGGCTTCCCACCCGGGAGGTATGGGGTTGCTTCTATCTCGTAATCGCCCCTCCTACCTCTTGATGTGGTTTCCTCTTTGTCTTCTGGAGTAGAATACCTTTTATGGAAATTTAGAGTCCATTTGGTTGAAGGCTGCTCTGCATTTGGCTGTAGTTTTACTGTTTTTTGGGAGAGAAGTTGAACTCCCGTCCTTCTATTCTGCCACTTAATCCAATCTCCTGTTCAATTTGTATTCAATCTATGCATAAATTTTTGAAGCTGATACAGGATTCTGTACTGTAAGTTATATTTCACGTTTTTAAATATCCTCTTTAATGTTCCATTTTTACATACTAAATATGTAACTTGGCAAAGCATCTTTTCTGTTTCCTTAGAGCCCCTAACAAACTGTGAGCTAACAGGGCAAGGCTCATTTGTGTCTCAAGATGGAAGAGAAAGACTAGTTGTAATTTTTCAAAAATATTTCCCTATGGGTAAAAAATGGGAAGAAAATGTATCTCTTCAAACAGTCAGGAACGTTTACATAAATGTTTTGATAGCAAGAGCATATCTGCATAACTTGAGGGAATTACCATAAACTATTTCTGAATAAAGTAGAATTATAAATTAGTTGGTGCCAGTGTAAGTGAAAATAAGCTAAACAATACAGATAGCTCACTTTCCCTCCCACCCTACTCTCACAAACAAAATCTTTTGTTCATTTTCCTGTTGTAATATCTCCATTATCTACTATTTCTATTATTAGTTCCATTTTTTTAAGAATATGCACATAGTATCTCCTATCTAATTTGTGGCATTCATGTCTAAATTCTTCTCCATCCTATAATTTTTACCCTCCAATTCAGACTTCACATTGCCATTACAGTCATTTTTTAAAACTCAGTTGAATGAAAGTCCAATTCAATCCTTTTATCACCCACCCCTACCCCCACCCCATGCCACTTGCTAGTTTAACACACACAGTCACATATCTGAACTTAATATCGTGATGCTCAGAATTTTGGCAATAACCTGGCTTTTCTCATTAAAATAGACTATATTATCCAGTTAATCCCATTAGTACAGGTTCACTAAACAATTTAAAATTTCTCAACGTATCCTATATTTTCCTGTTTCATTTTGTTCATTCTGATCTGTCAGTCCGAAAGTTCTTTCCCACGTAGTGCAAATGTACTTATAAATAGCCATTTTTTTTGACAGCTTACTATCCCAGGAACTATTTTAAGCATTTCACACTCATATCTCTGCTGAAAAATGTAGTTACTATAACTCTTCACCTTTTGCATGTGGTGAAATTGAAATATTGAGAGGTCAAGTAGTATGGTCTTAAACATAAATCTGGATTTCAAACCTGGCATTCTTTCTCTAGAGTTCCAGCAGAAAAGACTGTGCCTTGATTATTTTTTTATCCTCTAGATATGTTATATGTAACGTGTACAGTGCAGTTGCTAAATAAATGTTTAAATTGAATATTTTATTTAGATTATAATTTGGGCTTGAATGATCCAGAAAATTAACTTAATTATCCACTTGAGAATGTCAGTGTTGTCTTCTTTCATTTTTGTTTAGAATTACTTCTTTTTTTCTTAAGTATTTCTGTTTTGACATTTACAGTCACAGTCCATGGTACTCCCAGAAATCCAAGGACACCACAACATAGCAGTTTAGAGAGCAGAATATCATGACCCCACGTGGTGAAAATTATCTAGAAGTGGCTACAGTAAAGTGCTATGAAACCATATTTGCTTCCCTATAAGCAGAATTTAGAAAGTAAAAGCGAAAAACTGTGATTAAAAAGCTGACATTAAAAATGTAGAAACACACAGTTTCTGTGATCTGGTCACAAGAAGTGTTGTTAGGAGAAATTGGGATATATTGTTTCCATGTAATAGTCTTCATTTGATAAAGCTAAATTCTCTATTAAATTAATCATCATTTATATTTTTAACCACAAACTCTGCTTAGTATTGAAAGGAAATTATTCACAGCCTTCAGAGCATTCATGTCAATTGAGGCCAGATGCAAGTTTCAAGTTGGGAGTAAAATTTGCCCTATGCAAATGGAAATGGAAAATTAAAAATAAAAATTAAGGTCAATGGAATCTCTTTACCTTTCCCTAAGACTTGTAAGATTAAATTTCAGAATTTAAAATGTGTGAAACTTAAATATCTAGGTATTTTTTTTATAATATAGAAGAGATTCATTTGGCAGAAAAAAATGTGTTTTTGTTGGTACTTTTTTGTGTTAACCTTTGAGATCACTCTTTTGAATGTGATTATTTTTTAGAAGAATTTTATCCTGCCCAACTCTCTTACCTTGTACTAGGGTTATACACTGAGTGACGTTACACTGGGGTTCTTCAATCTCGGTCGGCATTACTGGCATTTTGGACAGGATAACTGTTATATGGGCCTGTCCTGTGAATTGTATGGTGGTTAGCAGTATCCATGTCTCTAACCACTAAATCCCATTAGTACCCTTTAATGTAAAAACCAAAATGTCTCCAAACATTGCCAAATAGCCTGGGGGAGGTAAGAGTATATCTCCTCCTCTTGAGGACTGCTGATTTATGTTGACTCATTGCCTTTAGAATTTTATATTAGTCATTCAAAAGGATTCTTTAAAGATAGTACGCTTTCAGGGAGACTACATTCCCCTTTTATCAGTCCTTTTCTTTATTACTTTACGGGCTTTTATCCCTCATCCCCTTTCCTTCCAGTACCTTTATCTGATCTGGCACATATAGCATAGGTAGCAGGAATACAATACTTCCATATAATGCATTACTAACTACACACTCAGATAATGATGTCATAACCAGCTCTATTTAGAATCACGCTGTATTCCAGAGTACCCCAAGCTCTTGTCATTCAACAGCATGATAGCAGGAATTAGTGAAGTGATTCTACCTTGTGAGTTCCTTCCTCTCAAGCATCAACAACTGTTTCTTCTCTTCCTTTGGATATGATGCATTAAAATATTGCAGCAAAAACACTGACCTGAGTTCCTGCCTTCTTTTTAGACAGCCTTTTACTACCAGAGGCAATCTCAGCAGGTAGATGTGAGGACAGAGAATAAAGGAAATAGTGGATTACCACTGCCTCCCAGGACATTTTCATTTGATCCAGAGCCAATAGCTGAAGCATCAGAGACATAGAGTTATAAGAATGCAAACTTTGTATTCAACAAATGCAGGTTATGTAGAGATACCATTCAGGTTTCTTAAAATCCTTAATAGTTTACATTTGTGTTTTTTAATAAATAAAACTCAATAAGCTCCTATATATACTATTCAAGTATTCATTTCACTAGTTTGAACAGTTCCTGTTTTTCTTTTATATTCTCCTCCCTTTTTTGCTGTAATATTGACTTAGTCCTTTGATTGGAGGTGGCGGAAAAAGCATGAACAGCAGGTATTCTCAATGCTCAACACTTAAAATGCTGTCAGATCTCCCAGCAATTTAGTGCACTCTGAATGGAGCATTGACCTTTCCTTATTTAAACCTCACTCCCTTAGGGAAGGCTCTGTTACCAGGGTCTTTAACTGGGATGTAGAGCTAACTATTACAAGGTACCATCTCTATCCAGATGGTATAAAAATGGAAATTTATTTTTCAGATGGTCTTTAGATGAAAACCATTTTTTTTTCTTTTTTTTGAACCCACCTGCGGCCAGTTGTTCTGCAAGGTGATACTTTCTAAGCATAAAGAACAGCAGTGTTGTGATTTATGATAGCATGATAAAATGTTAACTGCATATTTGTCAGAATTTTCCATTTGATCATTATTATTTGCTCTTCATTGTGGTTTGCCCTAATTGCAAATGTGACACTCTCAGAGTCTCTATTGATCCCTCTTACTTATTTCTTGCTATTTATTCATTTTTTTTGTTTTTTTTTTTTTGTTTTTTTTTTGGTACGGCCAAGCCCATAGAATATGGAAGTTCCCAGGTTAGGGGTCAGATCAAAGCTGTCGCTGCTGGCCTACGCCACAGACATAGCAGTGTGCGATCCAAGTCTTGTCTATGACCTGCACCACAGCTCCTGGAGATGCTGGATCCTTAACCCACTGAGTGACGCAGGGATTGAACCTGCATCCTCATGGATACTTAGTCGCATTTGTTAACACTGAGCTACGATGGGAACTCTGTCATTTATTCTTTAGTTTTTATTTCAGTGTATAATTCATTTCATAGATAGAAGGAATTCTTAGTATCTGTTTTAAGTCTATTTTAAGTACAAATCAGAAGTTATACTGAAGAGACTAGGCAGTACCGAAGGTTAAGTGTATAGATTTTGGAGTCAAAAACAGGAGTGTTAATCCAGTTTTACCACTTAAATATATATATATATTTTTATTTCAGACAAGTTAACTACTGTCTTAAAGATCAATTTTTTTTAAAGTCTGAACAGAAATCACACTACATAACTTTAGACATCACTTTAAGTTTCATGAGACTTAATTGAGAAATATAAATCATGTGAGAATGTGATTATATTAAAAGCCTTGTTTTTTATTCCCAAAATCGTCAGTCTCTAATATTCTGTGACTCTCTGCTTCTGCATATTTCAGTTTTTTCATTTTTCATCAGTAGGAAACATGCTGCATGGTAATAAATTTTCCATTGCCCAACCCCTATTTCTTTGGAGAATAACTGTTTCAACTGTTAAGAATGTATATGTATGCTCTGTGTATGTGAGAGTTCTGTAAAAGATTTGTTTAACAACAACAACAAAGATTCAACTCTGATAAAGTTTGGGAACCAATCTCATGTTTTTTTCCTACTAGATATCTTTAGAACAGTTTTTTTTTCTTTTTTTAATACTCAGAACTTATATTGTCATGGACAGTATTTCAGCATGAGAAATAAACATGTGAATAGTTGGTCAAATGCAGAAAGCTAGAAAAGCTATATGACAGAATTAAGTAAGTTAAGTAGGTAGAGCAAAAGCAACAATTTGAAACCAGTCTGAACAAGGAAACAGAGAACCTACATAGAGGAAATGCTTGCCATAGAGTTTATATTTGCATAGTTTTCACTTACCTTCTACAGTCTAGTGCAAAGATGGGCCTAGTGCAGATAAAAACATCAATGATAGCCTAAATATAATAAACATAAAGCTCTAAAGGTAATTGGATCATTAATATGGGATAACTGTGCAGGGAAACATCAGAGAGCTATTTATAATAAACAGACTTGTGTTATTATTGTTCTGTTTTTTATTGTTCTGTTGCTGACTGAAAAGGGAAAAAAAAATCCTGTCTCCTACCATGTTTCTTTCTCCTTTACTCTCCTGCTACTGCCATACTTGCAACACTTCTGACACCAGACGTATGGGTGTTTTCCTCATACCAAGCAATTCTCTATGGCACCAGCTGAGTATCCTATAATTTCACTCGGTTTTGACACTTTATAACTCAAGATAGCATCAGATCCCACAGGTCAAGTGTTCAGTTCCATAGGATTTGTCCCACCCCATTTCAGATGCCAGTATAAGTCCAGGATGTCACCTGTAAATCTGAGGTTTTGATGTCCCCTCCTAAGGTTTGATTAATTTGCCAGAGCTATTCACAGACCTCAGAGAAACACATTTAGCAGTTTACTAAATTGATATAAGTTATAAAGATGAACAGTCAGATAAAGAGACATGGGTCAAGGTCTGCGAGGTCCTGAGCACAGGAGCTTCTATCCTTCTGGAGTTGGAGGTGTGCTACCCTACCAGTACATGATGTGTTCACCAACCCAGAAGTTCTCTTAATCCCATACTGTTGGATTTTATGTAGGCCTCCTCACGTAGGTATTATCAATTATTCACTCAATTTCCAGCCCTTTTCTCTTCTATACATTATTGGGGCTGTAGTTGAAAATTTCAAGCTTCTAATCATGACTTGGTCTTTCTGGTGACACATCCTATCCAGGAGACCTCCAATAGTCTACCCAAAGTGTCCTCATGAGAGCAAAAGATGTCCCTAGAGTTCTTATCTCTTAGGAATTTATAAGGATTTTAAGAACTCTATACTTGTAATAAGGACAAAGACTAAATATATATTTCTCATTATATATCATAGCATCACAGGCCATCTCCTGGTCTTTTAACACAGATTCCATACAGTAAACAATCTTAAAAGTCAAAAGATACTAGCACATTACCAGAATCCCATTTAGGTGTTAATAATATTCAGTCCATCATCAAATCATATGAAAATGTCTCCCAGGGCAAGGCCAATGGTGTTCTCATGATCACATTTGATCCTGTCCATTTCCAAAAGTAGGAATCATATCAGGGGTATGTGCCTTCATTTTTTCAGGCATCTGGTGTAATACAGCCAAGAGACAGTATCATCCTTGAGGTGTTTTTGGTCTCTTTGAGGTGTTAAAGTAATATGAAAGTTCTCTCATTACATAACTCAGTTATTTATTCCTTTATCTAGAGCCTGTGTGTTTCCTTATTTACATTTATAATCAAATCTCCCCACCTTTGGAAAGGACATTAGGTCCAGACACTGTGCTGGTCTGGATTTCATGCAGCAATAATAGTCTAGCAAGTCCCTCCCTGTCACTGATCATTGTGATTTTTGTATGTGGCATAAAAGCTATATATGCTTCATGTCCACCTACCTTCACAAGAAATAGTGAGACAAGCAAACAATCATAATACAGTATATGTCAGTCAAAATGGAGAAATGTTATACTTTTAGTCAGGAATTTGGCAAAGTAAACATAGCTACCATACTCATATTCAGGCAGAAAATAATTTAAGAACTGAAGCAGGAGTCCTACTATTGTACAGTAGGTTAAGAATCCAACTACAGCAGCTTGGATCACTGCAGAGGCGCAGGTTCAATCCCCGGCCTGGTGCAGTGGGTTAAGGGATCCGGTGTTGCTGCAACTGTGGTGTAGGTTGCCGTTGAGGCTGGGATTTGATCCCTTTAATCACTGGCCTGGGAACTTAATACGCCTCTAGTTCAGCCTTTAAAAAAAAAAAAATTGAAGCAAATAACTCTTTCTCTCCAAGGCTGTGGTTCTTGCCTTTGGCTGTATTTTAGAATGACCTCGGGTTGGAGAGTTTTTCAGAAATACTGAAATATGCGCCTTACTTTCAACTAAATTAGTTTAATATCCCAGGTACTATCTGGAAATTAAAAAAAATACTTTCCAGGTGATTCCAATGTGTAGCAAGAGAATTACTCATGTAGGAAATTTATGTACTGAATTCCTCCAGTATGAATCGACACAAACCAATTAAGTTTAAACAATCATTTGGTTAATTGCACTTTAATGAATACAGTTGTTATGTTCATTTTAGTTTGTACTTAAGCGATCTGTTGAAGTACCCATGATCTCAGTATTTTTATGAATCAACTCTGTATATTATAACACTACTGTTTTGCTATGTTTCCATCTAACTTATGCAGAGTTGTGTCTACATTCTGTTAGTTTCAGACATTGCAGTTTTAAGAGGCTCAAGCTCTGATGTTCTTCAATTATACTACTTGCTGTGATCCAAATCACTTTTGGCTCTGGTATTTTTCTCTTTCCATTTCCCTTCCAATTTGCCGTCTTTTAGGCTGCAAGAGAAGTATTATTGGGTACCGAAATGAAATTCCAATTTATCATTGTAGCTAAGAGAAAAGTAAATTAGTGTATATCTCATTTTTGACATTTTCACTTTTCTGCAGAGAAGCATGTGAATTCAATTAAATGCAGTTATGACATATATTGTATCAACTAATAGGCTTCTTCGGAATCATTTTGTACACACACAAATATACAAGTAGTGTGGCCTAAGGAGTCATTTAGTTCTGTATACAGTGAGATCTCCAGGTCATAGTAAGCAGCTGAGGTTTATGAATTGTTAAAATATTCCTCAAATATTTGTAGTGGTATTTCAATTGTAAAACATAATATCACTGTGTAATTATTGACTTAGCTTTAGGATGTACTTTTTAAAAAATCATTAGAATTATTCTGTGGCAACAGAACAACACTAGAGTGCTTTATTTTTTTAACTTTTGTTAAAACTGATTTAATTAGAGAACAACAGAAACAGATGCAAGATGATATAAAATATGAAAATAATTTGTTGTACTTAAATTGCACTCATTTCCCTAAAAGTGAAGAGCAATTTTTATATGCAGTATAATGCTATAAATCTTCACATCATTTCTCTAAGGCAAGGACTCATTATTTTCCTTATTTGACAAGTGGAGGTTAAATTGAGGTTTTAAGTGACCCACCTAAGAGAATGCAAGGTGTCCTGGTGGAGTCAGCAAAGCTCTCTTTGACGCTTTCAGAGCAACATTCTCTCTTTTTCTCTGTTCTGTGTCACTTGAACAATTAATCATTAATGAACCCCACAATGTTCCAGCAAAATTCTAGTACTGGGGACAGATAATGGCAGGAAACAATACAACAAAGATACGTGTACACAAAGGTTGGCAGAACCCCTTTATTTTTCCTTTGGAATAGCCCTAAACTGGAACTATCTCAATTTGTGAAGTTATATTTCAGTATATTCATACTATAGAATATTATTCATCAGTAAATAGAAATTAAACATTAATGTGCGCAAACATGTATTTATTTCAAAAATATTATGTTAAATGGAATAAAAAATATAAGTGAATACTTTAGTATAATTCAGTTTATAAGAAATTCTAGAGGTGCTAAATGCTGATAAAAGGCAGATTGGTGGTTACTAACGGCAGGATGCAGGGGAAGGGTATTGATGTAAAGGGAATGAGGAAATCTTTCATACTTACAGAGCGGTTCTATTCATTGAGAATGGAGGTGCCAACATGTATAAAGTTATGAAAACACTTAAATTTAATGAATTTTATTGTAGGCAATAGTTTAACAGACATTTCTAAATTTGTATTGGCATTACATTTTTCATAATATCTTCTTGTTATGTTTTCAAGTTATGTAGTGTCCGTAGTGTTTCTGGATTCAGTTCATTGCTCACTATGTTTCCTCCTTCTCTCTCTGTCTCTTCCACTTTTTCACATTTTTATTTTCTAATTAGTCTAATCAGAACTTTGCTATTTGATAGACTGTTCTGAGAACCAAATTTTACAGTTTTTAATACTCACTGTTGTGTGTGCTTTCTGTATCATTGTTCTTGTGGGTATTATTTTCTTGCTTCTAGAACCTTTGAGTTATCGTGCTGTTTTTATTTTTTGATATATTCTTATAGATGATTAGCTCCTTATTTCCTCTCTAGTGTATGCTTCTTTAAAATTATGCCTTTTCTTTTAGACACTGCTACCTACATCTCATAACTATATATATATATTTTATTACACTTTAATTCAACATGCTTTTGAAATGTCATGATCAGAATTTTTAATAGAATATTGAAAGAAGGAAATAGGAGACTATGCCAGTGTTTCTCAACTATATAATCAAAGCAAACAAGCTTATAACAAACTTCTTCTCAACACAGTTTTCTTAAGGTCAGGTTTATTGAGATGTAATTTAAGAACAGTGAAGCTTACACTTTTAAAGTACACAATTAAATGAACTTCTCAAGTGTATACTTATGTAATTATCAAAGATCAAGATGTAGAACATTTCTATCATTCCAAAGTAGTGCCTGATGCCCTTTTGCAATCTGTACTATACCCCAAACCCTAGCCACTATCAGCCATTAATCTGATTTACTTACCTTGAGTTTTGCCTTTTCCAGACTGTTGTATAAATAGAATAGACTGTTGTAAAATAGGGCTATAGTATATAGCCCTTTTTCTCAGTTTTTTTCTTATGAAATTTGTACCTATGTTTACATGTTCATTTTATTTATATGCAGTATTCCATTAAATATATGTACTGCAATTTGCTTATTAATTTGCCAGATGATGGGCATCTGAATTATTTTCAACTTGGAAATTCATAATAGGTTATAAAGCAAAGTTGATATAAATACAAGTCTTTGTATAAAGATATATTTTCATTTCTTATCAATGAATACTTAAAATTTAAGAGTTCCTGGGAGGTATGGGATATAAGTATTTATTTTTTTAAGAAACTGCTAAACAGTTTTCCAAAGCATTTGTACTACTTTGTGTTCATGTCCAAAACTTCCATTTGCTTAACTCCTCCTCAGTATTTGTATTGCAAATAATTTTTAAAATTTTAGCCATTCTAGTAAGCATGTAGAAATATTCTATTGGTTTAATTTGCATTATTTTAATGACAAAAGGTGTTAAGCATTTTTTCATGTGCTTATTTAGCATTCATGCACATCCTTTGAGGAGTATACATTCAAAACCTTCACACCTATTCTGTTGATTTGTTTATATTTTGTTATTTTTATTTCTGTTGTAAGAGTTCTTTATGTATTCTGATGTCAGGTCTTTTGTTGTATTTTAAAAATATTTCCTTTCAGTCTGTGGTATGTCTTTTAATTTTGAGTGTTTTTGAGGAGCAGACTTTTTTTATTTTTAGGAGCTATATCTTCAGTTTCTTCTTCTGTGGTTCATACATTTTCTTATTACCTAAAAGTTGTGCTGTCCAGAGATGGATCAGGATGGCAGAGGAGTAAGACATGGGACTCAACTTCTCCCACAAACACATCAAAAAACAAAATAAAAAAAAATCTATGTGTGGAATGATTTACACAGAGTATCTACTGAATGCTGGCAGAAAACCTTAAAACTCCAAAAAGGGCAAGAAACCCTCCATATAACTGGGTAGGACAAAAGGAAAAAAGAGAGAAGAAGGAAAAAAAGGAATCAGGATGGAAGCAGTACTACCAAGAGGGAGCTGTGAAAGCATAAAGGAATACATAAACTGGGAAGCCACCTAACTGACCATGAGATCAGCCAAGATAGAGGGGCCTCAAAGCCTTGGAGTAAAGAATAGCAGGCTATAGACCAGCATCCCCTCTTGAGGGGATGAAGGTCTGCACACACGGAGGAAAGATAGAGCAAGCACCAAACCAAAAGCAGCCCTTGCACCAAATATATATAAGCCCTCAAAATATACTCAGGGGCTCTCTTGCATATAAATAGTCTTCCAATACCCAATAGTTGTTTTCCCTAGACTCACAGAATAAGAAAAATATAAGCAAAATAAGAAGTTTAGGGACCTACAGGTCCTCCTATAAGGAAAAAACAATGAAGTAGATCCCTGCAGTCTAATAGACACCAGGTTCAAAAAGGAGAGAATGAAAATACTAAAGGAATTAAGAGCAAATATAAAAGAATTAAGAGCAGATATGAACAGTAATGCAGATTACTTTAGAAAGGAATTTGAAAAGATGAGGAGCCAATAAAAATTACAACATTCATTTACAGAGACAAAAACATAGCTTATGGTGCTGAACAGCAGAATGTATAATGCAGAGAAATGAATAAGTGTCTTGGAGGATAGAATAATGGAAATTACTCACGATAGCAGACAGAAAGCTAAATGAAAAAAAAAATGAAAGAAATATGAGATCTATGGGATAATATAAAGTAGGCCAATCTACTCATAATAGGGATTCCAGAAGGAGAAGAAAAATAAAAGGGGATTGAAAATACATTTGAAGAAATTATGGATGAAAACTTTCCAAATTAGAAGGAAACAGATATCATGATACAAGAAACACAGAGGGCTCCATAGCGGTTGAACTGAAAGAGACCCACACCAAGACATATTATAATAAAAATGGCAAAAATTAAAGATGAGAGGATTCAAAAACTGGCAAGAGATTAAAAGGTTAATTATAAGGGAACCCCCCCAATAAGTTTATCACCTGAGTTCTCTATAGAAACATTACAGGCCAGAAGAGAGTGGCAATATGTATTCAAAGTTCTAAAAGGGAAAAATTTTCAGCCTAGAATACTCTACCCAGCAAAGTTATCATTTAAAATAGAAGACAAAATAAAGAATTTCTCCAAGAAACAAAAACTGAAAGAGTACAGCAATACTAAACTCATTCTAAAAGTTACACTGAAAGGTCTCTAATTAAAAAAGAAGAAATAGGATAGAGGAAATCACAATTGGAAAGTAATCACTTGAATAAGCCAGTATACAGATCTAAAAGGAAAAAAGAAAAAGAAACAAGACAACTAATAAAAGTAACAACAGAAGGAACAGCAAAAAGATAAACATGAAGATGTTTAAAAAGTGCATCAAATTCATAAAATGTGGGGAAGGAAAGTTGAAAATCTGGACTGTTTTTTTTTTCTTTATAATGTGTTTGAACCTGTAACTATTAGGTTAAGGCAATCAGATATGGGAAGGGGTTAACATACTTGAAAAACAGGCAACCACAAATAAAGACCAAATAGTATGTTCGCAAAGTCTAAAAAAAAGAGGACACAAACAATATAAAAGGAAATCATCCAGCCAAACAAAGTAAAGGAACAAAGGAGAAACAGAATCACCTGGAACACAAGGTTTAAAATGGCAATAAATATATATTTATGAATAATTACCTTAAATCTCAGTGGACTGAATGCTTCAATCAAAAGACATAGAGTGGCAGACTAGGTAAGAAAACTGGGACCTATAATATGCCATCTACAAGAGATTTACCTTAGGTCAAAGATACATATAAATTGAAAGTGAGGGGATGAAAAAGATATTTCATGCAAATGGAAAAGACAGGAAAGCAGGAGTTGCAATACTCATATCAGACAAAATAGACTTTAAAACAAAGACCATAAATAAAGACAAAGGAGGACACTATTTAATGATAAAAGGATCCATTCAAGAAGAGGATATTATAATTGTCAATGTATGTGTCCATAATATAGGGACACCCAAATACACACAACAAATACTAACAGACATAAAAGGAGAAATTGATGGGAATGCAATGATAGTAGGAGACTTTCACATTCCATTCACACCAATGGACAGATCTTTTAGACAGAAAATCAGAGGCAAAAGAGATTATAAATGACACAATAGACTACGTGGGTACTAAACAACATACTACTAAAAAACCAATGGGTCAATGAGGAAATCAAAAGGGAAATAAAAAAATACCTCGAGATAGATGACAATGAAAACACAAGCATTCAAAATCTATGGGATGCCACAAAAGCAGTTTTTACATGGAAGTTCATAGAGATACAAGCCTTTATCAAAGAGGAAAAGTCTCAAATCAATAACTTAACCTACCACCTAAATGAACTAGAAAAAGAACAAACAAAATCTAAAGTCAGCAGAAGGAAGGAAATCAAAACATCATAGAGGAAATCAATAAAATAGAGTTTCCAAAAACAATAGAAAACATCAATAAAATCAAAAGGTGGTTCTTTGAAAGGGTAAACGAAGTTGACAAACCTCTGGCCAGACAAACCAAGAAAGAGGGAACCCAAATAAACAATATAAGAAATTACAAAGGAGAAATCTCAACAGATACTGCGTAAGAACTAAAAACTTAAGAGAGTACTATGAACAATTGTATGCCAACAAATTTGACAACCTATAAGAAATGGACAATTTTTTAGACACATACATCCAACCAACACAAATTTAGAAGAAATAGATCAATTAAACAGACCATTCACTAGAAATGACATTGAATATGTAATGAAAACACTCCCTACAAACAAAAGTATAGGACTAGATGGCTTCACAGGCAGATTCTACAAAATATGAAGAGAAAAACTTATAGCTGTCCTTCTTAAACATTTCCAAAAGTTTGAAGAAGAAAGAATAATCCTGAAGATATTCTATGAAGCCACCATCACCCTAATACCAAAACTAGACAAGGATACTACCAGAAAAGAAAATATAGGGCCAATATCTTTGATGAATATAGACACAAAAATTCTCAACAAAATTTTAGCCAACTGAATCCAACAATATATAAAAAAGATCATATACCATGACCAGGTGGGATTCATCCCAAGTTCACAAGGATGGTTCAACATATAAAACTCAATTCTGTTTCTTCTACTCTATAGCCTGGGAAACCACATTTTATTTTCTGCTTCTTTGAGTTTAACATTTTTAGATTTCACACGTAAATGAGGTCATGCAGTAGTTGTCTTTTTCTGAGTGGCTTATTTTACTTAGTGTAATGTCTTCCAATTTCATTGATGTTGTCATAAATGACAGGATATCCTTTTTGTTAGCTAAGGCTATGATGGAAATATTTTACAATATCTAAGTGTATCAAAATAAGTTGTATGCCATAAACTTACCTATAAATATAAATATCTCAGTAAAGCTGGAAAATAAATGAGGCAAAATAAATAAACCTAACCATAGCAATAGTCACTAAAATATAAAGTATTACTGACCTAAATTTAAAGGCAGAGATTTTCAGATTGGATAAAAAGCAAATACCAACCCTTTGTTGCCTAACATTAAGCACTGTGTAGTATGTACCAGGTAGTTAGCACTAGTACAATGATGACTACATTAATATCAGAAAAGGTAGATTTTAAAGCAAACAATATTACCAAGGTAAGAGTATATTTTGTAACAATTAAAAGATAAAATATTTGATAGTACATAAGATACTAAACATTTATACATTTATGAAGCATAGATAAAAAGATAGGAATGTATATACATTTATACATGCATAGAATAAGTAGAGTAAATGATAAGAAAATCAGTAAAGCTGTAGAAGATAGCAACAAAGCTATCAATCAGGTAGTTTGCCCTGATGGACATTTAAAGACCAGTTTACCCAACAACAGCAAAATATGTATTCCTTTTTCAGTGAGCCATAACATTTATAAAGATAGACCATATTCTGGGCCATAAAAGATGTGTTAAGAAATTTTCAAAATTTACATCATACTAAATATGTTCTCTGAATACAAGAAAACTTATACCATTACAAAACCATCTCCAAAATTCCAAACACTTGGAAACTAACAAAAATTTTCAAAGCAATTCATAAGTTAATTGGAAACATAAGGCAAATATAGATTTTATTTTTAACTGAATGTTAGCAAAAACACAAATTTTAATATAAATTTGCAGGATACCCCTAAATTTAGCAGTGGTTGAAGGACATTGTGTAGCAGTGTATCCCAATTAGAAAGACAGTCTTAAAAAGTAAATAACCTCAGCTTTAACCATAAGTAACTACCAGAAAAGGTAAGTGAAATCCAAAGTGTTCAGGAAAGTACACAATTAAAAATCAAATTGGAAATCAGAGAAAAATAGTGTATAAAAATGCTGATTGTTAGATGGGATTAAGATGGCAGAATAGAAGGACTGGAGCTCAACTTCTGTCATGAAAACAACAAAATTACATCCAAATGCCAAACAACCTTCAACCAAATGGACTGGAAACTTTCAAAAAGATAGCCTACTCCAGAGGACAAAGAGGTGACCACATCAAGAGGTAGGAGGGGCGATTACATGATAGAAGCAAGCCCTAACTTCCCGAGTGGAAAGTCCCACACACTGCAAAGTAGAGAGTCATAGGGACTCTCCTACAGGACTGAAGAGTTCTGAGCCCCATGTCAAATCCCCACGCCTGGGATCTGGCACTGGGAGAAAGAGCCCCTGGAGGAGCATCTGGCATTGAAGGCCAGCAGGGGAGTTGTGCTCAGGAGCTCCACGGAACTGGGGGAAATGGAGACCCTATTCTTGAAAGGTGAACACAGACTTTCA
Organism: Catagonus wagneri; assembly: GCA_004024745.2. Lineage (NCBI taxonomy): Eukaryota > Metazoa > Chordata > Mammalia > Artiodactyla > Tayassuidae > Catagonus > Catagonus wagneri. The sequence continues at coordinate 1,970,198 of PVHT021183696.1, forward strand.
TGTGCACTGGGTCCCAGGGCAAAGCAAAGGCTCCATAGGAATCTGGGTCAAATGTGTCTGCACTTCTTGGAGGATATCCTGGGAAAACAGGTGTGACTGACCTGTTGTGGGGAAAGGGCAGGGAGGCAAAGCTCTTCCAAACATTCATCAGCCAGCATTTCTCTAGAGGTGGCCATTTTGGGAAAATCTGGTCTGTCCCAACAGTGCTGAGAGGTCCCAGGCCAAACAATAATCCAGATAGGGTCCCAGCCCCACCCATCAGTAAACAGGCTGCCTAAACAGCCCCCAGGCATACAGCCACTTCTATTCTCACCCAGAGAAAAAACTCCACCCACCAGAGGGATAGGAATCAGCCCCACCTACCAGTGGGCAGGAACCAGTCCCTCCCATGAGGAAGCCTACAGCAAGCCCCCCATACCAACTTCAGCCACAAGGTAGGCAAACACCAGAGGTAAGAGAGGCTATAGCTATATTGTCTGTGAAAATGTCACCACACCAAAAACCTATAAAAATGAAAAGACAGTGATAACTCAGATAAGGGAGAAATAAAAAAAGAACAGCTAAATGATCAGGAGATTATCAGCCTCCAGGAGAGAGACTTTAGACTGTTGATTCTGAAGATGATGTGAGAGACTGGAAATAAAATGGAGGCAAAGATTGATAATTTACAGGGAACACTGAGCAAAGAAATACAAGATATAAAACTTAAGCACAAAAAGATGTAAAATACAATAACTGAAATAAAAAATTCCTTAGAAGCAGCCAACAGTAGAATACAGGAGGCAGAAGACCAAATAAGCGAGGTGGAGGACAGATTAGTGGAAATCACTAATGTGGAACAGGAAAGAGATAAAATATTGAAAGGAAATGAGAGAACTCAGGAATAATGTTAAATGCACCAACATCTGCATTATAGGGGTGCCAGAGGGAGAAGAGAGAGGAAGGGGACAGAAAAAAATATTCAAAGAGCTAATAGATGAAACCTTCCCTAACATGGGAAAGGAACCAGTCATTCAAATCCAGGAAGCACAAGAAGTACCATATAAAATAAACCCAAGGAGGAACATCCCAAGATGCATATTAATCAAAATGACTGAAATTAAAGACAAAGAGAAAATATTGAAAGCAGCTAGGGAAAAGAAAGAAATAACATACAAGGGAACACTGATAAGGTTATTTGCAGATTTTTCAGCAGAAACTCTGAAGGCTAGAAAGAAGTGGCATGATGAAAGGAAAAAAACCCTCCAAACAAGATTACTATACCCAGCAAGGCTCTCATTCAGATTTGAAGGAGAAATCAAAAGATTTACAGATAAACAAAAGCTAAGAGCTTTCTGCAACACTAAACCAGCTTTACAGCAAATACTAAAGGAACTTCTCTACACAGAAAAAAAAAGGCCACAACCATAAACAAAAATACCACTAATACAAGGCTCACCAGTAAAGGCATATATACAGTAAAGAGACTAAATCATCCATGCACAATAATGTTACCAAAATCAGAAATTGTGAGAAGAAGCACAAATGCAGGACACTGGAGACGCACTTGCAATTAAGAAACCAACCACTTGAAACAATCTTGTCTATATATAGACTCATATTAAAACTTCAGGGTAACTGCAAACCAAAAATCTACAATTGATACACAAACAAATAAGAAAAATCAACTCAAATACAATATTAAAGATAATCGTCAAACCACAAGAGGAGACAAGAAAAGAATAAGGGAAAAACAAGAGCAACAAAAATCCAGAACAGTTGAGAAACTGGAAATAAGAACATACATATCAATAATTACCTTAAATGTTAATGCCCCAACCAAAAGACATAGACTAGCCAAATGGATATAAAAACAGGACATATATGTATGCTGTCTTCAAGAGACCACTTCACTTCTAGGGACACATACAAGTTAAAAGTGAGAGTATGGAAGAAAATATTCCATGCAAATGGGAATCAAAAGAAAGTCAGAGTAGCAATACTCATATCAGACAAAATAGACCTTAAAATGAAGAACATTTTAGAGACATGGAAGGACACTAGAGAATAACCAAAGGATCAATCCAAGAAGAAGATATAACAATTTAAAATATCTATGCACCCAACATAGGATCCCCACAATATATATGGCAACTGCTAACAACATTAAAAGAAGAAATAGACAGTAACACAATTATAGTGGGGGACTTTATCACTCCACTTACAGCAATGTATAGATCATCCAGACAGAAAATCAATAAGGAAACAGAGGCCCTGAATGAAGCATTAGACCAGATGGACTTAATAGATATTTATACGACATTCCATCCAAAAGCAACAAAGAGCATTCTTCTGAAGTGCACACGGAACGTTCTCTAAAATTGTTCACATCCTGGGCTACAAATCTAGCCTTGGTAAATTTAAGAAAATTGAAATCATATCAGGCATCTTTTATGACCACAATACTATATGACTGGTATCAACAACAGGAAAAAAAATGGCACAAAACACAAACATGTGGAGACTAAACAACAAGCTACTAAACCACCAATGGATCACTGAAGAAATCAAAGAGGAAATTAAAAAAGACCTAGAAGCCAATGACAACAAAAATATGACACTCCAAAACCTCTGGGATGCAGCAAAGGCAATTCTAGGGGGAAAGTTTATAGCAATATAACCTACCTCAGGAAACAAGAAAAAGCTCAAATAAGGAACCTAACTTTACATCTAAAGCAGCTAGATAGGGAAGAACAGACAAGACCTAAAGTTAGAAGAAGAAAAGAAATCATAAAGATCAGAGCAGAATTCAATGAAATAAAAATGAAGAAAACCACAGAAAAGATCAATGAAATAAAAGCTGGTTCTTTGAAAAGATCAACAAAATTGATAAACCCTTAGCCAGACTTATCAAGACGGGAGAGGAAACAAGTCAATAAAATTAGAATTGAAAAAATAGAAGTAACAATGGACATCACATAAATACAAAGGATCATTAGAGACTATTACATGCCACTATATGGCAATAAAATGGAAAACCTAGAAGAAATGGACAAATTCTTAGAAAAGTACAATCTTCCAAGGCTAAACCAAGATGAGATAGAAAATATGAACAGACCAATCACAAGTGCTGAAATTGAAACTGTGATTTAAAACTTTCAACAAACAAAAGGCCAGGACCAGATGACTTCACTGGCAAATTCTATCAAACATTTAGAGAAGAGCTAACACCTATCTTTCTGAAACCATTCCAAAAAATTACAGAGGAGGGAATGCTCCCAAATTCATTCTATAAGGCACCCATCACCAAAACCAGACAAAGATACCACAAAAAAGAAAATTACAGGCCAATTTCACTGAGTAACATAGATGCAAAAATCCTCAGAAAAATACTAGCAAACTGAATCCAACAGTACAATAAAAGGATTGTACATCATGTCAAGTGGGATTTATCCAAGGGATGCAAGGATTCTTCAATATCTGCAAATCAATTAGTATGATACACCACATTAACAAACTGAAGAATAAAACCACATGATCCTCTCCATAGATGCAGAAAAATCCTTTGACAAAATCCAACATCCATTTCTGTTAAAAACCCTACAGAAAGTGGGCATAGGGGGAACCTACCTCAACAGAATAAAGGCCATCTATGACAAACCCAGAGCTCACATCATTCTCAATGGTGAAAAGCTGAAAGAATTCCCACTGAGATCAGGAAGAAGACAAGGATGTCCACTCTCACCACTGCTATTCAACATAGTTCTGGAAGTCCTAGCCACAGCAATCAGAGAAATAAAAGGAATCCAAATTGGGAAGGAATAAGTAAAACTATCACTATTTGCAGATGACATATTACTATACCTAGGGAATCCTAAAGACTCTACCAGAAAATTGTTAGAGCTCATATATTAATTTGGCAATGTCTCAGGATACAAAATTAATACAGAGAAATCAACTGCATTTCTATACACTAACAACGAAAGATCAGAAAGAGAAATTAGGGAAGCAATTCTGTTTACTGTAGCATCAAAAAGAATCAAATACTTAGGAATAAACCTACCAAAATAGACAAAAGACCTGTACTCTGAAAACTGTAAGACACTAATTAAAGAACTCAAGGATGGCATGAACAGATGGAAAGACATACAATGCTCTCGGAGTGGAAGAGTCAATATTATCAAAATGAATATATTACCCAAGGCAATCTACAGATTCAGTGCAATCCCTATCAAAGCACCAAGGACATTTTTCACAAAATGAGAAGAAAATATTTTAAAGTTTCTTTGGAAGCACAAAAGGCCCATAATAGCCAAAGACATCATTAAAAAGAAAAAATGGAGCTGGAAGAATCAGGCTCCCTGACTTCAGAGTATGTTACAAAGCCATAGTCATCAAAACTGTGTGGTACTGGCACAAAGACAGAAATATAGATCAGTGGAACAGGATAGAAAGCCCAGAATTAAACCCATGCACCTACAGTCAACTAATCTATGACAAAGGAGGTAAGAATATACAATGGAGAAAAGATTGCCAGTTCAAAAAGTGGTGCTGGGAAAGCCTGACAGCCACATGTAAAAAAAAATGAAATTAGAATACTTCCTAACACCATGCACAAAAATAAACTCAAAATGGATTAAAGACCTAGATATAAGACCAGATACTATAAACGTCTTAGAGGAAAACATAGGCCACACACTCTCTGACATGAACAATAGCAACATCTTCTCAGATCCATCTGTTAGAGTATTGACAATAAAATAAAAATAAACAAATGGTACTTAAACTTAAAAGTTTCTGCACAGCAAAGGAAACTCTAAATATGAAAAGACAACCCCCAGAATGGGAGAAAATATTTGCAAATGAATTGACTGACCAGGGATTAATCTCCAAAATTTACAAACACCTCCTATAGCTCAATACCAAAAAACAAACAACCCCATTAAAAAATGGGCAGAAGGTCCTAACAGACAATTCTCCAAAGAAGACACGCAGATGGCCAAAAAACACGTGAAAAGATGTTCAAAATCACTCGTTATTAGAGAAATGCAAATCAAAACCAATATGAGGTACCACCTTATACCAGCTAGAATGGCCATCATGAACAAGTCAACAAACCATACTTGCTGGAAAGGGTGTGGAGAAAAAGAAACCGTGTTACGCTGTTGGTGGAAATGCAAATTGGTGCAACCACTGTGGAAAACAGTATGGAGATTCCTTAGAAAACTAAAAATGGAATTACCATTTGGTCGAGCAGTCCCACTCCTGGGCATCTATCCAGAGAAATCCATGACTCAAAAAGACACATGTACTCCAGTGTTCATTGCAGCACTCTGTACAACAGCCACGCCATGGAAACAACCTAAATGTCCATCAACAGAGGAGTGGATATGAAGATGTGGTACATATACACAATGGAATATTACTGAGCCATTAAAAGGAACACAATAACAGCATTTATAGCAACATGGATAGACCTAGAAATTACCATGCTAAGTGAAGTCCATCAGACAATGAGATACCAACATCAAATGCTACCAATTGTATGTGGAATCTAAAAAAAGGACACAGTGAACTTTGAAGAACAGATACTTACTCACAGGCTTTGAAAAAGTTATGGTTTCTGAATGAGACAAGCTGGTGGGTAGTGGCATGCACTGAGGGTTTTTTGATGAAAATGCTATAAAATTTGGTTGCAATGTATTTTGTACACATATAAATGTAATAACATTAATTAATAAAAATGCTTATTTGAATTAATTAAAATATTTGATACTCTCTGGTCCGATTACATATGAAAACAATAGAGAAGACTCAGGTATCCAAAATTAGAAGTTAGAGAACTACAGATTCTATACATAGTAAAAGGATAACATAGATAATGTGATCAATTTTATGACAAAAAATTTATAGTTAGGATGAAATAGGCAATTCCTTGAATGACAAGTTTTAAAAACTCACTAGAAGAAATAAAGAAGGAATATCACTATATTTGTTAAAAAATTGAAATTATAACTAAACACTTTCTTATGAGAAAAACTCAGATTTTCCAATTGTGATTTTTCTGAAATAATAAAAAAAATACCAATTCTGCCTAAAATCTTTCAGAAACTTTGAGAGGAGTAATACTTCCTCTGTCATTCTGAGGCCAGAGCTGTATTAATTTTATAATTGAAAAAGAACTTGCAGAGTTTCCACATGGATCAGAATAAACTAATTTGACTAGCAACCATGAGGATTCAGGTTTGATTCCTGGCTTTGCTCAGTGGGTTAAGGATCCGGCAATGTAGGAAAGGTTGTAGGTGTTGGTGTAGGTCACAGATGTGGTTCAGAAATTTCGTTGCTATGGCTGTGGTGTAAGCCAGGAGCTTCAGCTCTCATTTGACCCCTAGCCTGGGAACCTCCATATGCTGAAGGTGCAGCCTTAAAAGACACACTGCATAAATAAATAAGTAAATAAATAAATATAAAAAAATAAGAAATTACAAGAAAAAGGGGACATAAAAAGCAAAGCAAAAATCTATGTACCATGTCCAACATGCAGAAATTCTAAACAAACTTTTAAGGAATTGAATCCAACAATACATAAAGTATATAACATATAAGAATTATTTATGATGACCAAGTTGGTTTTATGCAGGAAAACAAATTTCTTTGAATAGTTCTATATCTCCAAATTTAAGAAACGATCAATAAACATTTGTTGAATGGTCAAAATAAAAAAAAGAATGAATAAAATGTGCATCCTCTTCTTGAAAAGGTACCCCACTGCTTTTCATTCTAGAGAATTCCTGGAGTAAATTCAAGTATCTTTGATTCCTAAGTTTGATGTTTTATTCCTTTTCTTAATGTTTACCAATTCTGTGATAGTAAGCTACTTGCTTTCTGTCTCAGGAACATCACTGTAAAATAATGATAAACACAAATCTGTTCTCCCTGTCCGTGGTTCTCTTTTCTGTGGAAAGGTTCATTTGTGCATATATTAGATTCCAGATATAAGTGATATCATATGGTATCTGTCTTTCTCTTTCTGACTTACTTCACCTAGTATGCAAGTCTCTAGTTCCACCCATGTTGTTGCAAATGGCATCATTTTGTTCTTTTTTATAGCTGAGTAGTATTCCATTATGCATATATACCACATCTTCTTAATCCATTCATCTGTTGATGAACATTATGGTTGCTTCCATGTCTTGGTTTAACGGATAGAAACTATTGCCTTTGGAATGGATAAGCAATGAGATCCTGCTATATAGCACTGGGACATATGTCTAGTCACTTATGATGGAGCATGATAATGTGAGAAAAAAGAATGTATACATGTATGTATAGCTGGGTCACTTTTCTGTACAGTAGAAAATTGACAGAACACTGTAAAACAGGTATTATGGACAAAATAAAAATTATAAATGAAAAAATAATTATAATATGTAATTACTTGCTTGTGTTTATCAAGTATTTTATGATATATCTCAAAATACTGAATTAATTCTAAGAGTTGTAATTTTGTGTGTCTGAGTTCATCTTCAACAAACCAATATTGAATATGTTGATTAATGTAAGTGTATTTTTTGTTCCTTATTCAAGTCTTTAATATAGAATGGACACAGAACTTATCACCTGGCTGTCTAACAGGAAACATGGGTTTCTTGTGAAAGTGTGTAAAGTGTGTTTAGTAAGGAATGGTAAGAGGATTGAGGTTGTTGAATTTAACAACAGTCTAAAAAATGTTTCACTATATTCTAAGGCCATGCTTAAGTCAAATTGAAGGGACCCGACTTAGTTCCTTCTGTCACCACTGCCTCTGTGATCTTTTCTATATTCTAGGTGTTCTGTATCTCCCATGTTCCCCACCACTCTCTGTAGTTGTGGATTTTCATCCTATCTGCCATCCCATCTCTCCATATGGCCTTTAACAATAAGAACAT
>PVHT021183696.1:1979104-2023156 GCA_004024745.2 Catagonus wagneri
GTTTCACTATATTCTAAGGCCATGCTTAAGTCAAATTGAAGGGACCCGACTTAGTTCCTTCTGTCACCACTGCCTCTGTGATCTTTTCTATATTCTAGGTGTTCTGTATCTCCCATGTTCCCCACCACTCTCTGTAGTTGTGGATTTTCATCCTATCTGCCATCCCATCTCTCCATATGGCCTTTAACAATAAGAACATATAGCCATGTTCATTCAATATTCATATTATTTTTGTAAAGATTTTTTTTTCTCTGTGAACCCTCTGGTAAAGGCATTGTAGTAGGAAATAAGGCAAGTGTGGAACTAAGACAATTTCTGGAACCTCAAGTAATTTAAATTAGCAATAATGCATTTACAAATATGTGAGACAACTTTCCTTATTGGTCCTTATCATAGACAAGGTAAAGAACTGAGATCAGTAGTTTGTCCTTAGCTATCCACCTGAGCATATAAAAACATGTAAACTGTTCCTAGTATTATATTTTTTTCTCTTCCTTCTTCTCGTGTATCTTTTATTTACTACAGTTTATTTTATAAGTGCTCTCTATTAAGGAATACTAGACACTTGGAATAGAACAACTAACTAGGCAAAGTAACCTCTTTATATGAAAAATTCAGAATGCCTTAACATAGGAACCCAAACTAATCTAAATATTTAATTTTTTTTCTAAAAATACATTTGTGTTAAAAGCTGAAGTAGTTACCTAGATAGAAAATTGATTGAAGTACAGTTATAACAATAATTGAAAGAAAGAAATAATGATTGAGAAATGGTAACAATCTTCTGGGAGTTGAAAGAATTCTAAAGAGGAAGGTGAGAATGGAGAAAATGTAGTGACTAAGGAAAAGAATGGCCCGAGGTTAGGATATACAAATGGCGCAAGAATCTGATTGAGCTGGGAAGGATTTTGGATCAAGTTCTAAGGGCATTCAGAAGGAAATGAGTAACATGAAATTTTCCAAAAGCTTGTGTGGAGAATAGAATCAAAAGGAAACAGAGCTGAAAAGAAAGAAAAAATTTGTGATACTAGAGGTGTGGTTAAGAACTCACCTATGTCAGTTTGGTCATGCAAAGCATTTAGGCTCTTTGTGATAATGAGAAAAAAAATATGGTTGTGTAAGGTTGATGGCTTCACAAAAACTTGTTGGGTTACAGAGAAATTCTGTCAAAGGTTTTTTTTTTTTTTTTTCTTGAACTGACTTTGATGAGTAGCATAAAGGAAACAACCTATTCTGAAAATTCAGTGAAGTCCCAATACTTTGTCCATTTTGGTTCTCTCATCATCACTGATATGAAAGGTTCCTATGGCCAATGAGACAAAATTTCAAAGAAAGGATTCTTTTATCCTTCTTGTCTTCAAAAGACAATAAGATATTGTCTTTCTCTCTTTGTTCTCTTCCTATCCATCTCTCTGTGTCAGATAGATAGATAGACAGACAGACAGACAAACTGATGATAGATAAAAGTTTATGTATGTATCTATCTAAACATAAAAGTGTATCTAAACATAAAAGTGTATCTGTGTATCTTACTATCAAGTTCTATTTGGGGTTCAAGACTCAGTCAGCATTTTCAATGGTATGGATATAGGCCTCACTAAATTCATATATCTTGTTGATAAAAAGAAACATTTTTCTAAAATATGTTCACAATTCGTATACACTTAACACAAATTTTACCTTCTAATTTCTAGCATACATTGTGCAAATTAACAAAGCAATTTGTATATTCATCATGGTGATTAATAAAACCACTTATTTTCCACAAGTGGCTAACTGTGGTTACAGTGGCATAGTGGCTATATTTGGGGTGAAGTTTTGATAAGATCATACCAGTTTGCTACCACCAGAGCATTAATTAATTCCTTCTTAGGAGAACTACCAACACCTGAATGGCAGCCTTAACTAAAAGTTACATTTTTCCTACTTAAATATTTTAGGATAAGATTTAGTTGTCGTATTGGATACATGGAAAAGAAATAATAGAACCTAAGCTTGTATAATGGCAATATTGTTCTGAACATAGAATCTTCTAATAATTAAGGTAGCCTAACCAACTTGGATCAGTGAATAATTGTGAGTGGTGATGAAGAGGAATATATTTGTAAGGCAAGATTGTGAATTTAAGTGATTCATGAAAGGAAATCTGATTTACTATTTAATTCTTTCTGAGAGTTCATTAGAAAGCCAAAGTAGTATACTTGATAAAATATAGAGAAAAAGGAGATGAGAGTAGACCCTAACTTGTCCAAGTTCACTAGTGTTCTTAATCCAAAATGCATTTGCTTCCAGGATTGCCAGACTTTGTACTAGAGCCATTTTTGTCAGTCTATTAAGAGGAGTAGATACAGATATTGAAATATGCTTTCAAAATTCTAGATATAAGGAATATTTCCTCTATGGGTATTACGTTACAGGTTAATCCTCTATTGGAGGATAATATTTCATATTATTTCATGTCTTAATTTCCTTAATTTTTTCAAGTTATATGCTTTGATTTGAAACAGTTCTTTTGAGTTCTTGTGAATGACCACATTATTACTGTGTTGATTTATGTGGTTTAAGAAGAAAATGGAAAGAAACCAAGGGAGGTAAATAAAATATGTCTGTATGGGATGCTGTAAAGATTTTATTGCCATTTGTTTGAAAAGTACCCACATAAAACGAAGCATTATTCCAAATGCACAGCAATAAATCTTTATAGCAGAGTACATGCAAAACTATCACATGCATGTGTATGTACAAATATATTATATGTATATATATATATAAAATATATATATATATGAGGTTATATATAATCTTGCAATTTTACTTCTATAAAGAAATTTTATCTTTTTTATCCTTAATGTTTTGTGGGATGAAGGAAATAAACATGTTTCTATTACATTTGGCTCAAAGTATTTCAGTAAAATAATCTTCTATATTCAGTCAATGTATATCATTTAATACATGATCACATGATATACATTATACTTCAAAACCTTTCCCAAAATGAATTTTGAAATGCATATTTGTTTTTAGTTGCAAAATCCACACTGATTTTTTTTACTTTTTTTTGTTCAAGATTTCTAAGCTTTTTTTAATCTATGTAATTTGTGATTACATATTGGTGTAAGAAACACAATGAGGTGGCAAATAAAGCTTTATTCATTTTTCTACATGTAAAAAAGCTGCAGAACTAAAAGAAATCCCACTTATATCTCATCTTGGTTTGACCATTGACTGTGTAAAGCCACAATGCTTAAGTGTGGATGGAGATTATAGGCTACAAATGATTCTTTTTAATGAGTTGGAGTTTGTGGCTGTGGATCATGGATCCTAGGGAAATGAATGTAAATCTTACATCAATGAATAAAGCAGAAAATGTCATTGATTTAAGTAAACCACAGCTAACTCTCTATAATCACTTCTGGAAATAGTATATGTGTATGTGTATATATATATATGTGTGTATATATATATATATATATAATTTTGAATATGTTGGTTGTTTTCTGCATGAGAGAAAATGAACAACTATAAGATGAACAGTGTCATTTGGCTTATAATAAGATGACTGCTGAAAATTTTTGAGGCTTAATTTGGTTGATCAGATTAGAAAGAAAAGAGACAACCTTTTTTTTTCCTTTTTCCTTTATGAGTAGATGATATATCACACTAAAATCCTGCACATTTATTTATTCTCTGAATATCTTAAGGGCAGAGAGTTCAATCATCTTTATTTTCCTAAGGCCTAATAAGTAGATTATTATTCAAGTTAAAATCTTTGGATTTTTATATTTTTAAAATGTCTATTCATACTTACAGTGTTACTTTTTATTTCTTATTTCACTAAGGTAGAAAAAAAAAGTTTCTCTCCCTAGGCATGCATCTTTTCCTTTCCTATTGCATATTAATTCTCATTATTATTTTTGTTAATTTGCTCTCTTTTCTTTTGATGTAAACACTAATCCTTAGTTTGTTTCCTTCTAATTTCTTCTAAACCATAGATTTGAAGTATTCCTAAAGATAGCCATTGTTTCATGTCACCATTGAGTGGTATTTGGAACTCTATTATTATAGAGTTTAAAAAAAATAGTTAAAATTGTTATTTCTCATGATTCTGAGTTTATGCTCCTTCATGTGGTGTTCGCTGGCTACTGAGATGACTGAAACATCCAAATAGCCTCCTTCTCTTAGCTAGCCATGATAATGCTAGCCTCCACATAGGAATCCCACTGGGGTTGTAGTCCTTAGTTATCTTCCATGGGCCTCTCCAAACACTGATTTCAAGAACATGTGCTGCAAAAGAACTAGTGGCAGTGTGCACATGCTTGTCAAGTCTGTATACATTATACTTAGTAGTATTTCACTGGCCAAAGTTAATCACATTCAAAGTCCTCAATCAATGTGAGAATATGAATACTAGAGGGTGGTTCATTGGGAAACCCAAAGAAAGAGTCTGTCATAGTCTGGTATTTGGAAATAAAAGTTTTTTTTTTTTTAACAGATTGATAGTTTCTTTCATATTTTGAAATCAACAGCTGAGAAAAAAAATACAGGTAGAACGAATTTAGGAACTTCTATCTTATATAGAGAGATATGTTACAAATTTTCTGTTCACTATGTGATTTGATAGGGATTGCACTGAATCTGTAGATTACTTTGGGTAGTATGTCCATTTTTACAATATTAATTTTTCCAACCCAGGAGTGTGGGATATCTTTCCATTTCTTTGAATCCTCTTTAGTTTCCTTGATTAATGCTTTATAATTCTCAGCATATAAGTCTTTCACCTCCTTAGTCAGATTTATTCCCAGGTATTCGAATTTTTGGGGATGTAATTTTAAAAAGTATTTTTGTATTCCTTTTCTAATATTTCATTGTGTTTACTTTATGATTCATAAGAGAAATACTGTGGAAATGCCAGCATTTGAAGTGAAGGTATCTTAGACCAGATATCATTTAGAAAAGAAAATAGTATTTAGCTTTAAACAAATTTAAAAATGGGGGAAATGGAATCAACATTTTTGAGCATCTGATTTGGAGCATATACCTCACTAACGCCATATTATTTAATTATTATAACATTTTTGAGAAGAAAATATTAATGTCCCAATTTTATTGAGAGAAATTAAGACTCAGAGCAGTACCCCTCCTGTAGTTTATAAAATAGTAAATAATAGATTCAGGATTTTTTCAGTATTCAAAACTCATGCTCTTGCTGCTATACCATGTTGCCAGGAAGAACAAATGAATGTAGTTAAGCCTTCTAAAGAACAAGAATAAGAAATATAAATAAACTTAGTGAGATTCTGGGAGGAAGTCTGCATGCATCTGTCAAATCCACCACTGCTCTGTCCATGTTTGCTCAGGTTTGCTCTCAATTCTTTGACTTCCTATGTAGTCTCAGGTGACAATAGTACACGTTCTAAAAAGACACCAGCTAATTTATATTCAAACTCATTTTTGATAGGTAAGCTAAATCACATGCTTTTTCCTCTATGCTTTCTTAATTCTTAGTTATGCTTATTTACAATCTGGGATTGCCAGATTTAGTATTTTACTGTATAATGAAAGTTTTTAACTACAAATTTGACTAAGATCAAAATGAGCTAAAATAGGAGTTCCCATCGTGTCTCAGTGGTTAACGAATCTGACTAGGAACCGTGAGGTTGCGGGTTCGATCCCTGGCCTTGCTCAGTGGGTTAAGGATCCGGTGTTGCCGTGAGCTGTGGTGTAGGTCGCAGATGCGGGTCGGATCATGCATTGTTGTGGCCGGCAGCTACAGCTCCTGTTAGACCCCTAGCCTGGGAACCTCCATATGTCACTGGTGCAGCCCTAGATAAGGCAAAATGACAAAAAAAAAAAATGAGCTAAAATAAAATGAAGAAAGAGAAAAGGGATAACTCTAAGGTGCAGTGTCATCAGGCCTCCAGTTTGTCTCCCTTATGGGCTTTCAGAGTTACAGACACTACTTTTAAATCAAACACACAAACTTCATTTCTATCATATGAGATCATCTCTTCTTCTTATATGTTCTAAGTGGTTGAGAATAAGGAATTTAAATGAATTCTGAAGTGTCTCATCTCTTCTAACCCTTAAAAGCAGCATTTAGTGCTTCAAAGAAGAAATTAAACTCTCCATAAAGTACTATTCAGAATATGTAGTTTTTTGACTTTCATGAGGCCATACTTCATTGAAGAGATGTCCTTAAACTAAAAGCTTCAGTAGTGAAATAACACTCTAACTTGGAATATAAATGGTTTTAAGAGCTTTGTGAAGGAAATTCGAGAAAATGTGGGACCAGTATCAAATGTGGTCTTCTGATCAGTTTCATTTGGATACATTCCAGCTGATCAGATTGAAATTCCACAGGCCTGAACACTGAAATTCTCACCTATAAACAGGATTTTAAACAAACAAAAAAAAACCGCCAATTCTACTCTAAGATTTTGTTGATATGAAAACAGGTTCTGTTGATCAGTTTCCTGAATTAAATATTATTCCATGCTGTTGGTATTTTTCTGAGCAAAAAAAGGGAGAGTGCTGTTCTTAATATATTGTTTCAATTCCTTGCTAAGCTACTATCTTTTAAAGTAGGGAAAAGGGGAAAATGGAAAGGGAGTTCTTAAGCAGGAAAGAAATGTGATCTTAGTCATTCTCTGGATTTGTGTCCTAGTTACATTAATATACTCTAAGGTGACAAAATTTATTTTCATTGGGATAGCTTTGTACTGCTCTCTGCTGTCTAGATAAAATAACAGCAGTGCTTTGACTATATAATCCTATGTTTGTAGTTCTAAACCTAATAGTAGTCTCTCTTTTTTAATTTTTCCCTTGGGAGAGAATAATAAATGAGTATGAGTGCTACAAATGTAATACTAAATGAACTTAAATATGACTGGTTGTAATATATTTGGATATAGTAGCTGTAAATGTTAAGCTCAGTAAAATTTACCGGGAAAAACCAATAGAGGTGTATAAGAGGTAAGTCAGTAAAACTTTGCTCATTAATAAGCATAAGCTTGGAGTTCCCGTTGTAGCGCAGTGGAAACGAATCCGACTAGGACCCATGAGGTTGCAGGTTCGATCCCTGGCCTCACTCAGTGGTAAGGATCCGGTATTGCCATGAGCTGTGGTGTAGGTCACACACGCAGCTCAGATCTCGCATAGCTGTGGCTATAGCGTAGCCTGGCAGCTACAACTCCAGTTGGACTCCTAGCCTGGGAACCTCCATATGCCACAGGTGCAGCCCTAAAAAGACAAATGAATGAATGAATGAATGAATGAATAAATAAATCCTTAATTTATTTACTGAGAAAAAAGCATCTGGGAATACTGAAAGAATAGGATGAGAAGGGTACGAAGAGATAAAGCCCTGAAAAAGATGTTTACCTCCTCATATATACTAGAATTAACCTTCAATTTGTAGGCATGATTGTCCTTAGATTTTTCAAAGTACTTACCAGAAGAGATCTTTATTCTAGTTCCTAGTAATTTATACGTCTAAGTGGTTGTACACAGGAAGTTTTATATCATACATTAAACTCTGAGGCTTCAAAAATCTCAAAGTTCTTTCAACATCTATATATATATATATATATATATATATATATATATATATATATATTTAATGTCAAAAGGTACTTGAAAGAGTTTTAGAGTGTCAGAATTTAGGAAAGCAGACATCAGTTTTCTTTTTCCTTTTATAGGGCATTTAATCCAATTAGCCATCTTTCTGTAAGATAGCAAATTCCAGGTGCAGCAATGAGCTGCTACAATCAGTAGCTTTCCTAAAAAACATCTGGCAGTAAGAGGAGAGCTACAGTGTGGAGAGGTATAGGTAACATGGCACTGTTAATTTTATTTCATCCATTATAAAAGAGTTGAGCTATATGATTGCTTTTGAAGATATGTATGCTCCATATCAAGTTGCCTTCACAAGGGTCCCAGGAGTACATTATGGGCACTTAGAGGCCATAGTTCAGTGGTTGAAAGCTAGACTTCTTTTTAAAGGGGGGTCAGTGGACTCTGAGCCAAATGACATTTAAAGCAAAATTAGGAAAGTTGTTAAGCAATTTGCTATTGCTAATAGCAAATAATAGCACAATTTATTATGCTATTTACATAACAGTTGAAACTATATACCTTTGAAAACAAAGGGAGTGGGATATTTTTCAGAGTGATCCTGAGGTAGTAAGCTTTATTTTCTAAATCAGAATTCAGGGATTTGCCTGAGAACCACATTGTTCCAAATTTTCTAATTATTTAATATTTAGAAAGTGTGTAGGTGGCACCATTCTAATCATTGTAAATAGATGTTGCAATGAGAAAGAAATATATGTGATAAAAAAACATAAGAAATACATATGTAGTATGCATTATATCCCATTGTCAATAGGAATAAAATTTTTCTTTTGTATTACCAAAGTAGAACTGAGCTGAGGATATCAAAATGAGTAAACAGCAAGGAGCCACCAAATGAAAGTATATCTTGTATATATAATTATTGTTAATATTTGACCCCTGACATTTTAACTTTTTAACTTTTTCTTATACTTTTAAGTCATATCCATCCTGGGATGTAATTAAAGTCTACTGGGTTTTGAATTTGAATCTGTCATGACAGAAGCAAGACATGTTTTCTGTACACTTATGCACAAATTTCATGAAAGCACTTTAAAAATATTAGTAAATATCAGATCTAATTCTTTTTCTTTGAGGCCCTATACAAAATGACAAATGGAAACAAATTTCATGAAAATAGTCTCTTCTAAATATTTTCAGTGGTTGCAAAGAAATTGGTAGAAGCAGATGAATTTCAACTGAAGCAAAAGGTTTTATATCAAATGTACAATTCATACAATTTTGTTTGTTTCCTTAAATTCCCCGCCTGATGTCAACCTCATGTTTGTTTTAAATTGCACAGCATTTCAAAGCAAAATAAGAATGAAAGAATGAGAAACAAAAATGTTAAGTAGACATGTTTAACTGTCTCTGCATCTATGCTAGCTGTATCTCATTTCTATATTTTCGTTGATTGTGAAACCCATGGATAACATAAGGGACTCATCAAACCTTATTCACATTCCATTCTGATGGTTTCTCTAGGCAGCCTATTGTTCTGTTGAAAATGATAACTTTATGTTTGGGTTGCCCACAAAGAACAGGGTTGGAAAACAGACTGCTATAAATAATCTGTGGACTCAATAAAATCTGCTACACGTTTTCAAAGTATATTTTGCAAAAGGTAAAAAGAAAAAGAAATGCCTATTTAGTGCCCAGATTTGGATTTCTAATAACATTCTCCAGTAGAAGGAAATGGTTTCTCTCTGGGCTAGGGCAGATAGTATGTAAGATAATTCACAACATCTTGTAGTGCCATAAAGTAAGGAAATGATCACACACACACACACACACACACACACACACACACACACAGTATGCCAAAGGGTCATGGGCTCCCCATGACCAAGGTGGAACAATTTGACCAACAAAATAAATAATGTAACATTGGATTATCACCCAAGGTATAAAATAAATATCCATGAGTCCATAGTAATGTAAACAAATCATTGAATAAATAAATGGAGAAGAATAGATATATCTCCTCTGCAGAATTTCCAGTAATTTTGTTAGATATTTCCTCTGCAAAAAATGGAGCATAAATCCACACTCTTCATGTGTGGGCTGCACATCCTTCTAAAGAGTACTATGGGAATGGGAGAGGAGAAACCATTCAGGGGAGTAGTTTTCTCCCAGTAATCCATAACTCTAGCAAAATCATGAGAAAAACATCAGAAAAAATGTGAATCAAGGTACAAAATATCTGAGACTTCAAGATTGCTGATGTCTTTATAAACAAGGAAAATTTTCACAGTCTAGAAAATGCTAGGAATAAATAATATTGACATGCAATATGCATTCTGTATGAGATCCTGGAACTGCAAAAAATAAGGGAAAAACTAAGCAAATCTAAATAAACTATTATTATTTGTTAATAATAATGTTTCAAGAACAACTCAGTTGTGACAAAATACCATACTAATGTAAGATTTTAACAAGTGAAAATATATGAGGGATATTAAAATTGTCCTCTGTGACTTTTTTTGTCAATCTAAAACTATTGTAAAATAAGGAAAGTTATTGATTTTTTAAAAAAATGATTCTATGTAAAGTACAAATTGAGTTTGTATCAGACTTAACTTTGCTCATTAATGAGGGATCTTTGCTCATATAATGAGGGTTCAAAGAGAAGGTTGAAAGTATTTATAGTCACTGAGAGAAGTAAATTTGAATAAGATTTCTAGATTATATTTAAACTGGTACATGTTTTTCAAAGCAATAAAAGTATAAATTAGGGGGTTATTTTTCTACAAATTATTTTCATATTTACTGAATGAAAATGGATGGGAATTACTTGCATTGCAATTGCTCTTCTACAAATTAACATCTTTCCTTACAGAATTGTGAAATACCCTAATCAGCAGAAAATGGCAAATCAAAGGAACATACCTAGATAATCCTGTAAAGGTATAAAATGATCCCTTTGCCTGTTTTCAAGTTTTGATGATTTTTCATAATGGTTTGCTTGATTTGGTTACATAGAAACGTTATTATATCTTTTGATATAGGCCAGTGTCTTTCCTATATCATTATGTCTTAAAATGAAGTTTTTGAAAGGCATGCAGAAATTGTTGCACAATTTTATTTTTCTTTTAATGGCATAAAACTATAAGCATGTATTTCTTCCTTGTGGATCTGCATGTTGGCTGGGTTTCAGATTAACGCTAAGCTTGGGGGCATAGTTGCCAGTCAGGGATCAAATTCAAGTCAGTTCCATATGCCTCTTATTCCTGTATCATCAAGCTACCTAAAAAAGGTTTGTCTCGTTGATGAGATCAGACGGTCCTAGGGGATGAGCAGAATCATGCAAGGCCTCTCAATGCCTATGCTCAAAACTGGCATCTGTTGTTCCTGCACCTATTCCACAATGACAAAGGCAGTGGCCAAGCTAAACATCTGTGAGTATAGGATATATTCTTCTTATGAGGATCAGAATTAGGAAAAAACAAGCTTTAAATGAACAATTATATAATATACTATAATGTTGTATTAGTACTTGGACTATAACACACGTTTCCAATAGCTAAGATTTTATTTCACAATTTTAAGATATTCTTTTCTTCCAGAGCATGTGATCAGTTTTCTTAAGTGTTTAAGATAAGATGGTGTCAGCCCAAAAATAAGAAAAATGTGTTCTATACATGAATTTAGCTGTTTAATTACTGAAATCTAAATAAGGAGATGAAAATCATTCATTAAAGCTGTCTCACTTTAACCTTAATCCTGAAATAAAAAATTGTGCCTCAAGAAAATATAAATTTTCCATGACATTGTATTTAGAAAACCCCAGTGATACCTGAGTCAGCATTAATAATTACTAATAAGTGTGTGCAGAAGGGTACTATACATTATTCTACAGAACACAAATGGTTAGACATACCAGTTCTCAGTGGAACAGAAACAAAGATTATTTCAGCTCTGTGTGGTCCACTAAACTAAACAAGTAATATGGGAAAAGAAAAATAGAAATAATATATTGCATTTAAATAATACTTGGAGAACATTGCCTGAAAACAGACAATGTTTAAGTATAAGAAAATATTGTTGTGTCCTTTTGGAACATTCTAAAAGGCTAAGTACCTTTTCCTGGTCTAAAAATATACGTCAGTTATTTTGTGACAGGTATGTATTGTCCAGGCAAAACTACTTGTGTCTAATTGAATATACAGGTGACCAGTTGCAGGTGCAATTGAGTGGCTAATTTGTATGCTTGGCATGGAGTTCCAGCGGCTAATTATTCTTTAGTTGCTCACGGGTACAATTTAATTTCTTGCACAATTTTTACGCCTGTTAGGTGATTGTAGGCTCAAATCTTAAGCTCATCTGGAAGGATGCTGTGACTAAAAGGTCAGCTTTAAAATCCATGAAAATTTGGCAGCTCTAGTAATACCTGGGGAAATAGTTTTTACATTACTGAATTAATGAATTTTACAGATTCATCAACATGTAGAAGAAAACACAATTAAAAGAATAAAAGGATTAAAGGAACCTCATGGAATGACATAATTTCATTTATTGGCAAGCACAATTTTTATTTTCATTTTTACGGTTCAAAATACCTTAGTTATTGTATGGAAAAATGAATGAATTGGAATAATTGAAGGCCGATATCACTGCTGAGTTCTTCAAGTCGGTCTTAGTGAAGAAATAAGAAAGACTGATAGCTCTATTATGAGAATTTTAAGTTTTGTGGATGTGGAAAAATTAAAATTAGTGAAAGTATATAGATGTTCTTACTTTAATAATAAAAAATAGATTGTTATTGTCTTTTCTATTTGCTAAGGAATTTATCAGTTTGGAAAAGTCCTTCAAAATCCCTGTGTAGTACCTACTTTAGGAAATTTCTGGATGCTCACATTTTTTTGTTTGTTTGTTTATCTAATGAGTAAATAGGTAAACATATAGCTATTAGGTCATAAGATTATCTGTTTAACTTGTTCGTGCAACTCTGTACGATAGTCATACAGAAAAAAATTCCATTGGGTCTTAGAGAGGAGGTAGTATTTGAAGTTGTCTTTGCTGGTATCATGTATAAGGAGAAATCATTTTGGGGTAATAGCAAGTCAACCTTAAAATGGAATAAATACCTTTATAAATGCAGTATACCATTCTTAATTTCATTTATTTAAACTGTGTTTTTCTTGTAAATAATTCAAGAGAAACTATTTGACTCTGAAATAGGTAAATGTGTTAATGAATGTCTCAGTGTTCATGTGTGTTAGACCTACAAGCAAATGCCAGTCAATACTGAGAAACTATTAATTACCTTATTTTGATTACATTAAAGAAAACCAGCTATTCCCTTTCTAACTATGAAAAATCAACAATTTCCAGGTTTACTGATACAAATGATAATGATATATCTTTTGCAAGGGGCTAAGTTTCTGATTAGGCATGCTATGCAGTTTTAGGGGGAACTGTATTATTTTATATAATAAAAAATTTGTCAAAATAATTGCTCCTCTAGAATGAAAGCAAAGATGGCTTCCTTTCAACCCATGTCCCAAAAACAAACAAGCAGGAATATTCATGCAAATGATGAAAATGCAAAACTGTTGCTTAAATTGCAAAACATTTTTTTTCTGTTGAGAGCATGGTTAGGTTGTATTTGACTGATTCCTTGTGTTAAAGCCCCTTTCATAAAATAATCATGGCTGTCTGCCTGTTCCAACTCTGTTCTTTTACTTCTGAGCTTTCATTTCACAGAGGAAGCACATAAAATTTTCTGAAGTGCCTTTTAAATTCTACGTGCTTTGTATAGTCTGAAATAAAAACCCTGATTCCTCCATGAAGATAATGACTTCCATATTTCTTTATTTTGAGTTTGGCATTTGGAAACCATGTAATATCTATCTGTTCCTTGAGGTTCTTTCCCTTAAACTTCAGCTGAACTTCCAATGCAGCAACAGCAACTAAAATATTGAGTCTGGAATCTGACAATCTCATAGGTACGTTGGCATTTCATAGCATAACACAGTACCTGATACATGATAGAGCTCAAAAATATTTCTTGAATTTGATTGATATCAAAATTTGAAAGGAATTGAAGTTTAAAAGTAAAATTGAAGTCTTGTCGAAAGCATGGATTATCTTTCTCGATGCAAGTATGAAGTAAACTCTTGCTTGAATTTTCCATTTCTCTTTTTCTTTTTTCTTTTTTCTTTTTTTCTTTTTTATTTTTTTTGGTCCTATTAGGGCTGCATCCATGGCACATGGAAGTCCTCTGGCTAGGGATTGGGGATTGAATCAGAGCTTTAGCTGCCAGCCTATACCACAGCCACAGCAACACCAGATCCGAGCCATATCTATGACCTATACCCGAGCTCATGACAATGCTGGATCCCCAACCCCTGAGCAGGGCCTGGGATCTTACCAACTCATCCTCACGGATACTAGTCAGTTCCGTTACTTCTGAGCGGCAACAAGAACTCCTTGCTTGAACTCTCTTGATATAAAGAATATGTTCTTTTCGATCAGCCTTTCAATGAATTAGCATACATGGTTTCTAATTTTCATAGACATCCTCTGATCTCCCATAGAGTGGCTTGCCCAGTAATGTAGAATCATGGCCCATTAATCAGTGCTCACTTTTGTTGAGTACCTCTCTTTTTAAATTTTTTTCCTTATGGAAATTTCAGGGAAACTGAACACATTTTTCTTATTTAGGGAACAAGTATTGAACATTTACTATATAACAGGCAGAAATGATGCTTCTACTGGAAAAATAGGATGATGGTGAATCCTTGAACTCAAGCTTGAAGATGTAGGTGAAACAGTTAACTAAACTGGCACAGGGTAGAAAATGTCATGATAAGGATTACCATATAATGTAATAAATAAGCTAAATAGGTAAACCCAACTCAGATTCACAGAATGCTTTTAAAGTGCTGATATTTAAGCACAGTCTTGAAGGACCAGTTGGTTGCAGGTTGAAGGGAGGGGAGTTAAGTTGTAAGGTATAGCAGTGAAATGGCCAAATCCACAGATCTATAAAGAGCCTGAGTCATTAAGGGACGTGAAATTATCTGAATAACTGGTTTAAAGTAATTAAGGAGGAAAAGAGCTGTGGAGAAAACCCATAAAAAGAGGGCTAAGAAGGGATCTGAAGGATCTATACATTATGCTAAAGACTTGTTTTACTGTAAAAACAAAAAGTAGTAATTGTATACTTTTAAACGTAATCCTGGTAATAACTGATGAAGATTGGGAACAAAGGTAGCAACAATTAGGTTAAATAAACATTAAAAATAAAAACATAGAGATAATGTAGAAAATATTTAGCAGATATAATGAGAAAGACCTGAAAAACAATTCAAATTAAAAAAATACAAGCAAACAAAAATAGAGATAGGGGCCCAGTTAGTAAACTTCTTGATTTTCAACTTGGGTGATATGGGGAATGGTGATGTCATGCTCTATGTAGGGAAGGCCAGAAGAGGAAATAGATCATGATTGGTACTAAGGTGAGTTTAGTTTGGTGCATTTCCACATGAGAGCCTGCTGGGTCATCTGATTCATAAGGAAGGGACTGTATTTGGAGGACCTAAAAAAAGGGACAATAGGAAACAAAATGAATCTTTTAAACTGAAGAGGTATGTGATAAAATTTCTGACACAGGATAGAAAGTTAGAATAAAGAGTGTAGGATTATCATCAGAATGTCTCATTACTCTGAGGCAATGCAATATTTAAAATACAGGATAGAGTTAAAATAGATATGTAACTAGAGCTCAGTTCTTTATCAATTCTAGACTGTTCTCTCAGTACTGGCTTCAGTCAGGAAGGTTGTCTCTTTTATTGTCCTTATTGTATCCTGAGCACATTTTCCTGGTCTAAATGTTTAGAATGCTCTCTTCTTCCTTACTCACTATGCAGATTTTATTTATTTATGAACTCAAGTCAGCCTTACATTTCTATAATAACCCAGAATTTATTTGCATTGTCATATAATGGCTTTATGCATTTAAATCTCATTTTACAAACTAAGATAGTAAGCAAAAAGAAGCTTCTTAAATATCTTTGTATCCTCTTTAATGATTTCATAGGTCTAAGCATCCACTAAGTCCCAGTAAAGACTTGCTGATTAAAAGAAACATTGGACTGATTGCCCAGAAATAGAAACTTAATAGATACAGAGGAAGGAGAGCTTTTTGAAGATGAACCAGTTTATCTCATGAATTTGAATATAACTTGGGAGTACATGCAAATCTGTGAAAGGATGAAAGTTACTTTGCTAATCATTTAGAAAATTATTGCTTCTGTATTTAAATTGTTTGTTATAGACATAAGAGTATCAGTACAGCTTCCAAAGAGACTGATAAGGTAGTGAAGGGAACAAGAATATACAGGACATGTCAGGTTTTGGTTGTTGTTTTTGTTTGTATTTTCCCAAAATATGTTCTCCTTCAAGAGTAGCACTAAAGGAAATGTATAAAGTGGAAGAACTAGTGACATGCTTCTGAGAAGTGTGACTGTCCATCTTTTGTAAATTTATATCATTCCACTCACTATTGTCATGGGTCAAGCTAGGAGGGGAGAGACAGTTTCCTGTCTTTACATGACAAGCTGAATCTTGCTGTAGTTTGCCCAAGGTCACAAACCATTTGAAAGAAACTCAAAAGAGTTCTCTTGTGCTGTTGTCTCCAATAAATAATCCTTTCATTTGTGTTTCAAATGGAGGTATATTTAATAATACAACAGTAAAAAATGTACTTGTATGTATGGTAATTACATAAGCCAAATGATTAACACCACCAAAACAAGCAGCTTGTAAATTTACTTTTTCTAAAATAAATGTGTTTCTAAAACTAGAATCATTTTGCCTAGATTATGAAGATTATTTTTCATTATACGAATTGTGAAATAATAAAAAGTAAGAGAATATAGTGGAAATGCAGAACAATTTGTAATGTAAATGGTACAGTTTTCAAGACTGTGTTGCTAGTTTAAAAGAGTAACCAGAGAAATCTTAAAATGTATGAATATATTGTTAATTGATATTCCATAATTTATACATGTGAATACTAAACTGGAAAGCTATCATTAGAATAAAATGAGAAAATCGAATGGACTTGGATTATAGTACACAGTGCAAATAAGTAGGCATATATGATGCTTTATGTTGTTGATTTATTTTCATTGTAGTTATTGTTTCTAATATTATCCTAAAGTAAAACATATACATTTACTCTTTTAGTACTTTTCTTTGAATTAGCCCTAACCATTAAAAGATTGGAAGGACTACACTAATTTGTTAAAGTGAAAACAGAATTACTTAAATGGGGATATCTTTTCCAAAACATTATTTGAACAAAAGTATACTTAAGAACAATGATAAATGCAATTTTTATTTCTTTATTACATAGAAGTTTTATCTTTGACACTGCATTTCCTTTGGCCTCAATATATTGAAGAATCAAAACATAATGAGCCAGACAAGACAGTAGTCATTTGCGGAAAAAGCACATTTTAAGATATTTGTATATTGCTATAGATTTGATGTTTAATTGGTGAAAACCATGTTGACTATAGCAAATGGTGATTAAATGATATTAAATGAGAAAATCAGTAATGTAGGTTTGTGGAAGATCAAATTTTGTTAGGAATGATTCCAATATTATCTCAGATATGACAGGATAATTGCATGAAGCTTACTCCTTAAAATTTTCATTTCACATGATTTTACTGGTAATTTTCACTTATAGCCCAATTCATCATTTTTTCAAATGTCATAATGTGAGGCAAGCCAGGGGAGTAAGTTTTATATACCTATCTGTCATACACTTTGAATTTTATTCCATTTAACATTTTCCGGTTTGTTCTAAATTTGGCAAGTTAGAGATCTTCTAAGTTATCAAAATGCTGTTGTAGTATCCAAATAATGGAAAAAAAATTAAGTGGTCAAAAGATAATGTAGAAGGGTAAAGTAGTCCCCACAGGGAAGAATAAGCTGTAATGGTAAACACTTTTATAAACATAAACTATTCAAATTCACAGAAATATATGTTTATAATAATCTTTAGTGAAAAAATGTTTGCAAAATAAACCATGAAACACTTTATGTTTCTTAAATACCATATGCGGAGTCCATCATTCTTAAAAAAAATGTGTTGATAAATGTAGGGAATATTTGTTTTTGTTTTTGGTAGATTATTGTTGGGGAAGGATAAAATTGTTTTAAAAAATCTAAATTATTGTTTACATCTGCTTTGATGTACCCTAAAAGTATTTTGGGATAGTTGCTGAGATTAAAAGAAATACAGTAAACTTCTCAATTGACTCAAATTCATTCACATTGAAATGATCAAAAATATTTATAAAATCAATATTTACAAATAAATATTATTTTCATGTGATAATTGCAGTGAAGAATGCAAGTAGTCAGGGTCCCAATGCTAAGATTCAGAAATGACAATTATATAAATATTGTATACTATATTCTTGCAGGTTAGGGCAGGCCACCTCAAAATATCCCACAATGGTGTACTGATTATTTTGAATTGAGGCGGTTTGAAAAGCAGCCATTGCAAGATGGAAACTCTGACTCTCCTCTTTCCCACTGAAAGCAGGAAATAAATCTGCCTTGTGAAAGGTGCCCTCTCAGCCCCTGGAGAAAGACACCCTGATTGCCAGAGATAAGAATCCAGGGCCAAGACGCCTGCATAAACAAATCTTGTTACTATAACTTACTACTGCAGACCAAACTCTGAGATTCCCACTAGCTAAGGATTTAAAGCCCAAGTTTCTTTGTCCTGTTTATTCCTTATGCATTATTGTTTGTCTAAAAGGTATCAGAGTTCTTGTTGTGGCTCAGTGGGTTAAGAACTTGATGTTGTCTCTGTAAGGATGTTGGTTCTATCACCAGCCTTACTCAGTGGGCTAAGGATCCAGCTATGCTGCAAGCAGCAGCATAGGTCACAGATGCAGCTGGGATCCATTGTTGCTGGTCAGTTTGACCAGCCCCAGTTTGACCCCTTTGCCTGAGTTATATGCCTCAGTGCAACCATAAGAATAAAAACTGATAATAAATAAATAAAAGCTATAAAAAGTGTCAGCTTTGGCCACCTTTTAGGTCCCCTTTCTGTATGACTTCCCTGTGCATAAATTAAATGATATTTTTTTCTTTTTCTCCTGTAAATCTGTCCTGTGTCAGTTTTGTTTTTAGTCCATCCATAAGAACTGACTGATAGACCAGTAGAGGGGATATTTCCCACTCCCTGAGAATATAATTTGGTGTTGTCTCTAAAAAATCAGAAAAAAACTGGATACTTGAAATAAAGAGAACATATTTGGTAGGGAAAAGGAAGTTCAAGGAAGGTGATATAATTTTTAAAATGCATAGACAACAAAGGAATGGAAAGACATATTTGGCTAGTAGTTGGGAATAAAATATGTATGGAACAGATCATTCATGTAGGAGATCCATTAAGTAATATAGTTATATTTATTATAACCCATGATTATTATAATCCATGAAGGTTAAGTGGTATATCTTTTACTTTACCCAGAAGGGTTTGGGAGCCATGGAAAATGAGGTCTAATATAGTTTGTATATTTGGTGATTAGCACAGTGTTGTTTACTTTTGCGAAAACACTTAAAAATCGTATAAGAGAAACTAAGGAACTAAGGATAATGCATTATTAAGTACCTGCCATTAAGCTTTTGGTTGTGAAAAAATTCATTTCAAAGATATCCAGATCAAATAAACATATTGGCAGCTGTATAAAAGAGGTACTAACAAAACAGCCAGAGGGGAAATCAGGCCCCCCACAACCCATGAAATTCACTCTTCCCCAAAGCCCTGGGTAACCCTAGATAACTGATTATATGAGTTATCTGTCAACTCTTTTCCTGTATTCTTAATTATCACTAATGATGCTTTGAGTTAGTCAATAAAAGTGAACCTAAAACCCTAGAAATCCCTTCCTCAATCATAATAAAAGCAGAGTTCTGGGTCTGAGGGAACTGTCCAGGAGTAACAGGGACCAGACCAGAGGAGTGCCTCAGTAATGCTACCATCATTATCAAAAAGCTAGTCACCATAGCCAAGACATAGAAACAACCTAAATGTCCTTTTTCAGATGAATGCATTAAGAATGTATGGTACCTATGCACAATGGAACACTACTCAGCCATAAAAAGAGTAATGCCATTTGAAGCAACACGGATACAACTAGAAATTCTCATGCTAAGTGAAGTAAGTCAGAAAGAGAACAACAAATACCATATGATATCACTTGTATGTGAAGTCTAAAATATGGCACAAATGAATCTGTCTACAAAATAGAAATAGACTCACAGACATGTAGACTAGACATGGTTGCCAAGAGGTAGTGGGGAGGGGGAGAGATGGACTGCTTTAGTAGATACAAACTATTACATTTAAATTGGATTAGCAGTGAGGTCCTACTTTACAGGACAGGAGGCTTTATCCAATTTCTTGATATAGACCATGTTGGAAGATGATATAAGAAAGGGAATGTGTGTGTATGTATATATGACTGGGTCACTTTGGTATACAGCAGAAATTGGCAAAACATTATAAATCAACTCTAATAAAAAAATAAAGCTGGGACCTACATGTAGACAGGTATGCAGTTATTAGGTAAACACAGTCTGCTGCTTTTGGAGTTTAGAAATGAAATGCAAGGTACATAGGATCACAGTAATATCAAGGCAAATGTGACTGGGACCATTAACATTTTAATTTCAGAGGGTTGGAAATGTGACCCTAACTATCATTTTAGTGACCAAAAGGAAATAACAATATCAGGTGAAGGTTGAGGTCCCTCTATCATTTAATATCTAAAAAAGATAAACTCAAATCCAATACCATACCCTGTATAAAATATAAGATACTCACATTTACGTTCTCATGTCACCTCTGACCAAGTTTCTTCTTCCATTGGTTGAGTTGTATGTATGGAGCTCTCATTATCTTGCAACAGCTGCTTCTATCCTTGGCCATTTTCCTGCTTACAAAAGACAAAGTGCTTGCTTATGTCCTTTGTGAACTTAGAACTCTTAACGCTGTTAGTTTATTAGTTTATTTGAAACCTATGGGCTGTGACAATACAAGTAATTAAAATAATTATTAATTTCACATAGTTATTTCACATCTTAGCTTTTATTATTTTTATTTTATTTTTATTAATGTATAGTTGATTTTCAGTGTTATGCTAATTTCTGCTGTACAGCAACTAATTATTTCACATCCCAACTTTTTTATTATTTTTATTTTAGTTTTTATTAAAATATAGTTGATTTTCAAGGATGTGCAAATTTCTTCCATATAGCAAAGTGACACAGCCATATGTCAGCCATATATATAGTTACCTTTTGTGTATTGTCTTCCTTAAATATCTATTTTAAGAGCTTGGATAGAGTTCCCTGTGCTGTACAGTAGGACCTCATTGCTGATCCATTCTAAAGGTAATAGTTTGCATCTAACAACCCCAAATTCCCAGTCCATCCCACTTCCGCCCCCTCCCTCCTGGCAACCACAAGTCTGCTCACCATATCTGTAATCTGTTTCTTTTTTGTAGATAGGATCATTTGTGCCATATTTTAGATTCTACATCTAAGTGATATCATATGGTATTTGCCTTTCTTTTTCCTACTCACTTCACTTAGTATGATTATCTCTAGTTGCATCCACATCACTGCAAATGGCATTATTTAGTCCTTTTTTATGGCTACGCAGTATCCCATTGTATGTATGTACCATATCTTCTTAATCCATTCATCTGTTGATAGACATTTAGTTGTTTCCATAATTTGGCTATTGTGAACAGTGCTGCAGTGAACATACAGGTGAACGTATCTCTTTCAATGAAAGCTTTGCTAGGATAAAGGCCCAGGAATGGGATTGCTAGATCAATTAGTAGTACTAAATTTATTTTTCTGAGGAACCTCCATACTGTTTTCCATAGTGGTTGTAGCCATTTACTTTCTCACCAACGGTGTAGGAGAGTTCCTTTTCCTTTACACACTCTCCAGCATTTCTTATTTGTAGACTTGTTTAATCATGGCCATTTTGACTGGTGTGAGGTGCCTCATTGTAGTTTTAGTTTGTTTTTACCTAATAATTAGTGATGTTGAGTATTTTTCAACGTGCCTGTTGGCCATCTGTATATCTTCTTTGGAGAAAAGTCTGTTCATGTCTTCTGCCCATTTTTCAGTTGGTTTGTTTGTTGTTTAGTTTTATGAGTTGTTTGTATATTTTGGAGATTAAGCCCTTGTTATTTGCATCGTTTGCAACTATTTTCTCCCATCCTGTAGTTGTGGCTTTATTTTTCTTTTTTATGATTCCCTTTGCTATGCAAAAGCTTGTAAGTTTTATTAGGTCCCATTTGTTTACTTTTGTTTTTATTTTTATTGCCTTGGGAGACTGACCTAAGAAAATATTTGAAAGGTTGATATCAGAGAAAGTTTTGCCTATGTTCTCTTCTAGGAGTTTTATAGTGTCTTGTCTTATGTTTAAGTTTTTAAGCCATTTTGAGTTTCTTTTTGTGCATAGTATGTGGGTGTTTTCTAGTTTAATTGATTTACATGCAGCTGCCTCCTTTTCCCAGAACCACTTGTTGAAGAGCCTTTTTCTGTTTTATATTCATGCCTCCTTTGTTGAAGATTATTTTACCATACATCTCTGGATTTATTTCTGGGCTGTTATTTTGTCCCTTTGGTCTGTATGTCTGTTTCTATACTAGTACCATACTGCCTTGATTACTGTATCTTTGTAATATTGTCTGAAGTCTGGGAGAGTTATGCATCCTGCTTGTTCTTTGTTTCTCAGGATTGCTTTGGCAATTCTGGGTCTTTTATGTTTCTATATAAATTTTTGGATCATTTGTTCTAGTTCTGTGAAAAAATTTCTTGGGTAATTTGATAGGGACTGCATTAAATCTGTAGATTGCTTTGGGTAGTTTGGCCATTTTCACAATATTAATTCTTCCAATCCAGGACCATGGGGTGTCTTTCCATTTCCTTGAATGCTCTTTGAATTCCTTGATTAATGTTTTATATAGTTCTCAGCATATAAGACTTCCCCCTCCTTGCTCAGGTTCAACTCTAGGTATTTTATTATTTGTGTGTGATTTTAAAAGTTATGATTATTTTTCATATTAATTTTCTAATATTTCATTGTTAGTATATAGAAATGAAACAGATTTCTGATGTTCATCTTTTATCCTGCTACTTTGCTGAAATCCTTGATCATATTGAGTACTTTTGTGTGGCTTAGGGTTTTCTATCTATAGTATGATGTCATCTGCATGTAGTGGCAATTTTACCTCTTCTCTTCCAATTTGGTTACCTTTTACTTCTTTTTCTCTTTTTTCTTTCTCTATTTTTTATTTTTATTTTTCTGATTGCTGTAAGTAGGAAATCCAGTACTATACTGAGTAAGAGTGGTGAGAGTGGGCATCCTTCCATTGTCTTAGATTTTAGTGGGAAGGCTTTCAGCTTTTCTCCACTGAGTAACATATTGGCTGTGAGTTTGTCATAGATGTCTTTTATTATTTGGAGATATTTGCTCTCTATACCCGCATTAGTAAGAGTGTTAATCAAGAATGTATGTTGGACTTTGATAAATGCTCTTTTTGCATCCATTGAGGTGATCATAGGGTCTTTGACATTTGTTAACGTGGTGTATGACATTGAATGATTTTCATGTATTGAACTATTCTTGTGAACTGGGCTAAATCCCAGTTGATCACGGTGTGAGACCTTTTTTATGTGTTATTGGATTCAGTTTGCAAAAGTTTTGTTTAGAATTTTTGCATCTATATTTATCAAAGGTATCAGCCTATAATCTTATGTTTTAGTAGTATTTTTGCTGGTTTTGTTATTATGGTGATGGTGGCTTCATAGAATGTCTTTGGGAGTCTTCCTTCTTCATTCTTTTAGAAGAGTTTAAGAAGCCTAGGTATAAATTCTTATTTGTATATTTGGTAGAATTTTCCTGTGAAGCCATCTGATCCTGAACTTTTGTTTGTAGGGATTTTTTTTAATTACCTATTCAATTTCATTTCTAGTGCTTGGTCTGTTAAAATTATTTATTTCTTCTTGATTCAGTTTTGGTGTACTGTATATTTCTTGAAAACTTTCCATTCCTTTTATGTCATCAAATTTTTGTCACATAATTGTTCATAATATTCTCTCTTTTAAATTTCTACATTATCAGTTGAGATTTTTGTTTTTCTATTTCTTATTTTTCCTATTTTGATTCTCTCTATTTTTCTTGATAAGTCTATCCAGAAGGATGCCAATTTTGTTTACCCTTTCAAAGAACCAGTTCTTGGTTTTATTGATTTTTTTTCTGTCATTTTTAAATCTCTATTTTATTGATTTCATCTCTGATCTTTATGATTTCCTTCCTGCTACTGACTTTAGGTTTTGTTTGTTCTTTTTACAACTCTTTTAGGTGGTAAGTTAGGCTATTAATTTGAGATTTTTCTTGTGTTCTGGGCAAGGCCCGTATGGATATGAACTTCCCTCTAAGAACTGTTTTTGCATCACTCCATAGATTGTGTACAGTTATATTTTTATTGTTGGGTGTCTCAAGGTATTTCTTTAATTTCCTGTTGACTCTTTGTGTAGTGGCAATTTTACCTCTTCTCTTCCAATTTGGTTACCTTTTACTTCTTTTTCTCTATTTTCTTTCTCTATTTTTTATTTTTATTTTTCTGATTGCTGTAAGTAGGAAATCCAGTACTATACTGAGTAAGAGTGGTGAGAGTGGACATCCTTCCATTGTCTTAGATTTTAGTGGGAAGGCTTTGTGTGTGTGTGTGTTTTAGTAGCATATTATTTAGTCTTTACCTTATTTTGTCAGTTTTTTTCCAATTCTCTTTAGTATTTATTTTCATCACCTTTTTTAACTCAGTGTCTGTTAGACAGATTTTTTTTTTCTTTGCTTCTTTGGGGGAATTCTCCTTTTCTTTTAACTGGGAGTGGCTCCTACGCTTCTTCATTTTGCTTATATTTTTTCTTACTATGTGACTTTAGGGAAAACAGGTGTCTACTATTGTCTTAAGGGCTGTGTCAATTCAGGAGTGTCCCTGGATATATTGTGTGGGTTTACTGTTTTTTTTAGTGTGAGGGCTGCTTTTGGTTTGGTTGCTTGCTGTCTCTTTCCTCAGTGTGTACATGCTGTTATCACTTTGATAGGATGTGAAGGTCCATGGCCTCTGCTAGTTTCCAGGAAGGTCAGGGCAATGAGTGGCATATTCAGCAGTACCTGTTTGCTGGGCTCTTGGCAGTGGCCATGACCCTTAGGGAGGTGGGGGCCACACCCAGAGCCCTTGGCAGTTGCAGTGGTGGGGCATGCACATTCCCAGTGAGGTAAGGGCAATGGGCTGTGCTCGTTTGCAGGGCCCACCTCAGAACAGGTGACTGGTGCCACAGATGTACCTGGTTACAGGACCTTTAGTGTTGTTGGGATGTGCCTAATCTCAGCAGTCAAAGATGGCTGCATTGGTTTGCACTTACCACCTTAGCCTCTGCAAGAGGCACCCTGCTACCCGAGAGCCCATGTATGTGCAGAGAAAGAAGATCCTCATTGATCCCACCACCCCTCCTCTTGCACTGCCCTACAGTTGCCTTATCCAGGCCTCTTCCTGCAGTCCCTCAGCTGTGGCATGTGTCTCCCAAACTCCCTCAGTCTGCTTCTACACCACCAACCCTATTCCTCTTCCCAGAACTGACCTCTGTAGCCTGAGTACCTGCCCCTTGCCCAAGTGTCTCAGGCTGTGGTGTGTTAGGCACTGGAACTGATCATGTGTGGGGCTCTCTCTATGTTTTGCCCTTCTCTGAGTGACTGCCACACTGTTCTGTGAGGCTTTGAGGCTCCTTCTCTCTCTTGACTGATCATCCCGTCAGTTGGGTGGCCTTCCAGAGTGTGGATTCATTTCGTCTTTCCCCGTTCCCTCTCAGGAATGCTAATCTTTTCCTGATTTATTTCTTCCTTTCTTTGTCCGTCTCTCTTTTTTCCTTTTGTTCTAGCAAGTTATGTGGATGATTTCTTGCCTATTTTGGAAGTTTGAGGTCTTCCACAAGCATTCAGTATATGTACTGTGAAAATCATTCTACATGTAGATTTTTTTTTCTTTCTTTGATATGTTTGTGGGAGAAAGTGAGCTCCATGTTTTAGCTCTCCACCATCTTGATCCTACCTCCTCACTTTCCAACATTAAAAAGACAAAATATGGTCTTCTGTGTCTTCATATTTCTTCATCATCTGCCCCACTAGTTTTTTCTCTTCTTCCTACATTATCAGATAAAAAAAACAAACCAAAAAGATAACATGAATAAATTATCAACATTTTTTGTTTGTTTAAACAGAGTAACTTAAGACCTCTTGTAATTTTATTGTCTCTTATGAGATTCTAATCTTTGATTTGAAGTCTGTCTTTTCATACACAAATGCTTTTGTTTTATAAACAAAGATGATTCTTCCTCAGAGGAATCTGATACCAAGGGAAAGACCAACTGCTAAAGTCCTAAAATGATTCTTTTTTACCACCTAGCCAAGCTCTTGTTGTTAAGTTATAATACTCTCTCGTGAAGTTTCAAGTGTCAGATCCCACAAGTAGAGGCACCTCAGTTGCACAAGTGATTTCCTAATTCCCTTCTTGTCAAAGTAATTTTCACTTTACACATTTAAGTGCAATTATATGCTTATATGTCGCATTCCCTGACAAGACTGAAAACTGCTTGAGGTCAGGAATCTAGTAATATTCAGACATTTACATAAGGAACATCACAGGGTCAAGAACTCAGTGAGCGAGTGTACAAAGCATAATATGAAAGGAAGGGAAGGCAGTAGTGATCTAGTGGTCCCATAAGAATCCTCTCTTTAGAACATGGACTGAATGTTCCTTTCTCTTTCTATATATCACGTGTCATGTATCACAGCGAGTGATTTAAACAAATACCTACCTTGTCCTTGAATCTGAGTAATTTACCACCTTCCCTGACTCTGGTTCCATTTCTCTCTCTGTCTCTAATATTCTATTAGAACACCAAGCAGTCTCCTGCTCTTCCTTTATTTTATTTCCTAATTTGTAAGTAGTCTTTCAAGATAAAGATTATAATATATTGTAATACACATATCAGGATTTGGAGAAAAAGAGACACCATGATTGCAATTAGATAGGTAATGTGAATTTAACTTGATACCCTTGAAAAAGAGAAAGAAAAAAGTAAGAATGTATATAGTGTCATAGGTTCTA
The DNA here is from genome assembly GCA_004024745.2 of Catagonus wagneri. Lineage (NCBI taxonomy): Eukaryota > Metazoa > Chordata > Mammalia > Artiodactyla > Tayassuidae > Catagonus > Catagonus wagneri. The sequence continues at coordinate 2,005,948 of PVHT021183696.1, forward strand.
TGTAACTCTTCCTTCTGTAATGCCAGTGAATGCGATGGAATCTCTGATTTCCTATTTTATCAGTAGTCATAGTTGCCTTCCACCTCCTTAACGCTAGCATTTCTCCAAATTAAGTGTAATTATGGTGTTCATCCACTATTTAAAAAATCTTTTCCTCTAGGGTATGTAACCTGTGAATCACAGGGACAAAAGAGATCATGCAGAGAAGCCATCTGTGCTGATGGGCATTTATTATACTGATTGTTAAAAGTTTATATTTATTATGCATGGAATGTTCAATAATTTAAAATGAAGTTTAGATAAATACCTAGATATAAGACAGCTATCACATGGCATTGCCAAATAAAGAAATAGTGATTAGACAAAATATTAAGGAAAAAACTGCCTGTGTTAGTATCTAACATGTCTCTCCTGGGGGATTTTCAAGAACGATTCAAACTAAACTCATTTTGGAGTTCCCATCGTGGCACAGCTGTTAACGAATCTGACTAAGAAAAATGAAGTTGTGGGTTTGATCCCTGGCATGACTCAGTGGGTTAACGAACCAGCTGTGGGGTAGGTCACAGATGTGGCTTGGATCTGGTGTTGCTGTGACTCTGACGTAGGCTGGCAGTTACAGCTCTGATTAGACCCCTAGCCTGGGAACCTCCACATGCCACAGGTGCAGCCCCAAAATGCAAAAAAGATAAAAAAAAAAAAAAACTAAACTCATTTTTTTTGCTCTATGTCTTGAAATTCCCACAGAATATCAAGTAAGTATACTCCTCAGTATAACACAGTATACTCCTAAATCCTTTTCTTTTTTTTTTTAAGATTTTTGTTTTTTCCCTTACAGTTGATTTACGGTGTTCTACCAATTTCTGCTGTACAGCATAGTGGCCCAGTTTTATATCTCTATCTATCTATCTATCACCTATTTTTCTATCTACCTATCTACCTATCTATCCTTTTTCTCACATTGTCTTCCACCACGTTCCATCACTAGATATAGTCCCCTGTGCTATTCAGTAGGATCTTACTTCTTTTTCATGCTTTTTTTTTGGCTTTTGATCTTTTGGGGGCCACACCTGCAGCAAATGGAGGTTCCCAGGCTAGGGGTCTAATTAGAGCTGTAGCTGCCGGCTGACGCCACAGCCACAGCAATGTGGGATTCGAGCTGTGTCTGCGACCTATACCACAGCTCACAGCAATGCCAGATCCTTAACCCACTGAGTGATACCAGGGGATTGAACCCGCAACCTCATGGTTCCTAGTCAGATTTGTTAACCACTGAGCCACAACAGGAACTCCAGGATCTTATTTCTTATTGACTCCATATGCAAAAGTTTGCACCTATCAATCCCAAACTCGGAGTTCCCTTCGTGGCTCAGTGGTTAACAAATACGACTAAGAACCGTGAGGTTGCGGGTTCGATCCCTGGCCTTGCTCAGTGGGTTAAGGATCCGGCGTTGCCGTGAGCCATGGTGTAGATAGCAGACGCGGCTAGGATCCTGCATTGCTGTGGCTGTGGCGAAGGCCAGCAGCTACAGCTCCTGTTAGACCCCTAGCCTGGGAACCTCCATATGCCGCAGGTGCGGCTCTAGATAAAAAGGCAAAAAGACAAAAAAAAATAATCCCAAACTCTCAGTCCATCCCACTCCCTGCCCCTCCACCTCCCCCTTGGCAACCACAAGTCTGTTTTCCAAGTACATGAGTTTCTTTTCTGTGGAAAGGTTCATTTCTGCCATATATTATTTTCCAGATATAAGTGATATCATATGGTATTTTTCTTTCTCTTTGTGACTTACTTCACTTAGTATGACAGTCTCTGGTTCTATCCATGTTGCTGCAAATGACATTATTGTGTTCTTTTTATGGCTGAGTAATATTCCATTGTGTACATATACCATATCTTCTTAACCCATTCCTCTGCCAACGGACATTTAGGTTGTTTCCATGCCGTGGGTATTGTGAATAGTGCTTCAGTGAACATACAGGTGACTGCATCTCTTTCAACAAAAGTTTTGTCTGGATATATGCTCAGGAGTGTGATAGCTGGGTCATATGGTAGGTCTCTATTTAGTTTTGTGAGGTACCTCCATACTGTTTTCCATAGTGGTTGTACCAATTTACATTCGTACCAACAGTACAGGAGGGTTCCCTTTTCTATACACCCTTTCCAGCATTTGTTATTCGTTGACTTGTTAATGATGGCCATTCTGACCAGTGTGAGGTGGTAACTTATTGTAGTTTTGATTTTCATTTCTCTAATAATCATGATGTTGAGCATGTTTTTCATGTTCCTATTGGCCATCTATTTATCTTTTTTGGAGAAATGTCTCATCAGGTCTTCTGCCCATTTTTCAGTTTGTTTGTTTATTGTTTAGTTATGTGAATTGTTTGTATATTTTGGAGATTAAGTCCTTGTTGTTTGCATCCTTTGAACATATTTTCTCCCATCCTATAGTTGTCTTTTTATTGTTGAATGGATGTTGGATTCTGTCAAATACTTTTCCTGCATCTATTGAGATGACATTGTGGTTTTTAACTTTTCTTTTGTTAATGTGATGTATGATGTTGATTGATTTGTGTATGTTGAACTATTCTTGTAAACCTGGGATGAATCCCACTAGGTTGTGGAGTATGATCCTTTTTATATGTTTCTGGATTTGGTTGGCTAAAATTCTTTTGAGCATTTTTGGGTCTATATTCATCAAAGATATCAGCCTATAATATTGTCTTTTGGTAGTATCTTTGTCTGGTTTTGGTATTAGGGTGATGGTGGCTTCATAGAATGTCTGGGAGTGTTCCTTCTTCTTCAACCATTTGGAAAATTTTAAAAGGATGGCTGTAAATTCTTCTTTATATGTTTGGTAGAATTCATCTGTGAAGCCATCTGGTCCTAGACTTTTGTTTGTAGGGAATGTTTTTAATATGTATTCAATTTCATTTCCAGTTACCAGTCTGTTCAATTGATCTATTGCTTCTTGATTAAGTTTTGGTGGACTGTTTGTCTCTGGAAAGTTGTTCAGTTCTTCTAAGATCCCAAATTTGTTGGCATTTAATTCTTCATAGTATTCTTTCTTTTTATTTCTGCAGTATTTGTTGAGATTTCTCCTTTTTCATTTCTTATTTTGTTTATGTGAGTTCTTTCTCTCCTCTTTTTGGTGACTCTAGCTAGAGATTTGTCAATTTTGTTTACTCTTGCAAAGAACCAACTCTTGGTTTTATTATTCTTTTTCTATTGTTCTTGAAACTCTGTTTTATTGATTTACTCTCTGATCTTCATGATTTCCTTCCTTCTTTCTGACTTTTGGTTTTATTTCTTCTTTTTCTAATTCTTTTAGTTGGTAAGTTAAGTTTTTGATTTGAGATTTTTCTTCTTTTCTGAGGAAGGCCTTCATCTCTATGAACTTCCTTGTAAAAACTGGTTTTGAGGTGTCCCATAGATTTTGGATGGTTGTGTCTTCACTATCATTTGTCTCGAGGTATTCTTTTTTAATTTCCCTTTTGATTTCCTCATTGACCCATTTTTTTTTTTTTTTAGTAGTATGTTTAGTCTCCATGTAGTCAGATTTTTCTCATACCTTTTCCTGTGGTTAATTTCTAGTTTCATGCCATTGTGATCAGAGAAGATACTTGAAATAATTTCTATACTCTTACATTTGTTGAGGTTAGCTTTGTACCCCAGTATGTGATCTAGCCTTGAGAATGTTCCATGTGCACTTGAGAGGAACATTTATTCTAATATTTTTGGATATAATGTCCTAAAAATGTCGATTAAGCCTAACTGTTTTATGTGTCATTTAGGATCTCTGTTGCCTTATTGATTTTCTGTCTAGAGAATCTTTCCATTGATGTGAGTGGAATGTTAAAGTCTCCTACTCTCATTGTATTCCCACCAATTTCTCCTTTAACGTCTGTTAGTATTTGTTGTGGTATCTGGGCACTCCTATATTAGGGGCATATATATTGACGATTGTAATATCCTCTTCTTGAATAGATCCTTTTACCATTTGTCTTACTTTATGGCCTTCATTTAAAAGTCTGTTTTCTCTGATATGAGGATTGCAGCTCCTGCTTTCCTGTCTTGTCCACTGGCATGAAATATCTTTTCCCATACCCTCACTTTCAACTATATGTGTCCTTTGACCTAAGGTGAGTCTCTTGTAGACAGCAGAGTGTAGGTTTTTTTTTTGTTTTATACAATCTGCCACTCTGTGTCTTTTGATTAGAATGCTCCTTCCGTTGACATTTAAGGTAAGTATTGGTAAATATGTATTTATTGCCATTTTAAACCTTGTTTTCCAGTTGATTCTGTATTTATCCTTTGTTTCTTTCTTTCATTGGTTGGATGATCTTTTGGCTGGATTATTTTATGCTTACATCATCCTTTTATTTTTAGTTTTTTTTTTTTTGGTAAATGTAATGTGTAGTTTTGATTTGTGGTTGCCTTGCTTTCCAGGTATTTTAACCCCTTCCATTATCTGCTTGCTTGAGCCTATTAATCCTATAGGCTCAAACATATACTAAAAAAGAGGCTAGTTTTTTTTTTTTTTTTTTACTTTCCTTGCACACACATGTGCCCTTTTGCTGTTGCTTCTGTTTATCATCACTTTTACAATAGTTTCTGTTTGTTCCTTTTATTTTTTTGTTTTTTTGTTTTATTCATTTTTTGTTTTGTTTTTGTGGGTTTTTCTTTTGGTTTTTGTTTGTTTTGATCTGTATACTGGCTTATTTAAGTGACTACTTTGCAATTGTGATTTCCTCCATCCTATTTCTTCTTACTTCCTTTTTATTTTGAGAAGCCCTTTCAGTATTTCTTTTAGAATGGGTTTAGTATTGCTGTCCTCTTCTAGTTTTTGTGTGTTGAAGACATTTTTCCTTCTATTTTAAATGATATTCTGGCTGGATAGAATATTCTAGCCTGCAAAGTTTTCCCTTTTAGAAGTTTGGCTATATCCTACCACTCGCTTCTGGCCTGTAGACTTTCTGTAGAGAAATCAGCTGATACCTTATGGTAGTTTCCTTATATTTAATAATTTTTCTCTTGCTGCCTTGAGAATCCTCTCCTTTAACTTTCTGCATTTTTATTATAATATGTCTTGGTGTGGGCCTGTTTGGGTTCAATATGTGTGGGGCCCTCTGTGTTTCCTATATCTTTATATCTCTTTCATTTAGATTTAGAAAGTGTTCAGGCATAATTTCCTCATATGTATTTTCGATCCACTTTCATTTTTCTTCTTCTGGAATCTCTATTATGCATAAATTTTCCTGCTGTATATGATCCAATAGATCCCTTATATTGCTTTAATGTTTTCTTCATTTGTTTATTTCTGCTGTACTGATTGGATGATTTCCATTATTCTATCTTCTAAGTCACTGATTTTTTTCCTCTGCATTATTCTTTCTGCTCTTTAGTGCATTTAACTTAGTTTGTGTCTCTTCAAATGAATTTTCTAATTTTTCTTGGCTCCTCCTTATATTTTCTACTTCCTTTGTAAAGTAATCTGCATTACTGTTTATATCCCTTCTTAAATCCTCCACATTCACCCTTAATTCCTTAGGTATTTTTACTGTCTCCTTTTTAGCTCAGTGTCTATTTGACTGCAGAGGTCTGTTTCATTGTTTTCCACTTCAGGTGAATTCTCCTGTTCTTTTAACTGGTAATGGCTCCTGAGCTTCCTCATTTTGCTTATATTTTTCTGGTTCTGTGAGTTTAGGGAATTCAGCTACTGTAGTCTTGGAGGGCTATTTCTTTGCAAGAGCATCCCTGTGTATTTTTTGGGTGGTTACTATTTATTTTTGGCTTGAGAGTTTGGGCTGTTTCTTTCCTTAGCGTGCAGAGGCTATTATCCCCTTCATAGGTGCTGCATGTGTTTCCAGTGAGAAGGAGGCAATGGGCAGGACTAGTAGTCAGTGCCTAGTTGCTGGGCTCTTGAGAGTAGCAATGACCCAGTGTAAGGTGGCACAAGATACTCATAGTTTCAGGGCCCTGGGAAGCCTCAAGCAGATTTAGGTAGTGCCTGGCACATTTGGCAATGGGTGATGTTCATTTGCAATGCCCTCCTCTGTGGTGCCCTCTGAGGTGATTGGGGCTACATATGGCATCTGTTCATGGATGCTTAGTGGTGATGGGCCACACCTACCTCTGGAGTCAGAGATAACTGGGATGGTTTGCTTCTGCCACCTGTAAGTCACACAAGAAGCACCCCATCCCACTTAGTCCATGCAGGTTGTGCTGCCCAGGCTGCTCCTGGTTCCAGGGTCCTGCGAAGTGACAGTGTTCAGGAATGTATAGGTGGTGGCCAGAGCATTTGCCAGTTGCAGCAGCAGGGCAGGTGTGTTCCCAAAGGAGTGAGGGAAAGAGTGGGTGGTGCTCAATTGCAAATGCCCTCTTCTTTGCCAACCTCTGAGGTGACTGGGGCCACAGGTTGAGCCTGTTCATAGACTCTAGTGGTGGCGGGCCATGCCATTCTCTGGTTACTGAGATGACTCTTGTGCTTTGTTCCCACTGCCTATAGAACTTTCAAGAGATACTTTGTCACACTTAGCCCCTTGTTGACTTTAGCCCATACAAGACGTGCCCAGACACTGGTAGCTTGCACAGGAGGCATCTGGCCTCCCATAGCCTGAGCAAGTGGTGCCTGACCCAGAGGTACCCTGCTCTCTGATTGCCTGCACGTGTGCAGGGAAAGAGATTCCAATGGTAGTCTGCCCCTCCTCCTCTAGCCTTCCCCAACACTGGCACCTTGTTTATCCTGTGGGCCCAGACCTGCTCCCAGGTTATCTTGGCAGTGACTTTCCACTCCTTAGACCATAGTGCATCCTCTCTAATCCTTCAGGCTGTCTCCACATGACCCTAGTCCACTCTGCAACTGACCTCCAGGGCCTGGGGCTAAGCACTCAGCCTCTACTTGAGCATCTCATGCTGTGCTATCTGGGATGGTGGTGCAGATGATCTATGCTGCTCTTACTCTGCTTTGCCCTCCTCAGTCCAGCTGCTGCACTTTTCTCAGTGACATTGAGTTCCTTCCGTCTCAGCTGATCTCCCCATTGTTTAGATGGCTTCCCAAATTAGATTCCTTTCCTCTTTAATAGCTCCCTTTCAGGAGTGCTAGTCCCATCCTGATCCCTTTTCCATCTCCCTCATTTCTTTTTCTTTTTTTTCTACTCAGTCTTATGGAGGTTTTTTTTGCCCTTTTCGGAGGTTTAAGTTCTTCTGTCAGTGATCAGTAGATGTTCTAGGCAAATCATTCTACACATAGATGATCTTTTTATGTGTTTGTGGCAGAAGGTGAGTGCCACATTTTACTCTTCCACTATCTCAATCCTCCCTCTATATTCCTTAATCTTTTTCTAAAGTCAGTCACTTTGTCTCTCTATGCTAAAATATTTCTCCATAGATAAAAATGTGCATTTGCCCACATATGGGTGGAGATGGATTTAATAACTATTTAACTTTTTAAAAACAAGAAATACTGTAAGTCAAAATCCTTAGCATCTGAAACAAAAAATATTTATAGCAAGATCATCTTACTTCCTGTTAGTTTGTTTCCTAATGGTGATTTGATATCTATGCCTATGAAACACACAGATTTAGGATTTAGATTTCAGATTTCTGATTTTAGTGGCAAGATTTGATGGAAGGAGGGATTACTGAATTATATTAAAAATAAAACCAATTTTTTTAAAAACAAAGCTTTTGTAGTGTAATAGATCTGAAACCTATATCTGTTTATGACAAGAAAGAAAGCAGTGAATTGATAGAGCAGCTACCTTATTAGTGTATTCTTGCTGTAATATGATTATAGGGAGAGTGGTGTTTTTAGTGAGTTAAGTAAATTTTAAGAGTGTCTAAGAGTACTTAGCACATATCTGATGTCCAGTAATGAAAAAAGAATGTAGTTTAAATGGAAGATAAGCGTAATGCAGAGACAGACAGAGTTTGAATTTGCCTGGAGTTTGTGAAAAAGAAAGACTTTATCCTTTTTTTTTTAATTTATAAGACTGCTGTTTGTGTTCTGTCTCAGACATGATGTTCATTTAATTTTAATGCACTGTCAGATCTTAACAGTGACATTGAAAACTGAATTTGTCATATTTTCCATAAGATATCATTATTCCTGGATATTGCCCTTCTTCTATCTCACAGCCACTGCTATAATGCTTCTCTAGTTACTCAAGCTCAAAACTAAAACCTCTTACTCGCCTTGCCCTTATCTTAATTCACATCTAAGTTATCAGTAAACCCTCCAAATTCTATGTTCATTTCAAAAATTTGCCTGCCTCAAATGAACATGTCTGCAAAACAGAAACAGACTCACAGAGATAGAGAACAGACTTGTGGTTGCCAGTGGGTTGGGGGGAGTGGGGTGGACTGAGAATTTGGGGTTGGTAAATGCGAACTATTACATTTAGAGTGGATAAGAAATGAAGTCCTGTTGCATAACACAGGGAACTTTATCCAGTCTCTTGGGATAGACCATGCTGGAAGATAATTTAAAAAAACAAAGTATATGTATGTATGACTGGGTAATTTTGACATACAGCAGAAATTGGCACAACATTGTGAATCAGTATACTTTAATAAAATTTAAAAAAATGCCTTTATTTTCCATGTCCTAAATATCTAATCTTAGTTGAGTGCCTAAATAATGTGTATAGATTTTCTGTGTACTTATTGTGCAAAGACTTTCCATAGATTTCCCTCTAATTCATTTCTCAGCTTATGCTTGATGAATCATTCTCACCTGGTATCTTTCATGTTGTTCTGCTTTTAAAAATGTATAATGATTCTTAATTATTTTATATCAAATTTGCCTTTGAGGAGGAGTTCTCCCCATGGCTCAGTGGTTAAATCCGACGTGTGTTCAATCCCTGGCCTTGCTCAGTAGGTTAAGAATCCTGCATTGCTGTTAACTGTATGTAGTTCACAGATGCGGCTTGGATCCACCATTGCTGTAGCTGTGGTTTAGGCCGGCAGCTGTAGGCTTGCAGCTGTAGCTCCAATTCTATCCCTACCCTAGGAACCTCCATATGCCACAGGTGAGGGCCTAAAACAGAAAAAAAAACATTTTCTTTCATAACTCTTCAATGTAAGATAACCGTCTTAATATTCTGTTTCTACTGTGTGTGGGGTTACCTGCCACAGGTGTATCGTGCCATGCAACATGTGTGGCATACCAGATTTCCCTTTAGCCAGATGAACTTGAGGAAAATTTCATGGAATAGACTCCTCAACATTTTATTATATTGAGAAAGAGTGAATAGAAGCATGTTTACTATGACCATGCCCTTCACATTTTTTTTTTAGAATTTAAGTCTTTATTTTTCTAGCCTAAAATTTTTACTCATTTTATTAAAACTTAACATACTTCCAACACGTTTGAATATTAATATTTTATAATTTTATAGGTATCATCTATTTAATTAACCACTACATATTTATCACTGTTATGGATCGATTTTTTTAATCATTTTATTTTTTATTTATTTTTTGCTTTTTAGGTCCATACCTGTGGCATGTGGAAGTTCCGAGGCTACGGGCTGAATTGGAGCTACATCAGCCAGCCTCCACCACAGCCACAGCAATGCAGGATCCGAGTCACACCTGTGACCCACACCACAGCTCATGGTAACGCTGGATCCTGACCCACTGAGTGAGGGAAGGGATGAGACTTTCATCCTCATGGATTTGTTCACACGGCACTACAATGGAAACTACCTGGGTCAAATTCTTTCAGTCATTTTTTAAACATTAACAGTGCAGAAAGATAAGCTTACATTATAGATGAAGACAAAAGTAGGTAAGAAAATAATCAATATCATTTCCGTAGAAATAAGTCCTAAGAGAGTAAAGAAATGGATATACTAAAGTACAATAATGATGGGGGAAAACAAGTGGAACCTTCAACAGAGTAGTCTAATTCCTACTAAATAAAGGAGGCTGAGCTAGTATCTGAATGTCAAAAGGAGCCAGCCTTGTGAAGGTCCGAGGAAAGTCCTTATCTACAAAGATGATAAATACCATGATATTGAGTTGAAGACACAAATCAGGGCATAATCACAGGCCTTAGAAGGAATTTGTAAGGTATTTATATTTTACCCAGTGTTAAGCATAAAGTTTTAGATATTTTAAATAAGGTAATGATCATTCTAGTGTCTATATAGATAAAAATTGTAAAATCATCATTTCAAGCTTGAAATTCATGAATGTGTTATCCTTCCTCACTGGCCTTCTCTCTCTTTCCAAACATAATATAAAGGTAAAGAGGAATTGCAGGGCAGAGTCTTGAGACATGCCAATATTTAGAATTAGATCATGTGCAGGAAGAAAATAAGGGGGAGTTAGAAGGAGAGCTTTGGAGATAGGATAAAAAATCTGAATCATACGTAGTTATGGTAACCAGGATCCAAAGATATCTCAAGAAAACAGGGAGCAGTGAACTATTATTTATGTTGCTTAAAGGTGAGGTAGGATGCAAATTGAAAATGAGCATTGGATATTACAACATGACTGTCTCTGATGACTGCAACAAATAACAGTTTTATTGGAGAGGTGAAGTAGGAAGGTCAGAGGCTCTAAGGTGAGAAAGTTGAGACATTGACTCTGTACAGCTTGATTTCTTTTTTGGATGTTTTGCTCACAAGAAGATGGAACAATTTTCAAAGTAAGGATATGGTTAAGAGAGATCTTTTTAGTTAGTTTATAAATAGACAATATCTAAAAATATATTGCATGCTTGAGGGCATGACTCTGAGGACCAAAAAAATTGATGACATAGAAAATAGTGTAATTACTGTAAGCAAGATATTGAGTGTTCTGTGGGAAATAGAATCCTGAAATCAAATAAGTGGAAACTTGGAACAAAGGCATAATAGGAAAAAGGAAAAATTGTGAAGTACAGATATAGGTTGTTAACTGATTTGATGGTGAGAAGACAAGAACTATTTTCAGTTCCCTTTTTTTTTTTCAGTGAAATAAAAGGCAAAATCATTAGCTGAGAGAATTGATGGAGGACTGGGGAATTATTTGGTAGGAAATAAATATTATGAAATAGCGTTCTCAGGAATTGGGAAGGAAATCTCACTAGGCAGATATATATGTGAGCTGCTGACAGTGTTGAATGCTCATACAAGAGTCAGGATTATTAATTTAAAGTGAGACCAGTGAGCACTGTTGTGTCATTTTTCTGTAGAAATATTGATCTACAAATGGGGATGAGTAAGGTGTTGAAATTTAAGATTTAGATAACAGAAGAGAGTTGTTTTTCTTGAAATATGGTGTCCTGATGAATATAAACTATTCCCAGTTCCAGAACCCCACACTGGCTTTACTGTACAGTTCAGTTCCGGTGGTCTTCCTTATATAGGTGCATTTTTAACTCCAACAAATAGCATGCAAAAATAATCTGATAAAGTCTACATGTAATTATTTAAGTCATTCAAAACATTTGTGCACCAGAAAAACAATTTAAGAAAGCAAAAATGGCTCTAAAATACCCTGCCATTTAAAAGTCTCATTTACTATATAATTATATTTTCTAAGTTTCATTACTTCAATTTTATATGTATATAATGCATACTCTAATCACCAAAATAAACAACCTGTAACTAAAGTCTGACAAAGTTTGTCTTCTCATATTTGCAATATTACATATTAAGTGGCTAAAATATAGAATACTATGTAAATATATGGGTTATTATTATATATACTAGAGCTTTAATAACTATCATGTGAACATGCTACTACATTATTATACATTATTCCACTGCTTCAGAACAACAGAAAAGAAATAAAAAAAGTGAAAAAGAAGGAAACTTTTTTATTTTTTATTTATTTTTTTACATTATACACAGCTGTACAGAGTGGTGACAGGGTTACACATCACAAGTGGTTAGACATAGGTCCCAGTGCTATACAGTGGTATCTTCTTGTTTTTCCAGTCCAGAGGCAACAATCTACAGCTACTAACCCCAGACCACCCTACTATCCCCTGTTTAGCCTTAGCAAAGACAGTATACTTTTCAGTAAATTTTTTTGAAATTTTTTTTAAAATTTGAAATAGAACATATTTCTGAAGCTATGATTTTCAACTTTAATGGATTTTATAAAGTGTAGGTACGAATTGTGGTCTTACAGCAAAATACACCAGACTATGACATTACCAGAGATATTTTTCCAATACCCATGTCTGTTTTGAAGTTTTGCTTATCTTGATCATTCTCAAAGCTGCACATTTTTTCTTTCCATTTAGACCATTGACTTTAGAATAATACTGCCTCCCTATTTGGTAAATAAGAGTTGTATTGCAACTCTGCTTTTTACAGGTTGGTGCTACTATTTGAACTGTGATGTCATCTCTATATTTTATATTTTGAATGACATATTTTGAACTTTGTTGTAGTACTGGTATAAAGAAGTGTTTATACTGAGAGGATGTACTCTGTTTTGTATTTATTTAATCCCAGCCATAAATATCTCTTTTATTATAAACACTTGAGAATCGTTATCCTTGCTGTGTTTGATTAGCAGTCCCTCCAGTATTTCTAACTATAATCATCATTAAACACATTCTGAATCAGACTTGAGTTTGATTACTTTAAGCCAGTTGAGATGGGTATATTTTAGTGGTGAAAAGCTAAACATCAGAGTCCTTATATGATTAATTTTGTTTCTTTTACTTTATATTTGTTTTTGTTCCTAAAATTATAGTCTTTTGAGGAAGTTAGCAATGTTGAGTTACCTTATCAGATATGCTTGGATATCCCAACTGAAAACTGATCTGAAATATATTGAAAGTTTTATCACTCAAAACTATTTTAAGTGATCAGTAGGTCAGTTGTCAGTGCCAAATGGATGAGCTATGCAAAATCTAGAAAGCTGAATATTTCCTCTTGAAAGTTTAGTGGTCAATAGATTCCTGGTCTCTTTCTTTTTATTGTCAAAGTCACTCTGAAAATATTTCTTCGTTTTTGGTTTCACCATTTTTATATAGTTTATAACAGATTGCCAAATGAGGTCTCATCAGTTTTTATCTTTGATGTGTAACACCATCAAGATACAAATTCTGTGACTAGATTGAACATTCTCACCCTAATAGAACTCTAAATCTTCTTAACAAAGTAAGACAAAATACAACTAGTGTGCAGGTGTCACCTTTTTCAATCATGTAGTAGCAAGATTGTCTCCTATTGGTTATGCCCTATAAATACTTTGATGTATGCACACTTATGTTTTTCTTCTAGTTGCTTTTCCCTTCATTCTGCGACAATATTATCTGTTCCTTATTGGAATTTACCAGATCCCAGTTTATCAAAGAAGGTGAATAGAGATTTCTGATGATTCTGTTTTTAAATAGAAAATTACAAAAAGAAGTGACAGAGTTAAATAATAATAAATCTCATTTTATATAGTCATTTTCACAACTCCTAATTGTATATGTTTTCATTGCTTCTGTGAAATCAGGACATTCAGAATAATTCATCCTACTTTTGGCGAATAAACATAGTTCAGCACAAAAGAAGCAGAGATCATTTCAAATTTTACAAATGTAAAAAAACCCAAGTGAAATAAATGTGTATTTACTGAAAGGTACTGACAAAGACCTTAACATTTATGGAGATAATTTATAAAAGTAATATGAGACTCCGTTAAGATAACAATTAGCCATTCTTTTCAAATGTATAAAGACAATTACTTAAACTGTTAGCAATTTTCTCTTTACATTTATCAAATTGTCAAAGTACTGTTTATATCATCAGGGGCCTCAGTGACTTGCAGAACGCTCTTTGATAAATATTGTTATTAGCATATTACAGTATTTCTCAAACTTTAAGGATCATTTTTATTGCTTATTACAATGTCATCCCCCAGAGATTTGGATTCTCCACTAGTTCAAAGTGGTACACAGAAATTTACTGTTTATTTATTTACTACCAGGTCCCTAGGTGATTCTCTTGCAAATTATTTAAATCCATACCTGGATAAATGTCAGCAAAGCTGTTAAAAAGCACAGAATTTTGTATAAGACAAATATGGATACACATTTATACTCTGTGGACTTTGAGTAAGTTATGTATTCTTATGGGTATAAGTCCTCTTATCTATACAAAGGGAGTAATAATTTTTGTGTATTCTTTAAACTGTTGGTATATAATTAAAATAATACGTTTGAATAATTGTGCTCAGTGCCTGACACTAAGAATTGCTTAATAAATGTTAGGTAGTCACAATTTTATCACTCTTACTGTAGTCTTAACCAGGATCTAATGACCCAGTATAGGCCAATGACTGATTAGTAGAGTCCATTCTAGTTCTTAAAAGCTTTTCTTTCTTTTGATTTTTCTATGAACACTATGCTTTCTCTTCAGATTTCTTTTTAGGCTCATCTTATGGATCCATCCCATTATGTTGTTCTTTCATCACTCTTCTTTATAGCTTACATTCAACTTCTAAGCATTCTCCTTGAGTGACTGCATATCTGTGACTACAAAATCTTCAGCTCGGGCCTTCACCTCTTTTTTCCTTCTATGCCTGACTTACTGTCTTTCCTTAGTAGTTCCCAAATCAATTCAAAATAGTTGTATGTAATTACTTCATTAGTTTCTCTCCTCAAATTAATTCTTTTGTTTTCTAATGAGTCTCATCCTGCTCATGAAAATTTGATGTAAAAACATACAGCTTTTTTTCCCTCCCCTTTCTTCCACATCTCATCTACCTCCAAAATATCTTTAAAAATGTTTCTGCTTAATCTACCACACCCAGTGGTATAACCTGAATTCAAACAATCAGTCACTGAGCTTAATTCCACTTTATTCATTCTGTGCATTATAGCAGAATCATCTTATTAAAACTCAGATCCAATGTTACTTTTGCTTTACAAAGGTTTGTTTCTTTTGGCTTATATTTTCAAGTTCCTTGAAATATCTGTTAATGTGTTCTGACCCAATCTGTTGCTTTAACTATGAATTTAAAACAGCATTCATAGTGTGATCCTCCTCTTTGCCTAATTTATTCTTATGTGTAATTTTGTCTGGCACATCAAAACTTCAAAATGGTGGAAGTCAGATGAATTGCTTAGCTGAATGGACCTCTCTATATAATCTTCGATAGTAATTTAAACTATTAAGGATTTTACACTTTCATTTATAGTCGTATAAATAGGACTAATTCACAGAGAATGAAAATCCTAGAGCATCTTTTAAATTGAGTTAAAATCTTTTAATCTTACATAAGTTTAATAGGGCTCTCAAATGATATATAGTAGCATGCTTGCATGCTGAATGGAATACTGACATATTTATTTCTTCAGTTTTGGTGATAATGGAGTCAACTCTTAGGTAACTAGGACCATTGGGTCTTTCTTCTCATTATGAACAGTCTCACTCATTTTCCCTGATGTGCCATGATATAAAAGATTGAGAAGCATATTGCTAATATGATTAGTCCTTCAATCCCATGTCTTTCACTATTAAAACAGCTCAAAAAGAATTAGCTATTACTTTATAAATAGCTTTAACTTAAAATTTGGAAGGACTGTATCCTACATTTGGTCCTTATATTAACTTGGATAAACATGCAAATTTAACAAATCCATGAACCCAATTGCCTTCATCAGAAGACAAAAGAGATTAAGTAGAGATGCTAAGACCACTTAAAGTTCTAAAAGTATTTAATTTTATTCCTTACATATGCATGGAAGCCCTTACAATTTTATTTATGTATTACAGAAAAAATCATGTGCATTATCATTGTGTATTAACTTTTGAGAAATGGTAAATTATCCAGGAAAGAAAAGGAGGAAACAATTAACAAGTGTTAATAGTGATAATATAGAAGAGAAAGCCTTTCATTCTATGAAGATTACACAGATATAAAACTCAGATGTCTTCTATGAAACTGAAAATAACAAAAGAACAAAAACACAGATGGTACATCAAAGGTTCAGGGGCCTGATAATACTCTCACTGGTTTTGCACATATTCCAACCTTTTTCTACCCATATATTCTCATCTTCCCTCACTCCAAGAAAGCATTTTGGATCTAAAACATGTGTAGCTAATTGACTCATTATAAAAGGTAAGTTGAGGAGTTCCCATTGTGGCTCAGCAAGTTGAGAAACCGACATAGTATCCATGAAGATGCAGGTTTGATCAGTGGGTTTAAGGATCTGGCATTGTTGCAAACTGTGGCATAGGTTGCAGGTGTGGCTCAGATCTGACACTGCTGTAGATATGGCTTAGGGCCACCAGATCCAGCTCTGATTTGACCCCTAGCCTACGAACGTATATATGTTGCTGGTGCAGCTGTAAAAAGAAAAGTAAATAAATAAAAGCTGAGTTGAAAGTTGTGAAAGTAGCTGTAACTATTTCCCAGGAGGGTTAGCCTGTAATTCAAATCTTTAAATTCCATTCTGCAATAGACTTCATAATTTGGGAGGCTGTTGAAGTAATTCCATATTTCCATATGAATTTTATGAAAGAGGATGCAAAATAAGATTGTCACATAAATCAACAGTATTTTAAAAATGAAATATTATGATACAAGAGAACTTACATGTTGTTAATTGACTTTAGCAATAAAATTTTAAATAAATAGCTATGTTCTTCTTTTTCTAATTCATTTAGGTGATGGGTTAGGTTATCGATTTGAGATTTTTCCTCTTTTTTGAGGAAGGCCTGCAATGCTATGAACTTCCCTCTAAGCACTAGATGACATGATACTATATATAGAAAACCCCAAAGACTCAACTCCAAAATTACTTGAACTGATCAACAAATTCAGCAAAGTAGCAGGATATAAGGTTAATCTTCAGAAATCAATCGCATTTCTATATACTAACGATGAAATAGTAGAAAAAGAATACCAAAATATTTTACCTTTTAAAACAGCACCCCAAAAATTCAAATACCTGGGAATAAACCTGACCAAGGAGGTGAAAGACTTATATGCAGAGATCTACAAAACATTAATCAAGGAGATCAAAGAAGATACAAAGAAATGGAAAGATATTCCATGCTCATGGACTGGAAAAATTAATATTGTAAAAATGGCGATACTACCCAAAGCAATCTACAGATTCAATGCAATCCCTATCAAATTACCCATGACATTTTTCACAGAACTGGAACAAACAATCCAAAAATTTATATGGAACTACAAAAGACCCAGAATTGCCAAAGCAATCCTGAGGAACAAAAAACAAGCAGGAGGCATAACTCTCCC
>PVHT021183696.1:2024156-2041561 GCA_004024745.2 Catagonus wagneri
GGGAGGGGTGGGAGGGAGTGGGGATAACTAGTGCTTTAATGATGGAATAGCAAGGAGCTCCAACTGTAATGCACGGGGAACTATATCTAATTACATGTGACAAATCCATATATGTACATGTAATCGGGTCACCACATGGTGCAGTTGGAAAATCTGACAGAAATCTGTAAACCAGCTATAATGCAAAAATAAAAATAAATAAATAAATAAATAAATAGCTATGGAAGGAAAAAAATCATCATGCAATTTTAAATTTATGATGCAAAAATAATACCAAGTAAAAAGGTATTGGAACTCTAATAAAACAAACAATATATATTAAATTAGTAAAATATATGACTCATAAAATTATAACACTACTGACGTTACTGTTTATCTAGTTTGTAAAACTGCATTTTGAATGAGCAGGAAGAATATTTTCTAAGTACATAAATTAATTGTTGGCACTGTTTGCTAATTTTCTACTATGTTATAGGGGAGAGTGGGCTGGATACTTGATTTTGAAAATCAATAGAGTTTGCCAGCTTGTCCCCCCAAAAGAATTCAACTGAACAAACCATAGGACATGATTTCTACCTGAAGATGGGTTTTATTTATTCCTTATGTTTATCTTTTATTTATTGACTTAATCTATGTAAATCAAATCTTTACCTAAGGGCTCCAGAGTTCATGCACACAGTGGAAATTCAACATTCAACTTGAAGTCAATTCTCAATTATTCAGTGGATGGTTCCCCAGTCCAGTACAATTCAGTCCAGTATAATTCATGCCTCTGGCTGCTTCTCTTTCCTCTGAGCACTTGAATTTTGGCTGCTTTGTTTATTGTGATTTTTCTCCCTCAGGATTAACAATGATGGAGCACCAGGTGCATCACTCTTACAACCCTACCTTCAAATTTTAAGTTTCCAGATTTTAACCAAATCAATGCTTCCATTAAAGATTTTATCTTTGATGTCACATGCTTTCACTTTCTCAGTTATTTCCCAGTTCATAGCTTCATGCAAATCAGCCACATGCCTTGATGCAGGAACCAGATTGCTATATTTGAAACTCCTGTGCTTGCTTTAGAATGTATATTGTAGACTTTTAACAACCTTTCTTCTAGAAACTTCTGCCTTTAGTGGTTTAGTGAATATTTAAAGATTGTTCTTTATGATCATTCCTATGTATTGTTAGTTATTTTGCCAGCATCTGCCAATAATTTGGTCAACAATATAAAGCAGTAACAAATAAAACAATAAAGTTCTTATATCATCCCACTTACTGTTACTAACAAATATTTATTTATTGGATGCTTTTGAAATTCATGGCAATGGTGACTATTTCATAGTAGATATTAAACGTGTTATTTCCTGTCTTCAAAGAGATACATTAGTTTTTAAGAAGCTGAATATTTGAAAAGGTCTCTGAAATTCTAAAAGGAGGTCAAGCTCTGGAAGAATGAAGAAACCTGTATAAAATCTATTAATTAAGCTTTTCTTAATAATTTTTTAATCTTGAATGTGCTTTATCATTTTCTTTATCTAGAATTGTTTTTCCATTGTACCTCATGTTGATACATCCTGTGTTTCTATTAAGCTTTACAACATGCATTGTGTGACAACTTGCCACACCATTTCAATAGATTAAAAAATTCATATTCAGATCCTATTTGTACAATCAGTATTGGCCAAGGAATTTTATTTTATTTCAAGACACTCTTGAAATTTAGTTCATGGTCATTAACAGGGATAATGTCAAAACAACCACAGCAAGCTTCCATTCAGATAAACATGTAACCACATGCATTTTATATACTTGATATTTTTCAGACCATGGCTACTTATTTGTTTATGATTCTTCGGATGAATTCCTAGTCTTGTTATTAAGGGTTCAACTCAACTCCAATCTCAAAGTTAGGATACCTTACTAATTAAAGAAAACAAAGAATACATGCTTCCTCCATGCATTGAAATGATGCTTATTGTTCTTTTGTTCAATTACCCCTACCTTTTTCCAATAGAGAAATTATAACTATTATTCCTTATAAGTACATTTGCTGCTGCATCTCCTGTTATGCAGGCTCTCTAAATAATCTTTGCACCATTAATGATGGCTACTACTAAACAAATATGATAAATTTTTGTTGTTGTGTTCTTAGCCCTGTTAATTAAGGGCACAGCATCAAAAGTATTTGAGGAACTGGCATTAATAAAGAGAAATATAGATGTATTTAAGATAGGAAAAAATATTATAAGAAAGCACTTTCATTTTGGAAGGGCAAAAGTAAAACTCAATTATACACTCAGTCTGAAGAGGCTTCATCTACATGCATCAAAACTTCAGCTATTGTAGTATTTAATAAATAATTTTGTAACTTTTTTCAAATTTGTATTAACACTTAATTGCCTACATAAATATTGTAATTGATTTATTCAACAAGGCATTGTAGTTCATTGTCCAGATGGTATGAAATCAATATCAAATGAATGCAATTAAAATTCATAGTAACATGAATGGTAGGACTACATGTAAAAATTGCTGTCATACTTTATAATGGATTTAAAGTGAGGAAAAAGATAATTAATTTCAAAGACCAGTTTCATTTCATCTACTGAAAGGAGTCTTTTTAAAAATTTTATTATTGTAGTTGACTTACAATGTTCTGTCAAGTTCTGCTGTACAGTAAAATGACCCAGTTTTACATATTTATACATTCTTTTTCTCACATTATCCTCCATCATGTTCCATCACAAGTGACTGGATAGAGTTCCCTGTGCTATACAGCAGGATCTCATTTCTTATCCACACAGAATACAATAGTTTACATCTACAAATCCTGAACTTCCAGTTCATCCCAGTCCCTCACCCTCCTATTTGGCAACCCCAAGTCTGTACCCCATGAGTTTGTTTCTCTGCTGAATATAAGTTCATTTCTGGCATATATTAGATTCCAGATATAAGTGGTATAATATGGTGTTTGTCTTTCTCTTTCTGACTTATTTCACTTAAAATGAGAGTTGCTAGTTCCATCCATGTTGCTGCAAATGGCATTATTATCATTATTTTTACGGATAAGTAGTTTCTGTTATGTTTATGTACCACATCCTCTTAATTCATTCATCTGTAGATTGACATTTATGTTGTTTCCATATCTTGGCTTTTGTGAACAGTGGTGCTTTGTCTGATTTGTTTTCACTTAGGAAAATGCATGCATCTATCTTTTTGAATTAGAGTTTTGTCTGGATATATGCCCAAAAGGGAGATTGCTGGATCACATGATAGTTCTATATTTATTTTTCTGAGGTACCACCATATGATTTTCCATAGTGGTTATACAAATTTACATTTCTACCAACAGTGTAGGAGGGCTCCCTTTTCTCCACACCCTCTCCAGCATTTTTATTGGTAGGCTTCTTATTGATAGTCATTCTGACCAGTGTGAGATGGTAGCTCATTGTATTTTTGGTTTGCATTTATCTAATAGTTAGTGAATGTCGAGCATTTTTTTCATGTGCTTGTTGGCCATCTGTATATCTTTGCAAAAATGTTTATTCAGGTCTTCTGCCCATTTTTCCATTGTGTTCTTTGTTTTTTTCCTGATGAGTTGTTTGAGTCATCTGTATATTTTGGAGATCAAGCCCTTGTCGGTTGCATCTGAAAGGAGTGATTTTATATGAGTTTTTAATATATTATTCATCTTGTAAAAAAAGATGTAGATTTTTATGACATAAAATCTACAGGAAGATTGGGTAAAATCAGGTTTCAGATTCTACCAGATTCCAAAGAATATTAAATTTGATTAAGAATTAGGTTTCTGTAGAAGGCCTATACGATTACATGCAAGAAATTTCTTGGAAATCCTACACTGAAAAATTATTATAAACTGTACTTTCTAAACCTCAATTGACAGGTTAAAATTTATTATTTTTACCTATAATGAAAGATAGGGCAAAAGTTTAAATCCAAATCTGGCTTTTAATCAGTCTTTTAATTTTTTTTGAATTAAAGTCATTAAATTCTATACGCTTTATAATTTTCAAGTTTCACTGAGATGATTTCATATAATCCTATAATGACCTTTTTCCCTGCTCATATATTGCCCCCTCTCTTCTTTCTCAAAACTGGTAACCATTAGTTTGTTCTCTGTTTCTGTGAGCCTGCTTCATTTTGGTTTATTCACTAATTTGTTGTTTATTTTTAGCTTTCACATATAAATGATATCTTCCATTATTTGTCTTTGTCCGATTTGTTTTCACTTAGGAAAATGCTCCCCAAGTCCATCCATGTTGCTGCAAATGGAAAAAAAATGCATTCCTTTTATGGCTGAGTAGTATTCCATTGCAGATACATAGATAGATAGATGGTAGATTTATAGATAGATAGATAGATAGATAGATAGATAGATAGATAGATAGATGATAGATAGATAGATAGATAATCATGGTTTCTTTATTCATTCATCTGTTGATGTACACTGAGGTTGCTTTCATACCTTTGCAATTATAAATAATGCTGCTGTGATCATTGGGGTGCATGTGTCTTTACAAGTCAGTGTTTTTGTTTTTGTTTTGTTTTTTCTTTCAGATACATAGCCAGGAATGGAATTACTGGGACATATGGTAGTTCTATTTTTAGTTTTTTTAAAGAAATATTTATACTGTTTTCCATAGTGGCTGCACCAATTTATAATCCCAGCAAGCGTGTCCCTTTTTCCACATCCTTGCCAATATTTGTTATTTGCATTATTTTTGATGGTAGTCATTCTGCTAGGTGTGGGAGGATATCTCATATGGTTCTGATTTGCATTTCCATGATAATTAGTGACTTTGAGCATCATTTCATGTATCTGTTGGCCATCTACATTTCCTCTTGAAAAACGTCTGTTTGGTTCTTCTGTCCATTTTTTTTAACCTTTTTTTGATGTTGAGTTTTATGTGCTGTTTATATATGTTGGATATTAACCCATTATAAGTCAGGAGGTTGTCTTTCCATTTTGTCGATAGTTTTTTTTTTTTTTTGCTATACAAAACTTTTGCTATTTCCTTTGCTTTAGGAGATGAATCAAAAAAAATCACTTAAATTTATGTGATGAATAGTTCATCCTATATTTTCTTCTTAGAGTTATATAGTATTCCATCTTACATTTGGATCTTTTTTTGTGTGTGTGTATATGGTGTCAGAGAATTTTCTAATTTCATTCTTTTACATGTAACTTTCTTATTTTCAAACCACCACTTGCTAAAGGGACTCTCCTTTCCTCATTGGATATTCTTCCCTCTTTTGTCATAGATTAATTGACTGTATGTGGGTTTATTGTGAGGCCCTCTCCTGTTCCATCGACATGTGTGTCTGCTTTTGTGCCAGTACCATACTGTTTTAACTCCTGTAGCTTTGTTGTATAATCCGATGTCAGGAAGCATGATTCCTCCAGCTCTCTTTTTCTTTCTCAAGATTGCTTTGACTATTTGAAGATTTTTGTTATAGTTCTATGAAAATGCCATTTGTGTTTTGATAGGGATTGCATTGAATGTGTAGATTTCCTTGAGTAAGAGTACAGTATATCTTCCAATCCAAGAGTATAATATATCTTCCCATATGTTTGTGTCACCTTCAGTTTCTTTCATCCATGTCTTATAGCTTTCTGAGTGCAGGTCTTTTACCTCCTCACACTGGTTTATTCCTACGTATTTTATTATTCTTGATGCAGTGGTAAATAGGATTACAACCTTGAGTTTCTTTCCTGATATTTCATTGTTTGTGTATATATAGAAAAGCAACATATTTCTGTATATTAACTTTATGTCCTGAGACTTTACTGAATTCACTGATAGCATCATTAAGATTTTCTATATATAATATCATATTATCTACAAACAGTCACCATTCTACTTTTTTTTCCAATTTGGATTCTTTTTATTTCTTTTTCTTCTAAAATTATTGTGGCTAGACTTCCAAAACTATGTTGAATAAAAGTGGCAAGAGTTCACATCCTTGTCCTGTTTCTGATCTCAGAGGAAATGCTTTCAGCTTCTCACCAATGGGTATGATTTAGCTGTGGACTTGACACATATAGACTTTGTTATGTTGAGATATTTCCCCCATGTCCACTTTTTAGAGAGTTTTTATCATAAACAGATGTTGAACTTTATCAAAAACCTTTTCTGGAAATATTGAGATGACTTTTTTTCTTCAGTTTGTTAATGTGATATGTCACACTGATTTATGGATATTGAAAAATTCTTGCATCCATGTGGTAAATTCCACTTGATTATGGCATATGATCTTTTTAATGTATTATTAGGTTGGTTTGCTACTATTTTGTTAAAGATTTTTTTGTGTCTATGTTCATCAGTGATATTTGCCTGTAATTTCCTTTTTGATCATATCTTTGGTTTTGGTGTCAGTGTAATTGTGGCTTCACAGAATGAGTTCAGAGGTGTTCTTTGCAATTTTTTGGAATAGTTTCAGAAGGATAAATGCTAACTTTTCTCTAAATGTTTGGTAGAATTTACCTGTGAAGTCATCTGGTCCTTTTTATCTGTTGGGATTTTCCTAATCACTGATTCTTTTCATTACAGGTAATTGGTCTGTTCGTATTTTCAAATTCTTCCTGGTTAGGTGTTAGAAAATTGTACCTGTTGAAGGATTTGTCCATTTCTTTTTGGCTGTCCATTTTATTGGCATATATTTCTTTGCAGTTGTTTATGGTTATTTATATTGCTGTTGTGTCAATTTTAATTTCTCTTTCATATCTGATTTTATTGATTTGGGCCCTCTACATTTCTTTCTTGATGAGTTTGGCTAAAGGTTTATCAAACTTATAACCAAAAATCTTCCTTTTATTCAAACTCTTATTAGAGTAATGATAAGGGCTCAGAATAGCATTTTTTGAGCTCAAATTTGATGAGGATGGCATCCTGTTTATATAGTATCAGAATATTTTTAGACAATGAAAATGGCTGACAAATGCACCTGTTTCTTGAAGGATTCAGCTTTATTTTTATTTTTAACAGTGTAACATTTTGATTAATTTTATTATCAGACCTTAATTTGTCTCCCAATTAATAGTGAGTTGATGTTGTCAAGAGGCAATGACATATTTTTTAATATAATGATTTTTGTTTTTCCATTATAGCTGGTTTACAGTTTTCTGTCAATTTTTCAACTATAAAGCATGGTGACCTGGTTAAGCATACATATATAGATTTGTCACAAGTGATTAGACATAGTTCCTGGTGCTATACAGCAGGATCTCCTTGCTTTTCCACCCTAAAGGCAATAGTCTAAATCTATTAACCCCAGACTCCCAGACCATCCCATTCCCTCCCCCTCCCACAAGTCTCTTCTTCAAGTCTGTGATTTTTTTTTTTCCTATGGAAAGGTTCATTTGTGCAGCATATTAGATATGTGATATCATATGGTATTTTTTTTCTTTCTGACTTCACTCAATATGCATCTCTAATTACATCCATGTTGCTGCAAATGGCATTATTTTATTCTTTTTTATGGCTGAATAGTATTCCATTGTTCATTTATACCACAGCTTCCTAATCTAATCATCTGTTGATGGACATTTGAGTTGTTTCCATGGGCAATGAGATATTATAATGAATGACTTGTAGCAGAACTGGGGATTTCTCCCTGAAGTAGGTGATACAGCTGGGTAAGACAGGGGACTAATGAGTGGTTTAAAATTGACTGGATTCTTCAGTGGGAAGGAAGGTGGGGACACTCCACCCAGTCACTAAATAAAGACAACAAAATATTGTCTCAAGAATAATTTAACACAAATAATTCATAATGCCTGTTGACAGAAGTTAAACATTTTCTCAACTTCTAATAATTTTTTTCTGTAATTGTGAGATCATAAAAGTAGGCATATATTTAACTAGGGAGGTTGTAACTTTATTTATATGAAAATTAAATACTGGGAAGGTATGTGATTTTTTGACTGTGTGTTTGAATAAAAGAGTCAAGTAATCATCCATTCTGTGCTCAGTATTTATTTAACATTACATAAGAAGTTTGCGAATATGAATTTTTTTTTTTAAATATTAGTTCTAGTCCTGAAGATGAAGAGGGACAAGATCAATTGATTGCTAGCTTTAATCCTGGTCAATGTAATTAGTTTCATTGGTTTATCCTGTGGTGTGAAATCATCTGTGATTGACAGGTATGAATTCTTAATCCTGGGGAGATCTGACAAGGAATTAATTCATTTTTCATTATGACTTAAAAAAATGGGGGAAAATAATATTACATAGAACATAATAGAAATATCTGCTGAATAATTTTATAGAATTTACAACTCTAATACAAGTACCTGTGAATTCCTTGTGAAGTTTTTGTTTATTTTCTGTTTTTCCTGTTTGTTTTTAAATCAAGAAACGATATCATCCAAACAGCTATTTTAAAGATTATTTTTAAAATCTTAAAATAGCTATTTTTTATATTTAAAACAGCTATTTTAAAGATCACTTTTTGTTTTTCTAATACCTACCCAATGTCAATTTATTAATTTACTGAGTATTGATTTACTAACTTACTAATAGTAAAGGATTATAATAAGAATAATACTGTTCTGTAAGATGTATATAGTGAAAAAAATCTCTTTCTGTTTCTCTTTATTTTTCAGGGGTTAAATAAATTTGAAAGACTAAAAACCATGTTTTTTTATTAACTAATATTTTGAAGAACCTGGTTAGTAAAAAAGTCATTTTATTTTTATTCAGTTTAGCATTTTCCAAATTGATGTTAGCACAGAAAATTTTTGTACAAATGACCATACTTTTAGACACACCATTTTAACAGTGAATAAAATAATGTTGTGTGTCAAGCAATTGCATCACATAGTTCATGAGACAAAAATCATAGAAAATTTCCTGGCAAAGGTTCGCATACATCTTGAGAGTCAAGGGAAAAAAGTTCTCACATGCACAAGATCAGAAGAGTTAGTAAAGTAAATGAGTGCAAATGAGACATTAAAACCCTATCAGACCCTCATAAAACAACCTCCTCATGATGAGAAAAAATTATCAGGAAATAAAGCCAGTTCAGCTCAATTTATCAAATATATTGAGCAACTTCTTTGTACAAAATATTGTGCAAGTTGTTGCTGGTATTCTAAAATGGATTTCTAGGGAGTTCCCATTGTGGCCTAACAGTAACAAACCTGACTAATATCTTTGAGGGTGTGGGTTTGATCCCTGGCCTTGCTCAGTGGGTTAAGGATCTGGCATTGCTGTGAGCTATGGTGTAGTTTACAGATGCAGCTCAGATCCTGTGTTGCTGTTACTGTGGTGTAGGCAGGCAGCTGCAGCTCTGATTTGATCACTAGCATGGGAGCTTCCATATGCCACACCTGTGGACATAAAAAGTAAAAAAAAAAAATAAAAATTCTAAAGACATATTACACATCCTCAAATAATTTTGAACCTCATGTAATAGAATAGTATAAAAGATAATACCTAAATAAACAGTGTAACATTTGGTACACTGTGAGAATCATAAGAATTTTAAAAAAGTCCTTGGAGATCCAAGTAATGAATTAAATTATGTGTGAACAAAACACATGATAAATCGTCAAAGGAGAATATATTTTAATAAATGAATGGTAACACTGTTGATAGCACACAAGACTAGAATAATATATTTGCATTATTTTTCAAAATAAATAAAACATATGGGAAGAAGCCATGTGATTTAATATTACTGGTCATAATAATAGCAAAAATTAAGGTACAGTCCTTGACCAATGCTTCTCAATAGTTAACACCCAATGCTTGTTAAAAATTCAAAAATTAGATTCAGTCCTTTGGAGAATTTTATTCAGTAGGCCTGGGATCAGTCTAGAATGTTTAGTAATTGCTAAACTGTTTTTATTTAGGTAATCCACACATCAAACATTTAAAATAATACCCCAGTTTTTAAGAATGTGACTCAAACCATATTTAACTTTTAAAAAATTCAGTAAATAAAAGTGTGTTTTATTGGTTAGATACTTCCAAAGATAAGCAGTTTATGAGCTATGGTAATGTCTAAAAACACAATTCTGACAACACAAAGCTAAATTACCTTAGTGATTTTTGAATATAATATAATCATCAGGCCTATACGTAGAGTTAATTGATTATTTCTGATTTTCAAAGATCATGTGTAAAATGTTAATACAGGTAAATGACATAAACCCTAGAAAGTGGCATCTGTAAGAAAAACAAGGTTAAAGACAGGAGGAAAATAGTCTGAGCAATGAGAGTCTAAGGAAAAGAGAAAGGAAAATTGGGGGAAATGGTGTAATAATAAAAGCATCTCTTATACAGAAAATATGTAACTCCAAACTGAATAAGAGTGAAGTACATCCCAGTATATTTGAAGAGGTCATGAGACATCAAAATTGTTTCCAAAGAGTTAAAGGTTTCCAGCCTGTACAAATGACATATAGGAACTGGCAGGGCATGGGGACTAATATGAACTTCAGCTGTGCCACATGACTGTTTTTTGCCAAATTCTCAACAGTGAAGGAAAAATGTAGTTTGGAAACTACATAATAATCTGGTATTACACTTGAAATTATATTGGCAAATTCAGATAAATATCCTCAAATATTTATGAACATACTAGGAAAAAAATAAAAATGCGGGTAAGAAAAAAAAATAGATCTCGTTAGGAATTACTGTGATCAATAGGATTAAGTATAAGAGAAATTGAAACATATTTCAAAAAACGCTAATTTTTTTTTGGCTTTTTAGGGCTGAACATGTGGCATATGGAGGTTCCCAGGCTAGGGGTCGAATTAGAGCTACAGCTGCTTGCCTATACTACAGTCATGGCAATGCAGGATCCCAAGCTGAGTCTGTGACCTATACCACAGCTTGTGGCACCCCTGGATCCTTAACCCACTGAGCAAGACCAGGGATCAAACCCTCATCCCCATTGATCCTAGTCAGGTCCATTAACCACTGAGTCATGACAGGAAATCCTTGCTCCAAATATTAATAAATAAACTTTCTTACAAAAAGAATACCTTAGCCAAAAAAGTTTATATATATGATATATAAACATATATATATAATATATATACATTCTGTGTACCTATATAGATATTTATTAGATATATTATTTATGTAGATATCATATATATACAAATAGATAATGTAGCATAGATATTTTTCATATTAACCTAAAAAGGTTCAGAGATTATGTGCAGTTTATAAAAATAATCCCTTTTTCATTTTATAGCCCAGGATATCCCATATTTACTTAAGCATAGAAACAGAATTTTGATTCAGATTTTCACTATTACATCAAAATACAGAATTGCTATAGTAAATGCAAGTTTTATTACACTAACATTATTTCTTTTTTATGTGTATGTGCCATAGAATCATTTGTAGAACAAAATGAACTCTCAGATATATTGTGTATTTAATTCAGAAAGAATCCCTGAAAAATATTTTGTGACATTCTTAATATGTTCTAGCAGAGGCACAGTTAATCAATTCCTATATTATTTAAGGCTTTGAAGCTAAAAGGGTAATTAAGATTGACATCTAACTAAAAGAAGAATTTATTATTAATGACATTTTACAGATTTCTATTCTTGCCCTTTACCACATGTTTTAAAATGATTTGGTGAAAGATAAAGAAGTTTAATCCTATCTAATTTTTCAATGAAAATATATGACAGAAATGCCTATGTTTTGGGAATAAAATCTGAAATCAATAGGATAGAGTAATGGGTTCAATTCTAGAAATTAAAACTAAAGGATGAATCCTTTATTCGGATGTTGGTATACACCTGTGGCATAATGAATTTGCCAGAACTCTTTAAACAAAAGTAGGCAGATTGTAAAGAGGTCTCAAAAACTGGAAATATGATCCATACATTAGTGATTTTACCAGGTTATTTTTTTTCACTTTTCCTTGCTTTTCTCTTCTTACTCTTTATATTTTCTCATCTTTATTTTTTGTCAATTTGATTATATGGGTACTGGCATTTTCCTCATTGGGTAATCCTGTGTGGGACTTTCTGCACTTCCTGGGCTTGGGTGACTGTTTCCTTTCCCATCTGAGGGATGTTTTCAGCTATTATCTCTTCAAGAATTTTCTCATGCTCTTTCTCTCTTCTCCTTGTGGGACCCCTTAATGTAAATGTTGATGTATTTGATTTTATACCAGAGGTTTCTTAAACTGTCCTCATTTCCTTTCATTATTTTTTATTTTGTTCTGCAGTGGTGATTTCCACCAATCTGTTTTCCAGCTCAGATACTCATTTTTCTACCTTTATTTTGCTATTGATCCCTTCTGGTGTATATTTTTCATTTCAGTAAATGCATTATTAAACTCCGGTTGCCCTTTGTATTTTCTCTTTGTTAAAAACTTCTTGTAACTTCATGCTCTTTACTTCTATCCTTTACTCAAGTTCTTGAATCATATTTACTGTCAATACTCTGACACTTTCTTGGGTAGATTGCCTATCTCCAGATCACTTAGTGTTTCTATAGAGGTTTTATCTTGCTCTTTTATTGAGAACATGTTCCTAAACCATTTGATTTTGTCTAATTTTCTTCTTTTCCTTCCCTTTTTTTCCTTTTTTTTCTCTTTTTTAAGGCCTCACCTGTGGCATATGAAAGTTCCCAGGCTAGGGGTTGAATCGGAGCTGTAGCTAGCAGCCTATGCCACAGATACAGCAACATGAGATCCAAGCCACATTTGTGATCTACACCATGGCTCACAGCAATGCCAGATCCTTAACTCAGTAAGCAAGGCCAGGGACCAAAACCACATCCTCATGAATAACAGTTGGGTTCATAACCTGCTAAGCCACAGCAGTAACTCCTTGTATAAATTTTTGTTTGTGTTTTTATGTATGTGGAAGGTTAGCTATGTTTATCCATCTGGGAGAAGTGGCCTCTGAAGCGGATGTTCTAAATATGCCAGCGGTATATTTCTCTCTTGTGACTCAAGGGACAGGGAGCAGCTGGTCCCCAGGCAGGTTTTGACCTATGTTTGTGGACTCGGTTCCATAGGCTGCTAGACTATGGTTCTCTTGCTTATAGTGTCTGTTTCCTGCTGGATGAAGCTGGTCTAGGGTCCTGTGCTGGCTTTCTGGTGGGAAGGGAAGGTACCTGCCCACTGGTGGGTGGAACTGGATCGTAGCCCTGTGGTGGCAGGGCTCTGTCAAGGGATTAGGGGCATAGGAAGTCTTCAGGCTGCCTGTCTGCTGATAGATGGGGCTGTGTTCCTTCCCTTTTTGTTGTTTGGCCTGAGGCATCCCAGCACTGGAACCTACAGGTTGTTGGGTGAGTTAAGCTTTGGTGCTATTGATTCAAACAAGATGTCTGACTCCAGCAAGAGTTCAAGTAGTGAACACTCTCAAATATTTCTGATACCAGGTTTTATTTCTGCCTTAGAATTCTGTGCTTATTAGCAAGGAGACACTTACTTTATGTTCTTAAAATGGCTTCTAAAAATAGAAATTTCTTTATTTTATCCTGTTTGCAATAGTTAGCTTAAATTCAGAAGTAATGTAACATATCAGGTCTTTTGGCAAACAGCACAGGACAGTTTTTTTTTTTTTTGGTCAGATCAAGAGTTTCTGTTTTAATTGTATCCCAAAGAAAGTCAATTCAATTCCTTAATTTTAAATTTTAATTTTATTGGTTAAAAAATAATACTTAACAAGGTTGCTTTTACAATCAAATGGGATAATATTTGTGGAAATTCCTTTGTAAAATATAAATATGAGATTTTAATAGTTCATCATCATTATTATTATAAAGTGGCATTACTATTTATGTTAATTTTGTGTTTATAATATATAAATAAAAATTATAAACACAGAAAACTTTGACTGCAACCCAAGCATCCTGTGTGTTTAAATGATCTGGATTAATGAGTCCAGTATTTTTGTAACCAAAAGTGGCGTCCAACTGCTCACTGCTCTAAAGACTGTACAAAGGGCTGACTCCCCACTGACAATCAGTGGGCAAGAGATTTTACAGGCAGAGGGAGTTGGCTACATACAGAAACAGCACAGTCATTTTTTTCAGTCATCTGTGGCCTGATCAATGTGAAACTGAGAGCACTAACAGCCTGAACCGAGCCAGAGCACAGCCAGGGACCTGAACTCACATGCCAGCACTTGAACCCAGCCAAAATCCAGATTGGGACATGAACCCACAGTTTTAGTTTTGCAGTTACCATGAAGTTTTGATGTAGGAGTCTCTATGTATATGAGATTATTTTAAATTGTTGGTTTATTATCTGCAAGTGTGTCTCCAGTATCCTGCATTTGTACCCTTCTCCTCTCATGATTTCTGATTTTGGTAGCATAATTGTGCATGGATGATTTTGTATCTTTACTTTATATATGCCTTTACTGGTGAGCCTTGTCATGTGGTATTTTTGTTTCTGGTTGTGGCCTTTTCTTTTCTTCCTAAGAGAAGTTACTTTAGTAATCTTTGTAAAGCTGGTTTAGTGTTGCTGAATTCTCTTAGCTTTTGCTTATCTTAAAGCTTTTGATTTATCCTTCAAATCTGGATGAGATCCTTGCTATGTAAAGTAATCTTGGTTGGAGCTTTTTTTTCTCTTTCATCATGTTAAGTATATTATGCCACTCCCTTCTGGCCTTCAGAGTTTCTGCTGAAAAATCGCGGTTCCTTTGTATGTTATTTGTTTCTTTTCCCTAGCTGCTTTCAATATTTTCTTTTTGTCTTTAATTTTGGTCATTTTGGGCATTCCTTCTTGGGTTTATTTTATATGGTACTTGTTGTGCTTCCTGGATTTGAGTGAGTGGTTCCTTTCTCATGTTAGGGAAGTTTTAGGCTATTATCTCTTCAAGTATTTTTTCTGTCTCCTTTTCTCTGTATTCTCCCTCTGGCGCCCCTATAATATGGATGTTGGTGCATTTAACGTTGTCCCAGAGTTCTCTGAGACTCTCCTCATTTCCTTTCAATCTTTTATCTCTTTTCTGTTCCTCATTAGTGATTTCCACTAATCTGTTCACCGCTTCACTTATTCATTCTTCTGGCTCCTGTATTCTAATGTTGGCTGCTTCTAATGAATTTTTTATTTCAGTTGTTGTATTTTGCATCTTTTCTTGCTTATGTTTTATATCTTGTATTTCTTTGCTCAGTGTTTCCTGGAAATTATCAGTCTTTGCCTCCATTTTATTTCCAGTCTCTTGCATCATCTTCAGCATTAACAGTCTAAAGTCTTTTTCCTGGAGGGTGATAATCTCCTTATGATTTAGCTGTTTTTCTGTTATTTTTTATTTCTCCTTTATCTGAGTTATTGTTCTCTGTCTTTTCATTTTTATAGATTTTTGGTGTGGTGACCTTTTTGCAGACAATAGAGTTGCAGCCTCTTTTACTTTTGGTGTCTGCCTCCCTTATGGCTGAAGTTGGTAAGGGGGCTTGCTGTAGGCTCCCTGATGGGAGGGACTGGTTCCTTCCCACTAGTAGGTGGGTCTGATTCCTATCCCTCTGGTGAGTGGGGCTTTGTCTCTGGGTGAGATTAGAGGCGGCTGTGTGTCTGAGGGATGTTTAGGCAACCTGTTTACTGATGGGTGGGGCTGTGATACTTATTAGCAAAGAGACTCTTGGCCTGGGGCTTCTCAGCACTGATGGAAGGGGCCAGATTTTCCCAAAATATCCACCTCCAGAGAAATGCAGGCTGATGAAAATCCCCAAGAGCTTTTCCTCCAATGCCCTTCCCCTACAACAAGCCACAGTCACCCCATTTTCCCAAGAGATCCTTCAAGAACTGCAGTTGCGTTCGACCCAGATTCCTATGGAGCCTTTGC
Source organism: Catagonus wagneri (assembly GCA_004024745.2). NCBI lineage: Eukaryota > Metazoa > Chordata > Mammalia > Artiodactyla > Tayassuidae > Catagonus > Catagonus wagneri. The sequence continues at coordinate 2,039,944 of PVHT021183696.1, forward strand.
TTTGCCTGGGGACCCAGTACAATTCTGTGTGATCCTTTCAAGAATGGGGTCTCCATTTCCCCCAGTCCCGTGGAGCTCTTGCTCACAACTCCCCTGCTGGCCTTCAATGCCAGATGCTCCAGGGGCTCTTTCTTCCAGTGCCAGATCCCCAGACATGGGGATTTGACATGGGGCTCAGAACTCTCAGTCCTGTAGGTGACTCTCTGTAATACAGTTGATTTCCAGTCTGTGGGGCTTCCCACCCAGGAGGTATGGGGTTGCTTATATTGTATAATTGCCCCTCCTACCTCTTGATGTGTCTTCCTCTTTGTCTTCTGGTATAGGATATGTTTTTTAAAGTTTCCAATCCATTTGATTGAAGATTGCTCAGCATTTGGTTGCAGTTTTGTTGTTTTTATGAGAGAAGTTGAGCTCCAGTCCTTCTATTCTGCCACCTTAATCTTGTCTCTTCTGAATCAACAGTTTTAACTTAGAATAATTCACCCAGTTTCTGGACTTACTGAGGTCAGGTTCTTCATGCCTCCATGCTGAAGGAATTCAGCGAGAGACAAAGTGGCATTCAAGAAGTAGAAGTATCGGGATAGGACACTTGTGAAAGATGAAAGTGTGCAGGCAAGGACAGTTATTAATGAAGTATGGTATACTAAAATATGGACAAAATATTTTTATATCACAACTATTTAATAACAAAATTTTTTAAAGATCAACTGAATGAGATTTTCTGATTAATTTAGTAATTTTCATACACATATGCTTGATGCACATAACGTTTGACTATTTGCTTATGAATAGAGAATGTTTCCTCTGGCCTTTAAGGCAATACTCTACAAATGAGTGTAAGTTATATGAGTATCAGAGTGGATGCTGATTAGCTGAGGTTTACAAGGGTTACTCTAAGAATGGGTGATGTTTATAGGAGCCTTGACATCTAGAGATATTTAGAAGACTAACCAAAAAGATTTAAGAAGTCTGAATAAACTTGTATTCTTCCTTCATGCCTAGTAGATTTTAATCTGCATCTTATATTGTATACTAAATATAACATTTCTATTGCCAAGATTAGATTTCTGACAAAGTTGACCATTTAAAATATGCTATATACTCCCATAATTTTTTTAAATACCATAAATTCAGAACTAAGCAAAAGAAACCTCTTAACAGTCATGAAAGTGAACTATAAAAACATTGCTGTTTTAAACTACAGGAGAAAATTTTAAAGATCACTTACTAATTGTAAACTTGCATGTGTATACGTACACACACACACACACACACATTTAAACCAACAGCTGAAAACTATGTATACTACTAAACCTAAGAAACAAAATCTAGGAACTTGATGAAATATACAAACAGGCAAGTACAGTTTGCCATCAGAAGACATTAATAATTAGTGTAAACAGACCCATTACCCAAAAATGTCACCAAAGATATTAGAAAATTTATATTCTGAACATGAACTCTGAATCAACAAGAGAGGATTCAAAAATATTCACTGTGCTATGTTTAAACAGAAATAAAGAGGGATTATGTATATTTTAAAATGATAAGTTTTGTTTTGTTTGTGTTTGTCTATCTTTGTTTCTCTTTCCTTTTTTTTTTTTTTTTTTTTCCTTTT
>PVHT021183696.1:2041661-2291883 GCA_004024745.2 Catagonus wagneri
TGGAGCAAGGCCAGGGATCGGACCTGCAACCTCATGGTTCTTAGTCGGATTCATTAACCACTGAGCCATGATGGGGACTCCATATCTTTGCTTTTCTTAAGAGGCTTTTGTCTTCAAGTAAAAAGAAAAGGAGACGGGGTCATAGCATAGTACATAACAGTTCCAGTTTTTCAGTTTTTCCCTTAGCCATTCTGTTGACTGTCCTTCCTATATATGCTTGATATTATAGCTAAAACATTATGGGAAATGCAGGAGAAGTGACATATTTAGACATCAAAAATATTGTAGAAGAGAAACTGTTACTTTTTATGGATCTGTTGTTAAAATTTGGCCACTTACAGACTTATAAGTCAATCACTGCTAAAAAGAATTGGCCTACCGTATTTGATGATCAGATTTTTACTCTTAAGTCATAATAGTGAACAAACCCTAATTCTACAAACAAGAAAGAAGCAAGTATTGGTTACTTTTTAGTTAACAAATAAAGGCTGGACATATTTTCAGAATACATAAAAGATTCTCAGAGCACAACCATGGTTGACATCTTTTGGTGAGATGAGATTCAGAATTGTGACCAAAAAAAAAAAAAAATCAAAACAATCTTGGAATGAAAATATGGTCAAGTTCAAATTCAATGAGTTATTAAATAATTATAGATGAATAGAAATTTAAAAATTTCAAAGAGCTATCAAGGCAATAAGAGAATTGGAACCACAAGGAGTATAAAAATAGCAGGCATGTATTGTTTAATTTACATAATTTATCCATTGTTTACATTGTTTAAAAACTTTTTTTGTGCATCTACTTTATGAGCAGTACTTATCTACAGCATTAGGTAGTCAAAAATCAGTAAGATATGGACTGCCCCCGCTTCATTTTTTTTTGTATAGTAGAAATAGAATTTAAATAAAAGTAAAGAAACAAACACATAATTATAAAACTTGGTAAAAAAATACAGACATAGTGAAGAGATACTTTAAAAAAATAATGACATTGAGAGAACGTGGCACACACACATATCAGCTATTTAAAGAACCAGATGGAAAAGTGTCATAAGAGAATATATATTCAAGACTTCAAGGAATTAGAAGACTCACAAGCAAAGAGCTGAGTGAATTTAGTGACTCTAACAGGGATCAAGTAGAATAGTGATCTGTGAAGAAATTAGGAAGGTTATAGAATCTAAATCATTAAATACATAGATCATGAAAAGGAGTTTGAGTTTTATTTTAGCCTGATGGAAAATAAGCTGGAAAATGCTATGAATTTAAGCTGGAAAACAGAAAAACAAGCAGGATTGCAAAAGGAGGACAAATTAGCTTTGCAGTTAATACCTGTGCAAATTAAAGTTATTTTGTTCTCTTCTATTCCTTCTCCTCTTCAACATAAACTTTGTCCTTTCCTCTTCTCTCCCTCTACTCTGCATCCTTCTCTCCTTTACCACTGCCTCCTCCTTTCCTCTTTCTCTTAAGCCTTCTTCTCCTTATTCCACTGAGTGTCCTCCTCATTTTCTTTTACTTCTTTAGCAGGAGTAAACTTAAGGACTTTATAAACCTTTTTTGGCTATGGAAGTTTGGATTGTGAGCAGCATAATTAAAAGCCAATTGTATGTAGAGAAAACTCATTCAGGACATCTCATTACCTCATGAGAATGCATCCTGATGGGGGTCATTGTACAATTTATATACAAACTCTTATCTACCAATAATAACTTCCTTTTCACACTTATAAGAATTTCTAGTAGTGAGTTTGGGGATTAAGCCAACCTAAGGTTTGGAAAAACTGGTAGCATTCACTAATTCATCCGTCTAAAAGTTTAGTACTCAGGTCATAAAACTCGTATATACAGTCTCTATCGTTGAATTTGTTGCTTAATTATCCACTGTCCAGAATCCTTCTTTATGGCACTGTGTACAGCTTATCTACCAAGGAGACCACTACCTATATGAGAGCACTCATTTTGTAACTTTTGCTATTTTCAATCACACCATAGAACATAGAAAAGTATTTAGTTCTGAAAAAGTGCTCAGCAATTATTGTGGAATTAAATCACTACTTATCATTTATACTCTGTTATAATTTCAATATAGTTAGAAACTAGGTCACATTCATCTTTGTGTAAAATATATACTATCTTAATTGCCAAGAAAAGATGTTTGTTGAGTAAACAAACAGATTTATCAGGTTCAGTTTCACCTTTCAGGAAAAAAATACTAAGGAAAAAAAGTTGCTACAGTTGTCAAAATATAGAGTAAATTCATGGCCCATCTTTTTGTTTTGGCATTTTTCTGTCCTCAACTTTTAGGACTCAGAAGGAGTCAAAATGAAATATTTTATTGCATTTTTGAGTTTGCCTAAAAATATGTCCAAGACTGAGAAGACTGTCCTCAAAGATTTTCACAAGTATAATCAAGACATCCAGAGAAAGACAAAATTCCAATTGATGTTTATCGATAGCAATTAGACCCTTGTAAGCATTCTTCCGTAACATTCCAAATTAGGGAGCTAAGATGAAATTTGTAAAGATAGTATGGGGCCTCTGTATAATTCCTTAGAAGTTCACAGAAATTTATAAATAATCTTACTCACATGAGTCATGTGAATAACTTGTAAATGTTTTCATGGACTAATTTTTGTCTGTTTTTAAATGCATGGTTAATTCTCAATTTATATAGGTGCCTGATAATACAATTAGAATTACAGTTTCAGTATTTTCATCTTACATTTTAATATGAAAATGAAATCATATATTGCTGTCATTGAATTAAGTTATGGTAAGCAATTTGTCAGTAATAAATCTGGGTAATATATCCAAAAGAGAATTCAATTTTACAATTTCTTTTTCAGTGTGATTAAGCCTGTAATGAACCATTTAATTCACTTGATCATAGTTTTATTTAGCATCCAGATCTAAACTAAGCTATATACAATTTATTGAGTTGCTTATATTATAATACATGAATATTTAGGTGATCATTCAGATAGTGCTGCACTGATTTTCAAAACATTTAATTCATACACTCATGGTATTCATATCAAAAGCTGACTATGCATTAGGCTCTAGGCTATAGTGAGTGCTAAATAAATTCTCACAAAGATTTTATCATTCAGAATTCAGTGCTTTAGGAAAATTTCATGGGAATGGAATTTCATGTTCAGTGTCTGGGTAAAGGGAGAACTGGGAAGAGTTGTCATCATATCCATCTTCATTAAGCCATTTTTTTTCAAAGTTGATGAGCATGTGTACTAAATTTTTTTAGTAGATGTGCTATTTATAGGCTGCTAATTTATTTTCTTATGAAGCAGGAAAAGATATATTTCAATTTATAAGCCTCCCCTACTTTATAGGTTACTGTCTTTATAGGTACTTTCTGAGACTAGAAGCTGGTAAATAAGGTCAGGAAAAGGAAATTTTAAGAGAAAAAATTCAGTAAGCATTAAGTAGATGCTTTATAATCAAACGGATGTGTTTTAATATTCGGTTATTTTGATGCACACTATCCAAAGTAAAGTGTGTTCAATCATTATAATGCATACTTTATGGTTTAAAACATACTGTAATGGTGTTAGAAATTCTGATCATATCTGCATTATTCTTTTTAAATTTAATTCTCAGTATACACACACACAGAAAAACCTTGAAAAGATACCTTGCTGTGAGTAAGGATTGAAAGAGAATATGTAGTTAACATGTCATAATTAGAAAACCAGCTTTAGTTATTTTGAAATGGAGATGCACAAATGATATTTATATTTTAGCTCTTTTGATATGGATTTTGGTTTTCATGTACATTTTCAACTTTTATAGGAAATTAATGTGTACCAATCATGAGCATGTATTTGAGATAGACAATGATAGCTAGACCAAAATAAATCTTGTTCACTTAATATATTATAATACACATAGATTATATTAATGTGCATTGCCAAAATATATCCAATGGTAGGTTTACTGGTTTGCTATGGCTGCCATAACAGAATACTACAAACTGGATTGTCTACACTGAAATTTATTTTTTTCACAGATCTAGAAGTCCAAGATTCAGGTGTTGGCAGATTTGATTTCCTCTGAGACCTGTTATGTTAGCTTGCAGATAGACACCTTTTCATTATGTCTTCATAGGAGGACTTTCCTGTCTGTTGGCACATCCATGTTGTTTCTCTGTGGGCACATCCATGTTGTCTCTCTACGTGTTCAAAGTTTCTTTTTTTATAAGCATTTTAGTCAGATTGGATTAAGACCTACCTTAAAGGCTTCATTTTAACTTAGTCACCACTTTGAAGTCTCTATCTCCAGATAAGTCACATTCTGAGGTGTTGCAGTTAGGGTTTCAATGTAGGAATTTTGAGTGGGCCTTAATTCAGCCGATAGTGATAATGTAATAACTACACATAAAACAAAATTTCTTGTAATAGGACAATTGACTCTGCTTTTGTTATGCTCTTTAATCTCACAGTTATCAACATTTTGAATTACATATTCCAATAAAGCCGTTGTAATCCATGAGGAATATTGTACTGGGGCTTTGCCTATCTTCTGTTTCAGAGAAGGATTTCAGGCTCAAGCAACAGACAGATTCTTGTTCTAATCATTATCGTGTTTAAATTAGTAAATACTTCCCTTTACTAAAAATGTGCAATATGATGTTGATTCCATTGTGTGCTGATTTCTCTCCCTTAAAATTGATGTTAGATTTTTTTTTTGTTTCAACATATGCAAATGTGGAGCATCTAACACTACTACTTTTATTTAGAGTAAATGTATTATGAAACTTATCTTTGAATGTTCTACCATTTCAACTTTTCCATTTCAAATTTTTCTACTTCTGCTTTCTGAGAAATATGCTTTTCTTAGTTATTTTATACTATTCTCTTTTCTGGAAGTATTCTTAAGTTTTCTATGACTATTTCACTCAAAGATATAGCCAAGTATATAAGCAGACCTCATATAACAGAAAAAAATATTCTTAGGGCACTAGAATCCATCAGTGCTGCTCTCATATGGTTTCTGCTCTTCGTTCTTAATACAAGTTTTATATCACTTATATCAGATAATTTAATATAATTAATTATTGTATATGATTTAAAATTTGTATTAGGGTATATGAGTCAGGAAACGTTTATTTTGTTTGCAAGCAACAATATCTAATTACATGTGATGAATCCATATCCATATATGTACATGTAACTGGGTCACCACACGGTGCAGTTGGAAAATCTGACAGAAATCTGTAAACCAGCTATAATGCAAAAAAAATAAAAAATAAATTAAAAAAAATAAAACATACTTTAAATGGTTTCTAGAGAAAATGAATTGAAGAGTTACTATTATGGAGCCCGCAGAATCTTAAGAAGTGTCTGAGTACCAGGTAGTAATGACTCATAGTCAGGGGCATCAAGAAAATTATACTACAAGACTGTTCCAGTGGAAACATACTGATCCCAGTCAGTTCCAAGTACAGACTCTGAAGCTTGCTGTGCACACGCTGCTGCCACTAGGCAAAACTGCTAGAATTACGCCCAAACTGTCCTAGAAAGTGGAACATTATTGCAGCCACCCATAACGTGATAATAAATTCTATGTGTTCCTTGCTTTACCACATGACCAGTTTCTAGATTAAGTCTTCAGGCATTGATTTTGATTTGTGAAGCCTAGGTCAAATCTATGTACTCTGTCAGGAAAGGCAAATTTCTGTATTTTCCTCTGGGAGAATTCTCAGATCTACAAAAAATAGTCAGTTATGACTTATGGCCTAAAATAATGACAAATGTCTATTACAGAGAGACAATGTACTTTGTATATTATTCCATTCAAGCTGAGATTTAATGTGAAACAAAATAGAATACTCAATCATTCTCATATAGCTTAAAGAGACAAGAGAAAGAGGAGTTTTTCACTAGTGTTCTCCACGGGTGCAGCAGGTAGGGAACATATTTCTGGAAAGGAAAAGAGATATCTACAGCTACATCTACATCTACATTATCTATCTACCTATCTATCTATCTATCTATCTATCTATTTATCTATCTATCTGTTTTTTCTTCTAAATAACATAGTACTTCATTAATATTCAGCTATTTCCCTTGCCTTCATTCTTAGAGAGTACATATTTTAATTAAGGAAGGAAAAGACATATCAAAATGTAAGTTCATTCTACAGATCCCTCTAAGACTTTAGTTATAAAAGTAGGAATAGTTAATCACAGCAACTCACAGAATTCTATTATATATGTTATTGTTAAATTTATCATGTTTTGTATTTTTACACATTTGGAGTAAGTTGAGGTTGTGTTGGATTACACTGTCATGGAAAAGGAGATTAGTACAGGGATAGAGGGGATAAATCAGATAAAATATGCTAAGTACAAAAGGCCCAAAGCTCGATTGTTTTCCGTCCACCTCTTGTTACTCTGATACATCGTCAAACATCTGACTGAGGTAGTCTTAATTTATAAGAATTATAGGTTTATATTTTTTAAGAGTGATTTCACTGATTTGAACACGACAACAGATAAGATTTCAGTTGTGTTTTCTTCTGTGACAGTTGTTCCTCCTAATTTCTTTGCTGCTGCATTAAAGTCAGTGTTTACCATGTAGTATAATTAATTCACATACCTAAATTTTATTTCAAGGCTTATGTTTATTTTTTAATGAATTTGTCACTAAAAGGACTTTGGTTAGGTCAGTGGTTAAGTAGTTCGGGAAGCATATTTCAAACAATGTAAAAGTAGATACACCTTTGTGGAGTCAAGGAGTCCACCGAAATGTCAGAATGACATGTTGTGAATTAAATAAGGTGGTGTAAAAAATCCTGAGAGGATTTCCCATTGTGGCTCAGTGGGTTAAGAACCCAACATAATATCTGTGAAGAAGCAAGTTCAACCCCTGGCCTCACTCAGTGGGTTAAGGATCTGGCTGGTGTTGTTGTGGCTGTGGCATAGGCCAGCAGTTACAGCTTCAATTTGACCCCTAGCCTGGGAACTTCCATATGCCACAGGTGCTGTTGTAGAAAGAAAAAAAAAATCCTAAGAGGCCAATTTTTTCAAGTTAGGTATTTATGTTTAATTTTTCTTCCTCAAGACAATGTTACTTCTATGAAATATTTTCCCTTTTATAATTGAAATTAAATTATAAAATTCCCTATGCTAAGTATCAGCATTCAGCGTCTTCTTGCATCCTGTCCAACACAAAAGCATGTGTCAGTGACTGCATGCACACATACATTTCCCTATGGATTTTGGCAAATAATTTTCCTTAATCACATGATATAATACTACATAAAATACCCACATAATGGCCTGTTTTGGCTTAGCATGATTTCAGTAATATTTTTTATTTTGTTACAGGTGTTATGGAAGTGTACCTCTAAAAGGCCTTTCCCTTATGATATACACTAATAAATGGTATTTACATGAGTGGCAGACACACGTGGTCTTACTCTAGATGTTGTGGAAATCATAGTTCATTACTTACTATGGTTCTTTATTGCTACTCTATTTTAAAGCCATCTTGGGAATTTTGTTGTGATCATTTTTTTTAACTTGTTTTGTTTTGACTAAGATGAAAGAAACAAAAAAAAAAATACTTGATACTTTCCTCATGCAGTATCTTTACCATGAAGATCTTTCCTATTCCCTTTTTTTTTCTTTTCTAGATAGTATAAGCTTAAACATCTACTTCCTCTAATTCCACTACATAATTTATTTGTCTCCTTCTAGCACTTTATACATAGGCCAATTTTGTAGTATGTCATTTCATTCACATTACTTTATATATGTATGTCCCCTTGGTATTTTTATCTCCCAGAGCAGCATGTACAACATTCATCTTTATTATTCTTGTTATAATATGAATATCTAATTAATAGGCAGCATTCAATAACTGAGTTGAAATAAAATGTGAAAACTATTAACTGTTAATATGTAAACAAACAAGTGGAAGAAAATGTTACAATGTTTCATTTTTGCTCAGTCTTTTAGAGTATGCATGATTGTATGCATGCATGTTTGTATGTATGTATACATATTTACATAAATGCATGTAGCTTTTAATTTATAAAAACAATGGCAGAAGGAAGTCAGGACCAGAAAAATTCAAATATAATATCTAAACCTAGCTATTGATTTTAGAAAACAACTGATGGTAAGAGGCTTTTCTTTGTTCCTTTATAATATTCTTTATAAACATATAGTTCATATTTTTACCTTGAACACGATTACCTATAGGAAAGACTAGAATGTTAACTATGATTGGTTATGGAGTCCTCGTCCTCATTAGTATTAAGGCAGATCCTTGATGGTGGTTGATGGTGGTTGAATGTAAAAAGGAAAAATAAAATTGGATATACTGGTAAAGCTTTATCTCTTTACTTAATCTTATGGCAAGGAAGTAAAGAAAAAATTTAAACAGGTAACAAGAGAATATCTACAAAGTTTTATTTATTATTCTCAGATAATGAGAGGGTATTGCATACACAAACAAAAAATATGTAACTATGAAATAAATAGCATATATATCTCTGGTAGTTGTATTCCTTTCTCTAATTTTAAAGTTTTCCTCAATATAGCACCACAATTAGTATCATTATTTCTAGGAATACAGTCTATACTAGAGGTTTAGAAGAACAGTATTATGAAACTAACCCAGGCAGATCTGACATCGATTTCTTTGCTGTGTCCTTTTAATGAAAGTACAGAAATCAGTTTGCAAATAAAAAATGTTTTAAAAGTACTTAAGTTCTGTGAAATAAAAATGTCATATAAATCTTGTTTTCCATATGAAGCATTCAATTCATATCCTTTCAAAACCTGAAATTTTTAATTCACCATAATTTCCATGGTGACTCTCTGAAATGTCATTGTAATCTAATAAGTAAAACAGCTTTGTTCCCAATTAATCCACAGTTATGGGGTTTAAGCTGGTACAACATGTAGATGCTGAATTATGGGCCTTATCATCACACCTGGACCTTTTTATCTTAAGCCTTTCTTTTCTTCACTTGTCTATAGATTTGTATATTTATCCCTTCAATTATCTTTCCAAGGTCACTTGTATTTTTTTGTGTTCAGGAGGACATTCATTCTTTATTCCATGGGCTAAGGATGTTGAATGTAAAATGGAGTTAGTTTTGTTTCTGAACGTGGAATAGGGGAGAATGTAAAGAAGGAGAACACTTGAATATTAATATATATTTTCTTCTCACTTTTAATACAGAGAAAGTAGTTGACGTGAATGAAAGAGAGGAGGTAGCAAGTGGAGTGAGCGTTGAGAGATTGCAAGATAGCTTAAGAGTCAGGGCTGTGATGGGAAGGAATGGATTATAAAAGAATAATGGGTAGAAAGAACACCCATTCTCTGCCTTAGTAGAAAAGCACAACAGTGGGGGTAAGTTCATTTATATATGTGTAAAAATTGTTTAAATTTTCATCTCATTGCTTAACTCCCTCTCTGACCACTATGCAAAAACATCTGCTAAAAATTAAATTTGGATAGAGTGTGAAAAAATGTTTTGATAAGAATGGGAACATTTGAAATATCTACTAGGTAAAGAGGGGAAATATAAATATGGTGGGATTGCCAGAATCCAATTTATGGTGAATACCATAGATACCCATCTGTGAGTGTAGGTAGATTTCTCTTTGGATAGTGCTTAGGTTCAGAGAAGACAGAAAGATTTCCAGATTCAGATCTCCCAAGCCTGAATAGCTAAACAAATTCAAAGGGAGAGTCATGTGCCATGCATGACAACCAGTTTATATATGAGTTACATGCCACCTGAACAACCAAGCTTCTTTTACGCTGAAGATATAACACGTATGTGTTAACAAAATAAACATTGCCTACTCGTAGTACGAGAGTCAGCCTAAATCATTGATTAAATGGTGAGTATCTAAGTTGTGATAAACTTTTCCATTAACCCCTGAAAAGGAAAGATGTATAAGATCTATGAGAAAGAAGAGGAAACGTATTCTATATAAAGAAAACAACCTCTGTCTTTCCTTATAATTCCACAAATCTTTGACTTTATACAGGTTACTGCTCATAGAAAATCCTCTGGATTTTTCTGTGTCTCTGATATGATGACAAAAATATATGTCCTCTAACTTCTGCTGTGCCCTTTCCCTTCTGCACTTACCACTACTGTGCCTTACATTGTATCCTAAAGTTAGGCTTCATCTACTGTTCCACTAATTACTGTTTACGATTCTTTGAGGATGGCTCAGTTTTCCTGTTTTTTAAAGGAGTCATTATATTTAATGTATTAAATATAAAAGTAACATTTAGTATCCTTACAAGTTATTATTGGGTTTTTTTATGTTTTAAAAATTTATAACAAATGGAGTTATAAATTCAGAACTTATCTCTTAGTTTCAGATTAGTTTATGATAAGTAGGAAACATTTTAAGATTAGAAGAAAACATTGTTTGTTTGTTTTGTCTTTTTGCCTTATCTAAGGCTGCACCCGTGGCATATGGAGGTTCCCAGGCTAAGGGTCTAACAGGAGCTGTAGCTGCTGGCCTTTGCCACAGCCACAGCAACACGAGATCCAAGGCGCGTCTGCAATCTACATCACAGTTCATGGCAGCGCCGGATCCTTAATCCACTGAGCGAGGCCAGGGATCAAACCCGCAATCTCATGGTTCCTAGTCAGATTCGTTAACCACTTAGCCACAACGGGAACTCCTAGAAGAAAACATTGTTAACCAAGTTCTGTTTCTTGGATTTAGTGTCTTTTATTATGTCCTTCCAAAATAGAGAAATAGAAAAGGGCAAGAAAAACAGTATCAGAACTTCTCCTGAACTGTCTGCAAATTTTGGAATGGGGTGCATTGATTATCGAGCTCTGTTTTCTGGGTTTTCATGCTCACATTTCCTGCCTCTTCTTCTTTTTTTTTAACTCAATGAATTTTATTACATTTGTAATTGTACAATGGTAATCACAACCCAACTTTATAGCATTTACATCCCAAACTCCCATCCCATCCCCTCAACCTGTCTCCTTTGGAAACAATACATTTTTCAAAGTCTGTGAGTCAATATCTGTTCTGGAAAGAAGTTCATTTTACCCTTTTCTTTTGACTTAACATATAAATGATATCATATGATATTTGCACCTCACTAATTTCATTTAGCATAATTATTTTTAGGTCCATCCTTGTTGCTGCAAATGCCATTACCTCATTCCTTTTTATGTCTGACTAATATTCCATTGTGTGTATGTACCACATCTTCTTTATCCACTCTTCTGTTAATGGACATGGTTGCTTCCATATCTTAGATATTGTATATAATGCTGCAATGAACAGTGGAGTACATGTATCTTTTTGAGTCATGGTTTTCTCTGGATAGATGCCTGGGAGTGGGATTGCTGGATCAAATTGTAATTCTAATTTTAGGTTTTTGAAGAATCTCTGTACTGCTTTACATAGTGGTTGCAACAGTTTACATTACCACCAACAATTTAATAGGTTTCCCTTTATTCCACACCCTCCCCAGCATTTATTATTTTTAACTCAATAAATTTTATTGCATTTATAGTTGTGCAATTATCATCACAACCCAATTTTATAACATTTCCATCCTACACCCCCAGCCCATCCCCCTACTCCTAACCTATCTCCTTTGGAAACCATAAGTTTTTCAAAGTCTCTGAGTCATTATTTGTTCTGCAAAGAAGGTCATTTTGTCCTCTTTTTAGATTTCACATGTATTTGATAGCATATAATGTTGACTATCTTCACTTAGCATGATAATTTCTAGGTCCATCCACGTTGCTGCAAATGCCATTATTCCTTTCCTTTTAATGGCTGAGTAATATTCCATTGTGTATATGTACCACATCTTCCTTATCCACTTCTCTGTTAATGAACATTTAGGTTGTCTCCATGTCTTGGCTGTTGTAAATAGTTATGCAATGAACATTTCTATTTCCAAGCTAACCTAATTGCAGTGTTGTTTTCATGTATATCCAACCTCATTTGAACTGAATGAAAGCCTAAAACATGGGGTTAATTTTGTGGACTTCATTGATTCAAGGAAGAAAAATTCCTCTTGCCTTTGTTTTTGGGGGGGGCGGGTTTGCAACATCCACTGCATATGGAAGTTCCTGGGTCAGGGATCAAATCAAGCTGTGCAACTTATGGCACCCTGCAGCAATACTGGATCCTTAACCCACTATACTGGGCCCTGGGTTAAACCTGTGCCTTCAGCATTGACCGGAGCCACTGCAGAGACAACATCAGATCCTTAACATGCTGTGCCATAGTAGGAACTCCTCCTTTTTCAGATTTTGAAGGCAAACACATCTTAATTCTACTGTGCAAATTCGCACCAAGTAGCTTTAAATGTGTTCAGCCACAGAAGACCACCCATCACTCTTCTCATCACATTTCTCTGAAATGAACTAGAGAATAAAATTGTACTAGATTTTATTATTATTGGAGAATGAAATCTTACTAGAGAAGAAAAGTATTCACACTGGAAGGCACAAAGAGTTGTAGATGGGTTGTAGGCTGTGATGTAGAAGTGAACAACATTATCCAGATTTTACGGATGAGGAAACTGGAACTCAGAAATTACGTTTCAGTAATTACTATAGTCGAATCATGGTAAAATCCAGGTTTCTTCATTTTTCTTGAAATGGGAGTTTTTATAATTTCCTTTATATCAGTGGTTCTCAACTGGGACCTTTTTGGCCCCAGAGGACATTGACAAGGTCTAGAGACATTCTTTTGTTGTTACAACTGGAGATGCTTCTGGTATCTAGTGAGTAGATGCTCAAAATGCTGCTTAACATTCTGCAATACACAGGGGAGCACCCCACCCCCATGCCAAAAGAATTATCTGGTTCTAAAAGTCAGTAATGATTACGTTGAAAAATCTTGTCTTAAATATTACCGATATATTTTGGTATATGGAACAGCCTGTACTTACAGAGGCAGTAAGGGAACAGAGCAAGTGTTTTTTCCTTGCATTTACACACAAACTTTGCTAAAAACGCAAGCGTATGGTTGGGTTTCCTAGAGCAAAAAATGTGTCTCTGTAGTGCTTCCCAGATTTTGCAACCACATCTCAAGGACACCAATGTTATCCTTATCAGGATAACAAGTGTGAGAAACTAAAGCTGTAGGTTACAGCTAGGTCATTCTTCCCAAAAAACTAATATGTTGAATGTATTGTATTCACAACCTATGAGGGAAAAAAAGTTGCTTTAGAACATAGGCCTCTTCTAGTTTTTGCAGTATTAAAGGATACTCAGTGGAGATCAGTCTAAGCAAAGAAAGAAATACAAGGGTAAACAACTGCAGGTGAAAAGTGATTTGCACATTTTTACTATTCTCCTCTTGTAGAGCTATAAATCAATATACCCAAATAGGAGTTCCTGTCATGATGCAGTGGAAACGAATCTGACTAGTAACCATGAGATTGCAGATTCAATCCCTGGCCTTGCTCAGTGGGTTAAGCATCTGGCATTGCCATGAGCTGTGGTGTAGGTCACAGACGTGGCTCGGATCCTGCGTTGCTGTGGCTGTGGCGTAGGCTGGCAGCTGTAATTCTGATTGAACCCCTAGGCTAGGAACCTCCATATGCCATGAGTGAGGCCCTTAAAAAAAAAGGGAAGATACCCAATAGAGGAAACTGAAAATTTGGAGCCATATTTGTTACTCATCAATCAAACGATCTCAAACACAAAATTTTTATTCTAGCCAAAATCAATCATTTCTTAGTGGTTGTTAAAAAATATTCATAATCAAGAACTTTCTTCTTTAACACAGCCCACAACTGACATATATAGTGTTATTTTATGAAGGTACTCTCTGTGGTACATTACAGAAATAAAAAAAGTGTTTATCACAAAAGTATTTAGCATAAATGACTATAGCTCATCTTCTGACGGATACACTTGTTCAAAAAATAACATAGAATACGAGCTAAAGAGGAATTGAATTTTCCTTTAAATGTTTAGCTTTTTTTTGAAAGTATAAATAGATAAATGTCCCATCAGAAAATTTAACAAATAAAGGAAAAGTTAAAAGTGTACAAACACGTGCACACACACACACACACACACACACACACATTGAAGTTATTCATTAATTCTTCAACTGGAAGAAAAATTCTGTTTATGTATTATTTGAGGTTGAGCTCAAAATAAGTACAATTTTGAGACTTTTTGCTATTTTTCAATGCCTACAATATGTATAATTATATAATTAGATAAATTAGCCAAAATTAGCCATGTTTATTGCAAAAATAGAAAATATAGCTGAGCAAACTATTAAAAAACACCTAATTACAATAATTTCCAATGACTGCTAACACTGTTTTAAAATATAGTTCATAATATGTTTAAGCATGTATCTTTATTGAAATTTTATTAAAAAAGGAGTCATATACCTTGACATATGGTTTCTAACTTGCTTTCATCCTCAAAATATCATTAGCTAAATTAAACATGCTTAAATATTCTCTAAAATATTATTTTAGTGACCATATAGTGTTTGAGTTTATGAATGTAATCCCTGTTGTTGAACTTATAACTTCATAATTTTCAAAATCTAAACAATGATGTGTAGAACATCTATATAACAAAATCCATGCCTACATGAGCGTTACTACCTTTTAAGTAAATCTCGGGCATTGATATTGCTCTAATATAGAGAATATAACTTTAAATACACTTTTGATATATATCGATATAGTGTTTTTCAAAAAACTTGTGCCAGTTTATACTTTCAGTCCAGTGAAAGGCATTTTAAATGACTGGTGAATGCTTCTCTCTGAGCTCTTTCCAGGAAAATAGTGTTGTGGCTCATTAAGCATTCATGCATTTGAGAATTCTAGCTGTGCACTGTATAGGGCTTAAAAATTACTTTAAAGTGTTTACTTCTTAGAAATAGCAAATAACTAGAAAACAGTTGTAAGACATGAAGTTCGATTGTGTTTATCTTCTAATCCTTTAAGAAATATAGAATGATAATGTGATTGAGAAAACTACTTGAAAGATGAAAATTTAAATACATTTTGAAGACATTTATAAATTCAAATTGACACAAAAGACTGAAAAGGACCTTCCAAATAGTATGAATGGCAAAAACAAGTATTTAGAGATAGCAGTAAATATGTGCTAGCCTTCACATAGAGGTAGTTCAGCACATAGAAGTTTAACATTGGAACCAGTTAGACAAAACTGAAATAGTGGGTTTGTGTGTAAATTATGGTTTAAGAATGGATAAAAGCCAAATTTTATTCTTGAAAAATTTGGCAGGCCTACCTAGGAGCCTGCCATCAAATCTTCCCATGACAGAAGGAAACTGGGATAAGTTCTGGCTAACATAAACAGCTAAGTTAAACTTGCCTGGGAAAAATAAATTACCAAATGGCAGGTTTGTATCTACATAAGAGACTAAGGGACAACGTATATGGAGGTTCACAAGTTAGGGGTCAAATCAGAGCTACAGCTTCCAGCCTGTGCCACAGCCACAGCAATGCAAGATTTGAGCCGCATCTGCAAACTACACCACAGCTCAAGGCAATACCAGATCCTTAACCCACTGAGAGAGGCCAGGGATCTAACCCACTACCTCATGGTTCCTAGTTGGATTCGTTTCCGCTGAGCCACGATGGGAACTCCAGAGAGAGCTGTATTGCACAGATGTACACGTATGTGAAAGTATTTTTTATCTGCTTCAGATTTCTAACTTGTAGAATGTGTCCATTGTCAGCAGATATGTAGTATATCTGTGGAAAGAACACATGACTGTTACAATTTAGAACAAAGAATTAAATATTCATGTCATATAAAATTTCCCCCACATAGCCCTATGGTAAAATAGATTTCTGCTGTGTATTTAGATTGGTTCATTTTGAAATGCAAATGTTTTTTGTTTTCCAGATCACAAAGTAAGAGATGCCTAGTGAAACAATATAGAAAATTATAAGAAGGAAAATATAAATTATCCATATTACTATTCAAATTAAACTACAAAATTATGAATATTTCACATAATTAATACTTATTTACCAGTGTACCCAATGCAGAGAGTAATTGAATCTTAACAATTTTCCATATCTACTTATTTTTATCTGAATACCCTGAGATGGATGGTAAGATGGTATAAGACCTGCAAGAAATTAATTGGGGAAAATGGTGTTGAGAAAAAATGTGAAGCAAGCAAGAGAAAGTTAGGAGTGACACTAGAGCACGATGAAGTTTGAATCCCATGCAAGAGAAAGGGAGGGAAGGAAGCAAGAAAAGCCATAGATCACAGTGCAGTTTTAGGTATTGTCAAATATGAAAGGGATTCCTGCATCCAAAGTCACTGTAAGAGAAATAACGTATTTCCCAAATATAGATTTATCTTACTGTCCCTTTCCTATGCTCAGTCATTGGCAGAAGTGCCATACATGCTGTATGACATTAGCACAAATTCACTGACAGAGTTCAAATTTCAGCAGTTGAGGCAGCATGAGATCTCACAGGTGCGTTTTCATGGCTGCCATATTGCTTTACAAAGTGTTTAGTACTTTGTGTAGTAGCAATGTTCGTTAAAAAAAAAAATCTAAATTGAGTTCTCCTATGCATTCTAGTATTCTACCTCACTCATAAAAAGGAATCATTAAAAAAAATTGGGTGTCGAAAGTTCTCATCACATTTTCATCTAACTTTAGTATGTTATAACCACAAGCATTATATACTAATGTTTTGCAGGTTTTATAATATAGTATATATGAGATTTTATTTTGTATATCTTGCTACATAATGCTTCCTTGAGTGGACTTTTAGTTTTGATAAGTTTTATTGATATAATTCTGATCCAGTGTGTTTGTTGCTGTATGGCAGTACATAAAGTGAAAATATAACAATTTATTCATGTATTATAAAAAGGCATTTTTAAATTGTTGCTATTATATTATTCAAACAGTACTGTGATAAACATTCTCCTGCATATATTCTTGTGTATATTTAGAAATATTTTTCCACGAACACGTGTAGTAGTAAAATTTCACAGTTCCAGGTTAGTTTGCTTTGTTATTTTAATTTTTTCCCATTCTCTTGGGGAAGAGTTACTATCTAACATTAATTAACATTTTTAAAATTTCTAGTTATGTCAAACAACTTTCCTATGTGTATTTTCAATTCATATTTTCTTCCATAAATTTTCTTTTCTTTTTCTTTTTTTTCCTTTTTTAGGGCTGCACCAGTGGCATATGTAAGTTCCCATGCTAGGGGTCAAATTCGAGTTGCAGCTGCAGCCTGCACCACAGCCACAGCAATGCAGGATCTGAGCTACATCTGTGACTTACACCACAGCTCACAACAGTGCCAGATCCTTAACTTACTGAGCAAGGCCAGGGATCAAACTCGCATCCTAATAGATACTAGTCAGGTTCATAACCTGCTGAACCACAGTGGGAACTCCCATTCCATGAATTTTCTATTCATATTTTTTCTAGTTTGCTACTTTTTAGTTATTAAGAGACTTGAATGCTGTTTTCTTAATTTTACATATTGGAAATGTTTGATTTCTCATAATACTAGGTGTTGGTAAGACGAGACCTGCAGTTTTATTTACACTCCTGAAGGAAACCGATACTAAAAAAAAAAAAATTCTCAACATTTTGTAAAGTTGATGATATACAGTATGTCAATATAATACTATCCAAAAACTTCACTTGTATCTTACTATCTGTTATACCACTATTCTTACAAGTAATCATTGTGTGGAAAGATTTTCGAAGTTACAATTTTTAAGGTAAATATGTATTGACAATTTTTATATGTCAGAAATCCTGGATGGATCTATATTCTATCTTTTAATCTTACAGAATCTACAGACAGATAGAAACTTTTTTAAAGACATTTTTAAGACCTGTGTTAGGTTCACAACAAAATTAGTTGGAAAATAAAGAGAGTTTCAACCTACACCCTCCCTAAATGCACAGAGCCTCCCTCCCTATTGGTAATCCCCAGTAAAGTGGCATATTTGTTATAATGTGTGCACCTACGTGGACACATCATTATCACTCAGAGATCATAGTTTATATTAGGGTTCAAACTTGATGTTGTATACTCTATGCATTTTGACAGTTTTATAATGCATTTATTAGACATTATGGTGTAGAAATAACAGTTATCCTGCCCTAAAAATCCTCTATGCTCTACCATTTCAACCCTCTCACCAAACCCTAATAATCACTACAGTCACTGGTCTGTCTTTCTTTCTTTTTTTTTTTTTTTTTAGCATCCACAGCATTTGGAGTTCAGGCTAGGCCAGGGATCAGATCTGAGCTGTAGTTGCAACCTACACCATAGCTGCAGCAACACCAACTCCTTAACCCCCTGTTCTGGGATGGGGATTGAACCTGTATCCCAGTGCTCAGGGATGCCACCATCCCATTGTACCACAGCAAGAACTCTGACTGGTTCTTTTTCTGTAGTTGCACTTTTTCTAAAACATTTGTCATATAGTTGGAATAGTAATGTGATCTCTTTAGTTTGGTTTATTTTATTTGTAATGTGTATTTAATGTTTATGTCTTTTTGTGGTTTGATAACTCATATTTTGTTTTAGAGCTGAGTAATATTCTGTGTATCTATTTTGTTTATCCATTCATGTACTACAGGACATTTGGGTTGCTTCCAGGTTTTAATAATTATGAATAAGACTGCTATAAATACCATGTGCAAACATCTTTGTGTACAAAAAGTTTTTGCCTCATGTGGTTAAATAACAGTACATTTGTGGATCATATGATAAGTACATATTTAGTTTCATAGGAAAGTGCCAAACTGTCTTCCAAACTGACTATACTATTTTGCATTCCCATCACCAATGAATGAGAGAGTCTATTATTCCACATCCCCACCAGCAGTTGGTGTTGTGACTGTTCTAGATTTTGGCTATTTCTTTGGGTATCATTGGTGTTGTACTTGCAGTTCCGTAATGATATATGATGTTGAACACCTTTTCCTATGTTTATTTGCTCTCATTATTTGGTGAGGTGTCTGAATAGGTTGTATGCCCATTTTTTAAAATTGGGTTGTTTGTTCTTTTTTGAGTTTTAAGAATACTTCATATATTTGTATATCAGTAATTAATCAGATATATTCTTTGCAAATATTTTATCTAAATCTGTGACTTGTCTTCCAGTTCTCTTGATGTTGTTTCTCGTATAAGTGTTTTTTGTTGTTGTTGTCTTTTTGCCTTTTCTAGGGCCGCACCTGCGGCCTATGGAGGTTCCCAGGCTAGGGGTCTAATCGGAGCTGTAGCCGCCCGCGGACGCCACAGCCACAGCCACGCGGGATCAGAGCCACTTCTGCAACCTACACCACAGCTCATGGCAACGCTGGATCCTTAACCCACTGAGTGAGGCCAGGGATCGAACCCTCAACCTCACGGTTCCTAGTCGGATCCGTTAACCACTGAGCCACGACGGGAACTCCTCGTATAAGTTTTTAATTTTAATGAAGTTCACTTATCAATTATTTCTTTCATGGATTGTGCTTTTGACATATCTCAAAATCCACTACCATACTTAAGACCATCTAAATTTTCTTGCAGGTTATCACATATGAGATTTATAGTTTTGCTTTCTACCTTAGGTCTACAATCTATACTGAGTTAATTTTTGATGGTTGTACAGTCTTTGTCTAGATTTGTTTTCTTGCATGTCCATTTAGATCAACACCATTTATTGAAAAGACTGTCTTTACTTCAGTGTATTGTCTTTGCTACTCTGTCAAAGATTAGTTGACTATATTTATGTGGGTCTGTGTAAGCTTTCTACTTTTTTTCACTAATCTACTTTTTTTCTATTCCTTTACCAATACCAAATTGCACTATTGCTATAGTTTTTAAATAAGTTTTAAAATTGGGTAGTGTCTGGTCTCTGAATTTGCTCTTCTTTAATATTAAATTTGCTATTCTGGGTATTTTACCTACCACATAAATTTTAAAATCATGTTGTTAATGCCCACAAGATAACTCACTGGGGGTTTGATTGGAATTTCATTGAATCTATTGATCGAGGTGGGAAGAACTGACATCTTAACAATACTGAGTTTTTCTACTTATGAACATGAAATATTTTCTTCATAGGTTTTGTTCTTTAAATTTTTGTTACACTTTTCCTCATGTAGATCTTATATATGTATTTTGTAATATATTTACACTTAAGTATTTAATTTTTGGGGTGCTTATATAAATTCTTTTGCACTTTTGATTGTATATAGGAAAGCAAATTGACTTTTGTTTATCTGCAATTTATCCTGCAAACTGCTATATTCGCTTAATAATTTCAGGAGTACATTGATTGAGTTTTTCATATATTCTACATAGATAATCATGTAATATGCAAACATGCAATGTTATTTTTTCTTTCCCAAACTGGTATATCTTATTTATTTTTCTTGTCTTATGCGTACCATGGGACTTAGGGTATGATGTTGAAAAGCAATGTTGAGAGAGGACAACTTTGTTCTTTTCCCCAGTAAGAAAGCTTGTGGTTCCTCAGCCTTCACTATAATGTTAGTTGTAAGCTTTTTTGCAGACGTTCTTTTTCAAGTGATAAAGTTTTCCTTTAGTCCTAATATTCTGAGAGGCTTTTTGTGTGTTTTGTTTTAGTTTTTTATAATGAATGAACGTTGGATTTGTCAAATGACTTTTCTATGCTGTATGATCATAGAATATTTATGTTTTAGTCTGTTGAGATATATATGTTAATTGATTTTGAATATTGAACCAGCATTGCAAACATAGAATATAAGCTTCTTGATTATGGTGTTTAATTGTTTTTTAAACATCGTTGCATTTAATTTGCTAATATTTTGTGAAGGATTTTTGCATCCATGTTTAAGAGAGATATTGGTTGGTAATTCTTGTAAATTCTTTATCATTTGGTATCAGTATAATGCTGGCCTTATAGGGTGAGTTGAGAAATAGTCCTATATTTTGATCTTTTGAAAGAGATTATAGAGAATTAGTATAATTTCCCTCTAAAATTTTGGTAGAATTAACCAATGAACTCTTTTGGGACTGGTGCTTACATTTTGGAAGGTTAATCAATTATTAAAAATGTGTCTAATAGAAATAGACCTGTTCCTGTTGTCTCTTTCTTCTTTGGAAGATTGTTTCTTTCAAGGAATTGGTTCATTTTATCTATGTTATAAAATTTGAAGTACATAGGTTTGTTAGTAGTAATCATTTATTATTCCTAACGTTTATGGGATATGTTGCATTTGTTGAAAAGTTAAAATACTGGTAATGCCCTATGTGTATATCAAAATAACATATAAAAACCATTTATCAACTGTCATTTGTACTTTAGAATATAATCTAGAATAATGGTAATAGTTATATTACAGTTTATGTTTCTGGTTAAAATAATTATTGAGAGAACTTGTTTAAGAGGTTATTTATTGGTTACACTAGGAACATGGGAAGATTGAGATTGGTAGAGAATTGGTATAATTTCCCTCTAAAATTTTGGGAAATTTAGACAAATATACATGAAATGGAGCAGTGACACTAAGCAAATAATTGGTCACTGACATTAGAAAATAAGAAAAAGCAAAATAATACGTTAGTAGAAGATATGGAAAAAATAAGAAATGATCCAAAGGTTGAAATTGTCGGAAACCGGCATAAATATTTAAAGTTGGGCATTGATATATCCAGCTTTACACTGATTTCTCATCTCTTCATTCGTTTTACGTATTGAACAGTGCAGATATAGCATTCACAACTGCTGACATTAAGGTCAAAACTGAGTGTATTTTAAAATTGTTCCTTTTAGAAGGTAAAGTATTAATGATATGGACAATATGAGGGAAAAAAAAAAAAACAAGATTAGAAGTCTAGGAAATTTGCCTTGGAAACTGTCAAACATTGAATTATTCTTCTACAGTTATGTCCCTGCAATGCATGTGGGTCATTAGACTTTCTCTGATAGAAAAGACAATGGAGGTCAGCTTCTCCTTGTATTTTATAGAACAGAGAGTTAAACCATTATGAATTAAGATGAAATATTACAGTCATAACTAAATGACCAACTCATACCCATTACAGTCCTGATCAGAATGATGATGATCATGATGATTAATATAAGATTATTAATATTATAGCTGTCTGTGGACCTGTGTTAAGTATTGCATCTAGGCATTCATTATAGTTGGTAATTCCATAGGACTAATGGAGTTAAACTTTGGATATGTCAGCTCTGTAAAGGGTTCATTTCTTGGTATTAGAGTTAAGGGATGTAATCTTGACCTGCCAGCTATCTTGCAGTTGAACACAAGGTACATCTACTTATAATACGTGCCTGATTCAGTCAGAAGGCACTACAACAAAGTATAAGAAAGCAGAGAATTTTTTTTGTCAAAAAGTTCAATGAAAATATTTTTCAGAAATGACAGCTCAGAATTTTTAGGTTTCTCATGGTCTCAATGCATTTGGCGATTCAGATTTTATAATAGTGAAATTATGTACATTACTAAAATACTTAAATGTTATTCTAATAGATTTCAGGTTTGGGGGTTATATGATCCAGTTCTTAAAGGGCTCAAAATTTCTGTCAATGTTTTGAATAAAATAATGAAATTCACTCTTATAATATGTATGGATAAAACTTCCAGGGTAAATTATGTATGTTCCATTACAAACATAATATTAAAAGATATTTTTATTGGTCTGGAAATCAAGTAAAATGAAACTAGAGTAATTTATATAACATTCAAGGTAAAATATTCTATTTAGTCTAATGATTCTGCATAATTATGGAGAGAAACTACCTGTAAGACAGAAAAAAATGAAGTCAGTAAAGCTTGAATACATGGAGAGTAAGAAATGCTTAAACTTGGCACAGGCCCATAAAAAATTAGGAGGTGTAAAGAGAATTGTATCTTTAAACTAAACCATACAATGAACAAAAATTGTGAATACATACATCATGAGAAGATTTTGATAAGCTGTGACATATTTGAATGGCTCTCATTTGGGAAAAAACATTTTATAAATTCTAAAAGCAGTGAGTGGTAATTATAAAAAATGATTTCACTTCAGTATAAGAATTGAATTAAATAAATAAAAGTAATAAAATAAAATAAAAAATTGTAAACTTTTATTTATTTCAGATATTACTGTGCTTTGCTGTAATGCCATGATCATTCCATCCCTAAATGAATATATATCAGTTCCACAAATATTGGTTGCTAGGCACTATGCTGTCTCTGGATAATTTATCAGTGGGCACAAAACTTCCATGTTCGTGGGACAACTGCTCATGGATAGTTGCAGTGGAGTGTCCTCTGCAGTGGGAAGGGAGAATTCTGTGGTTGATGATGAAGGTTTATGGAATGTTTTTCTGTTTTTCTGGGACTTTTTTTTTTCCCTTCCTTCCTCCCTTCCTTCCTTCCTTCTCTCTTCCTTCCTTCTCTCCCTCTTTCTTGTCTTGTCCCTCCCTTTCTTTCTCTTTCTTTCTTTCTTTCTTTTTCTTTCTTTCTTTCTTTCTTTTCTTTTTCTTACTTTTTCTTTCTTTTACTTTTGATGTTATACATGAAAAGAAATACTCTGAACATAGTAGATGAAAGTGAAAGAATACCCCAACAGCACCCACGTTCTTGATGCTTTGCTTTGTGTATCTGTACATTCTGCTTTTTGGGATAAGAAAGGTAAATAGGAAGGTTCAACTCCTCAGGCTACATCTAACTCCAAGTTTCTAGGGGTTAGATTATACAAACACCACAAGAAATAATATTTTTAAAAAATAACGTTTTGAACCAAATGTTGTTAAAACTTCTTTTTTTAAGAAGCAAGTTATATATATATATATTTTTTTTTTTCTACCTGGAATGGAATTTTGCTATTCACATGCAAAGTAAATAAACATAATTGAATTTCTGTGCTACAGAATATGTTTTATTGTTCTATGTATAATGATTTTGTCTATGCTAAAATATTCGACAACTCCTAGATATAGCTATGGTTTATTTTGATAAAATGTTTTTGTAAAAAATACGTTTTGAAAAGTTAAAACACATTCTAAGTAATTCAGACTTTGTCAGCTCAGGGTGGTTTTTGTTTTCTTTATTTTGGCATGTCTGCACAGCATGGGAGGAAACAGTGAAAATCTTTGCCAAATGATACACTGCCATCCATCCATAGGGAGCAGCTTTTGGGTTATCATTCCCACAGCAATCCTAAACGGGGTCATTTGGAAGGGAGGAGAAAGCACAAGTGAGCCTTTTGCTTTCTGCAACTCTTTGCACATCCCATAGTCTCTAAGCATCTTTCAAATTGATTTTGAAGGCGCTAAGACATTTGCCTGTGGTCTGTGGGACTTCCTGTGATTATTGCACTTTTTAAAACAGTGGAAGCTGGGATGCCTTGCTCTTTAAAGTTTGGCCCAGGATAGGTATCAGCATTACCAGGAAGCTTTTTAGAAATGAAGACCCACCCAGTCAAAATGGACTAGAACTTGCATTTGTAATGAGATCCCCCACTAGAGTTTGAAAAGCAATGTTCTAACCTGTGCCTTTGTCAAGGGAAAATGAGTTTAATTTAAGGAAATTCTGAGGAAGTTCTGTGTACATGAATTTTATGAATTTGCATTTATTGTGTCTTTTAATTGGCTAGGTAATGTTCTAAATGTATTGCAAATATGATCTCCTTAATCTTCCCCCCCATATGCTTCGAGTTGAATACTATTATGTTCATTTCATTGATGAAGTAACTAACACTTAAAAGGCTCGGGTATATTGCCCAAGACCACCTAGCTGATGAGAATCAGAATCTATCCTCAAACTTTCTGGCTAATTCTCGTTCTCAAAATATAGAGTCTTAAACTGATAACTTCCCTCTTTTTATTCACTTTCCCATATGCCTTTTGATGTAGAACCTATACAAGCAGGTGGAAGCTGAATCATATTAGAATGTAGCAGATTGGTAAAGACTTCTCATCTCAGTAGGTTTATCTTTACAATAGGAGAATATCGATATGAATTAAATTCTGATAAAAGTAAATTTTTGGAAATATTACCAGCAGTGTCAAGCTCTAGTTAGTGCTAATATTCATGATGACACGAGTCAATGTCAAAAAATTACTTTATTAAAATTTTTTGTGTGATTTTTTTCACGCAATTAAATAGAAGCTCAATTCAACATTGAAATTTTATAGCTAATTGTTTAATCCATGACATAAGTAACGAACTTTGAATGGCATAGTCATTACCATTTGGGCAGAGACTATTTGGAAAATAACCTTCTCCCTTTCTGAAAATTTAAACTCCAGTTAACTGTGCTAAATATGGTAAGTAAACAATGCTTAAAATGCTTCATTATAACAAATTATAGTATCACAGATTTCTGTTTGCTCCCCTTGAGTTTTTTTCCTTTCTGGTGAGTACAACATGTATTGAATACTACTATGGTTCATCATACAAAAATAAAGTAGAAAAATTTTATTTGTCTTCCAAATGAAATACAAAGAAGCCAGGTAATTCAAAAAAAATATGTTAAACAACTAAATCCATTTACCAAATGTGGAAGATTCTACATTCTTGCTGACCTTGGTGCAGTACTTGCCTCACATATTATGGCATTGATGACACTATTAAATGACACTACTGAATAGCAGGTGTCCCGATATGTGTGTCCCATATATATATGTCCTGATTTTCCCCTAAGTGGTGTTTCTTTAGGTAAACCAAAATATGAGAGGGTAGCAAAGATCTAATCCATTGGTATAAAAATTCAAAACCTATACTCTTATGCCTTCAGTACATTCAAGGCTTTATTTGTTTTCAGTTTTGAATCTAAAAAGTGTAGAATGTACTCTAATTAAAACATTATGAAGACAAAGCCCCTCAGTCATAGTACAGGCTTTGATAATTTGATAGCTTTTAAATTTTTCTTCAAAATGTTTTCCTTCCTCTCGATGTTATTCATACACACATACGCACACACAATTGTGATCTTGTTCTCCCTCATCTTAATTTTTCGGTTATTTGCAATTTTGAAATGTAAAAAAGAAACATGAAACAACCCTATAATTCTATCAGTCCCTTTTTTCAAAGTCAGAAATTGAGAGTCAAAGAGGTTTTAAACAACTAACTCAAAAGTCACGCAGCTTAAAAAAAAATACACATTGCTATTTCAACATTTTCCTCTTAAAATGTTTCACTATCTATATTAAAATATCCACACTAACTTAAGCAATATTTTCAAATCTTTATGATACTTTTAGAATGATTTTAGTATGAATATGTTACAGTGAGCCTCATAAAATTCGTTATAAAGCACTATAGTGAGAATCTAATCTTTCTCTTAAATGTACCAGGGATTTCTGGATGCTTAAGGAAAACACTAAACTGCACAGTGTTTTCTGAACAGAGAATCTGTACATAAATAAGAGGTGGAATTGACTTCTTATTTATGAAAAATAGTAACAGGAAAATAAGAAAAATGGTAAAATTTGGGGGATTTTATAAAGAAAGTACAGAATTGTGCATGAAATGTGTTTTTATATAATTTGATCTTTAAACAAAGTGTTCTCAGATAAGTTGATTAATTCCAGAAAAAAAATTAAAGAATGAGTCCAGCTTAAGTTATTTTCTTGATCCTATACCTCTCACCCCTCCTTAGTAGCTGCATATATCTTGAAATTTTTATCTGTTGCTTGTTTCTTGATCTTTATTCTTTTTTTTTTTTTTGTCTTTTTAAGGCTGCATACACAGCATAGAGAAGTTCCCAGGCTAAGGTTTGAATTGGACCTGTAGTTGCCAGCCCAACACACAACCACAGCAACTCCACAGCTCATGGCAATGGCGGATCCTTAACCCATGGAGCGAAACAAGGTATCCAACCTGTGTCCTCATGGATACTAGCTGGGTTCAGTACCGGAAGCAGGATGGAAATTCTCACTTGTTCTTTATTCTTCTATCTCATATACTTTTACTTCAATAATGTGTTGCTTATTTTATGACGTTAAATTTTAGACAAGTGGAATTAACTAATATATACTCCTTTGTAAAATATTTTAGCTCAACCCTTGAAGAGTGATGAGATACTACATTAAAACACACAGACAAATACTTACACTACATGCATCACAATGGCAAGTTATATGGGTGAAAAAGGCAGGCCTTACTGGGAAAAATAACGTTCAGATTACTGGAAGACATTCTCCATTATGTCTCTTAGGTTTTGCATGTCTTGTGAACACAGCACTGATTGACCTTTCTTTTGGAATATCATTTCAAAGATGTTTGCTTAGTGTACAGTTCTTAGGAGACAGAGATAGAATCTCTCTGGCGCAAAGGCAGGTTTCCTTGCAGGTTTCCTTACAGGTTTGGAAGATAGAGATGGTGTCACTTTCCAAAGGAAACTGCAGCCTTGTTTACTGTTCAGTTTAATCAAGATGACATTTCATCTATTAAACAGTATAAGCACACATGCTGCCCTTTATAGAACATTCAGGTTTCCTAAACCCAGGGTTTCTCCTCTTAAAATACAGCTACTGTGTATACAGGTGTCAGGTGTCACCTAGACCCATTTGTGTTACAATACGGGAAACAGGGTATATAAATTTGGTTAAAATGCTGATACTCTGATTCCTATTACTGTTTTGAGTAATAAATTCCTTATGTCTGATCCAAGAACACGTATCTTCTATCAACTTTCATATAATCTAAGGAAAATTTATTCAAGAAAAACAATTACTTAAACTCAAAAGGACAGTGGGGCTAATGGAATTTAACTTGGGCTGCCCCATTCTTCTCCTCTGCTTTGTGGTGGCTTTTAAAAACCACAGACTTGGAGTTCCTGTCGTGGCGCAGTGGTTAACAAATCCAACTGGGAACCATGAGGTTGCAGGTTCGATCCCTGGCCTCGCTCAGTGGGTTAAGGATCTGGCGTTGCCGTGAGCTGTGGTGTAGCTTACAGACGCGGCTTGGATCCCGCGTTGCTATGGCTGTGGTGAAGGCCGGCAGCTACAGCTCCTGTTAGACCCCTAGCCTGGGAACCTCCACATGCCGCGGGTGCGGCCCTAAAATGACAAAAAATAAAAATAAAAAAAATAAATAAAAACCACAGACTTAAAATTTATGGTAACGATGAAGACCAGCAGCCTTACAGCTATTGGAGGAGATAGAGCAGGTTTGGAGCACATCATAAAGCCCTGCTCCCAGGCATTGTTAGCTCTTGACCTATCTGTGGGCCTTTAGAAAAGCTGCATTCAAATGGCATTTATATATGACCTGACTTGGAGGATTCTTTCTGAAAAAGGCCCTATTCCTAATCTTTCAAAAATAATCAGCTATAATTTCTTAACACCAAAGATGCCAAAAGTTGTGGTACTAGTTGAAACAAATAAAAGCCCAAATTTTAAAAGTCAGGTCTGGGAACTAGAGGTCCAAAGGGGTCTTTGAAAAGCTCTGATATATTCCTGGGAAGCTAGAAGGATGTGTACATATGCAGCACTGTGTGCATGCACAGGAAATAAATGAGACGTTTCCACTTGCTTAGCTCTGGCTGACTTAAAACCTTGTATAAACAGAAAGTGATGGTTAAGGCAGCCTTGAAAACTACTGGAGTCTTGAAACTGTATCCCAACACACACACACACACACACACACACACACACACACAAACACAACTTGGCTAAGGTGGAAGATGTAATACAAGACATTCATTGATCTGACCAATCATTAGTGATCAATAAGTAAGCAAGTAGGTGCGTCAGTGGCTGCATATGACAAGGAACATACACTTTACAGAGTTAAGGAAGGTCACTCAACAAATAAACAACAATAGAAGCAACGACAAAGAACAAAAACAACAAACTCTGGAGGCATAAGAAGAATCTGATTTCCAGAATTTCCACACAATATTTTATATTATTCAGTTTCAAACAAAAATGTTAAGACATGCAAAGGAACAAGAAAATATGGCTCAAAATGGAAAAAGAAAAATCAGTTAATAGGAGGTGTTCTGGAGGGGGCCTAGATGTTGGAAAATTATGTTATATAAATATTTTGAACACCTTAGATTCAAAAAATAAGTTTAAAGTAAAAATATGGATATATATATATAATATATATGTGTATGTGTATGTGTATATATATATATAGATATATATATAGATATATATATGTATATGTGGCTATGATAATCTCAAGAGTATTCAATAAGGCAATTATTACGAGGGAGAGTGCATAATGATAAAAAGTTTGAGTAACAAATATAAGCACATATGTATTTAACAACAGAACATCTAAATAATGAAGCTAAAACAGATAATAGAAAAACAGAAATAGATAATTTAACTGTGAGTTAGTGGTTTCAATACTTTATTCTTAATAACTGATAGAGCAGTTGGAATTGTTATTTGAAATTAGAATTAACAATAAATTGTTATTGGAAAATAACAATATTTAGAACATTTGTAGTGAGTGATCAACCAACTTGAGCTAAAAGACCTCTAAATAACACTGAGCACCAAAACAGCAGAGTATACAAGAAATATGTATTGTTTTTTCTCCTTTGGTGCCTACTAATCACTACAAAAGATGTGTATTTAAAAAGTGTTTTTGGCAATTGTCTGTTAATCATGTGTTCACATTAAAACTGTCAACAATGAGGGTGAAATGAAACTACAGAGAATGTTAAAATTGGTTGGCAAAACAAATAAAACCAGTTATTGAGTTTTCTTTTTTGTTTTCCAGTTGAAATCAGTATGAAAACTATAGTTTGGGCAACAGAGAGACTTGCCTAGTGAGCTGAGAGTCCATTAGTAAATCTTTCAAGGAAATTTAAAACCAGGGAGAGAGATACATACAAATTAATGGTGAAATTAGCTAAGAACTAATCTTCTTGGAAGAAAAAAACATAAGAAGTGCACTACGAAAACAAAATATGTTAACTTGGACTCAAGTCTGTGTTGACTGATACAAATTAGTTCAGTCTTCTTTTCTGGTGCTCACTGGAGATGAACCTGATGAACTGAGACAGTGCAATGTCTTAAAATACCGTTATTCTAGGTTATACATGAAGTCATGCTATTCTGTCCCTATTTAAAAAAACAATATATTCATCACAATATGGTATTCCTAGTAGCAATAAAATAAGGAGTGTAGCTTGTCAATAGAGCATCTTTGCTTAACTGAATATGAAAATTGCCTTTTCTGAGAAAATCTCTATTTTAATCACTCATTTTGCAAATATAATAACATATAAAATATTTTTAAGTGCACATGAGGTTAAATATTTTATAAGGGATACACACATTGCTTTATATGTAAAACATCAGGAGATTCTGTATAAGAAAAGGCTCTCAGAGGCACAATTTTATTGATATAGGGCAACAAATAAATGGGAGTGACTGTTTATCAGTTTCTGAAAATTTTCACACAAGTGCAAGAATTTTTTTTCTTCCCTGACCCACTTTGTTTCTTCATTGTTTTGTTTTTAACCTTTTAAAAAATGTGTTTTCCTCTCTGTCCTTACTCCTAAATATACAACACATGTGCACATACACACACACACACTTTCACACATAAATACTCACATATTGGAATTCCATTACTTTGTAATAAGTAACAGAAAAATCCAACTAATGTCTTAAACTTGGAATTTATTATTTTCTGATTTAATAAGAAAAAATGAATGTTTTAGGACTGAACTAATTTCTTCTAAAGGTGATCAATGATTCAATTGCCTTCTAAATTTGTACTCTGTCATCTTTAGTTCATGGGCTTCACCCTCATCTTTCTCACCTCAAATTCCCAGAAAATCTTCTTTATTTCCATTATATGTCCACATTTCCATCAGGAAAAAAGAATGGAAAGATAAATAAATAATATTTATCACCTAAATTTGTTTTTTAACAAGGATATTTACTGGAAGCCTTACTCAAAATCATTTTCTAATATCACTTTGGTCAGAATTAGTGTCCGATAGTTATTTTTAACTGTGAATAATGATGAGAAATGCAGATTTATTTAAAGGTGAAGCACATTATCTCCAAACCAAATATAGGTTCTCTTAGTTAGCAAGGAGAGTGAATATTGAATTGGAGTTTGTCAGTGTTTGTTCACATACACAGAGATTTGAGTGAAATATACTCTACTAAACTCTTCCTTTTTTAAAAGTTATTTTTCCTTTGGCTTTCTGCCACTAATCATTTAAGTAACAACTTTTGGTAGTCTCTATTCTTCACTTTGCATCCCTTTGCATAATACAGTACCTAAGAAATGGGGAAGTTTAAATATATATGCAGTTATATATATAATATGTGTATATTTATATTATGTATTTTTACATATAATTTATAAGTATATTGTATAAATTATGTAATGTAAATCTATATATTTAACTGTGTATGTGTATAAATAAATAAGCATGGCAGATTAAGTATGAAGGTAGTAAGCGAATGATGCCTGTAGCCTGATGACCTCCAGAATTCACTGATGGTGACTGCCAACTAGAAACTGTTCAATAAGACTCTGTGGAGGTCCTTTTGAGAACACAGAAGAAAAAAAAAGTAAAATCTTTTAATATTTTTAGCAGATTTATATAGCATTGTTTTGTACACCTTATCAGAAAAGCAGTTTATGTGAACAATAGCTTCCACTGTCTGAATTTTTTCTATTAGTTTATTTTTTGTTAAATTCATAAAAAGTAATAATAATGTTAAGAACGAATCAATTTAGGAGTTTTCTGATCGCTGGAATTGGTTAAGGATCTGGCATTGTCACTGTTGTGGCTTGTATTTCTGCTTTGGGGCAAATTGATCCTGTCCCAGGAACTTCCACATGCTGCAGGCAAAGCCAAAAAAAACAAAAAAAGGAATGAGTCAGCTCTTATGAAACCCATGTTAAGGGTTTGCAGCTTTCTAGGATAATGAGTGTAGCATATCAAAATAAAAGATAAATAAATGAGTGTTAATGAAGAATTCAGTGCAAGGAATTTGGGGCTGTTCCACTGAATGCATTTGAAAAATGTTAACCTTTCTTATAAGCTGATTTAAGAAGTGAGATGTTAAAATAAATCTGTTTATAAGCAATTCACATAATTATAATATCAAAGAGAAATGATAAGTATGAAGTTGTGTATGTGTGTGTGGTAACTGATAATGGAAGCAGTATTTTAATTCTTCAATAAACCGGTAAGCAGCTATTTGTATATTGGTTTTACAGGTAAAACAGTTGAAGTTCAAAGGCTAATAATGTCCTCAGTTGTA
This sequence comes from Catagonus wagneri, assembly GCA_004024745.2. Classification (NCBI taxonomy): domain Eukaryota; kingdom Metazoa; phylum Chordata; class Mammalia; order Artiodactyla; family Tayassuidae; genus Catagonus; species Catagonus wagneri. Next base: position 2,073,899 of record PVHT021183696.1, read on the forward strand.
TAGAGCTGGTTAATTGAACATCTAAGGTATGCACTCAGGAGCCCTCACTCCGGAGTTCTTTTGTGACATATGACCATTTCTACCTACAATTTTCTCTACAAATAGATGTTCTTCGGAATTTGTTGTTGCATAACATAATTGCTTTTGTGTAATTCCCTGGCATGACCAGGCATATTTTTCAGTAAGATTGTCTACTCATTAAAATGTAACTTTTAAAAAGTTTTCCAAATTATTATGTATCTGTGTATCTCTTAGTTTAACTTAGCCATGACCTTAATGATTTAGCAAATTTCTTCCTTAATGCTGTCTCTTAGTCTTAGACCCTTCATACTTGAGTCATATTGTTTTTTATCTCTTCTTATTCAGCAGGTATTTCCAGCCCTTTTATCTGTCTCTCTCTCCATCTACCTATCTATCTATCTAATCTCTCTATGTCTATGCATGTTTATTTGTGTGTTTGTGTATTTCTTACTGGTATTTCTATACATATTATTTAATTTAAACATAATGAAGGTGTACATTCAGAATTACATAGAAAATAATATAATTTTAATATTTATTAAAGGAAATTATTTTTTTTACATATAGTTGATTTACAATGTTTCTTTAATCTCTGTTGTACAGTCACATACAGTTCCCAGTGCTGTATAGTAGGAGCCCATACTCTAGTTCCTTCAGGCTGGCCCCGTGCTACCAGTCCTAGGTTTTTTTTCACCATGTATCCAGCCCCATCTCTCTCTCTCTGAGTCTGATCTCTGAAATTGGAGTTTCAGTTCCTGGCATCTGATTGTATCAGCCTATTGTTAGAACGTGCAGGTCAGTGAGAATGACCATTTGTAGAGGACTGGTTTCATTTCAACTTCTTTACGCCGATGGTTGTGTTCTCCTCCAATAATTCACCTAGTCTCCTTTGTCTTGACTACTGTCTACACTGGTGTGGGGAACTTTTCAGGGTGCTGGAATTTTTCCTTTCCAGTTTCCTCCTAGGAGCACATGTCTTGACCCACTTCATTTCTCTGTTTCTCTCCTCGTCTTCTTTCTTTTTTCTATGCAGTTTGGTGAAGTTTATCTTGCTGTATTAGAGTCCTGGGGTCTTTTTTCAGGATTCCACAAACATTTCTGTGCAAGTAGTTTCACAGATAGATGGATTTTTAATGTATTTCTGTGAGTAGGTGAGCCTCACATCCTATTCCTCTGCCACCATTTTTTTCCTTAAGTACCTGATTTTAATAAGATACTGTATCTGACCTCTCAATATTTTCTCTTTTATTTCTGTTTGTATCCATTATGTCGTTGTATTCTTTTAAGCTATATTGTACATTAGGAATGATATATTGACTTGTTTACATGATCATATATTTAGGAAAGACACCTTTCTAAAAAAAAAGTTTTTTGAGAATGGGCAGTGGCCTAAGCACTGCAAATTCAAAATTACCATGTGTCAGATATTTCAATAAAAATGGCTCCCAAATAAGGAAAAAAACCTAGTTTTCCAGTTAACTTTTTCATATGTAACTGAGAGAGACAAATATTTCTTTCTACTTAAATAGTTTATTTACTCTGTAAAGGTAAATATATGTATGCATCATGTCATCTAGGTAAAATTAATTCTTATTATATTGTTTGGGTATATGATATAGTTAAATTACATATCTAATTTTAAGTATCTTTTACTCTACAATAAATATTAAAAAATAAATGCTGTTCTTGCATCTCTGATAATATTTTTTGTTTATTAACATGGTATTATAGAGAATATTATTTTTACTTTCTTTTCAGTTGTTTAATGTGGACATTTTCTATTTTGCATGAGCTTTTATATTTAATTTGTACAGTACTATAAGTACCTGAAGATGCCATTCAACATCATTAGGATAGCTATTTTTATTTTTTTCTTTTTACTTCATGATTACCACTTATTAGAGAATGTTACTTACTTCCAGTGACATAAAATGTGTATTTTTGAGTTCCCACTGTAGCACAGTGGGTTAAGAATCTGACTGCACAAGCTTGGGTCAGTGCGGAGGAGTGGGTTTGATCCCTGGCTCTCTGCAGTGGGTTAAAGGATCCAGCATTGCCGCAGCTGTGGCATAGGATGCAGCTGTGCACCTTGGATTCATTCCCTGGCCTGGGAACTTACATATGCTGTGGATGGCAGCCATTAAAATATATTTTAAATTACTTCAAATTATTTTCAATTGCAATTGTGAAGTTGTGTCTTTGAAATTAAATTTCACATGTGTTGTTTGTTTATATCCATCATTTTATTTAACAACTTTTTAAACAAAGATTTTCTTTAGGTAGGCAAACTAACACCCATTGAAGACATTTCTGGTTATTCTATTTTCCCTGAACAGTATTTAGGGCTTAAAATTTAGCAATATATTTTATATTTATATTTTAAGACATTTATTTTCATATTTTAATAACCTTGAAATTATATTCAGTGACATGTCATAGTTTAATTGCAATCATTTTTCTCTTTTTAGTATTATATAAATTGATGTACCTTTTCTAATGAATGACATTTTAAATTTGATGAACTAGAGTAATTTAGGACTTTGTAATAACCAACATATTTAATGAATCACTCTTTTCTGGGGGATAATTGTATACACCCGAGTTTATATATTTGGAAACAGCACATGGTTTCTAACCTCAAAGTTCTGATAGAGGATAATTACACTGTACTTAGTAATGTCTAATAGAAGCATGAGGAAGGGTCTATTTAAGTCCATTGAGGGGCTGAACAGATTGTCTCCAGAGTCAGAAAACACTTTAAAGAGTAGATGATTTTGAGGTTAAATTTGAAAATTAGGCTTTTATTAGGTAGAGAATGTAAAAAAGAAAATTTGAACAAAGGAGGAAACCTATAAATAAAAAAATGGAGACCAATGATATGATCTAGATGCCTATAAATAAAAAAATGGAGACCAGTGATATGATATAGATGCCGGTTAATTCTGACTACATCATAGGGTATAGGAAAAATAATGTGTATAATCAGAAAAAAAATTACAGGAGTACTTTAATAAAAGTCTGTGGCCTTTGAAAGAAATTGGATTTTTTTCTTAACAGGTAAAAGAGCACTATAGGACAGCTGTATTATCCACTATGTAATTTAGAATGATCCGTATGAGGGCAATGTGCAGATCAGGAAGAAAAGACTGAAGCAGAAAGATATAACAGGTTAATGAAGAGAGGACCTTAAAAGCGAAACACTGTGGCAAAAGAAGAGTGACCTCTTGAAGAAAATATCTGACGTATATGATAGTAGACTACATGAAGAGAGAAATAAAGAGAAGCTGAATATGAGCATTTAGGTTTTGGGATACAATAACTGAGGTAATAGGTAAAGGAGTAGCTTTGGTTAGAGTGTATGTGTTGTACTAGGTGTGGAGATGTGCAGTAAACAGAAATAGACTTTAAAGTCAGAGATATTAACTTCATAAAAGTGAAAGTCCTTATAAATGTAATTATTATAACTATGGAAGCTTGTTTGTCATAAATAATACCCCACAGCTCTTACCTTAAGCATAAATATTGCTTAGCTATTCCTGGGCTATTTCTGGGAAGATTTAGATAGCACAGGGTTATTTTAAGAGTCATTTGAATGATAGTGGTTGTGGGGTTTGATAAGAGTAATTAAAATTGTAATTTATTCACATTTCACCAAGAAGAGCTCTGTTTATATTTAATTTGCCTATGGTCCTTAGTATGTTTTCTTAGTATCAAGAGAGAGGGAGAAACAGAGACAGAGATAGAGACAAATTTAACATAGATTTCTTGTATACCCACTTATCCCACTACACATGCATAGCCTTTCTTATTATCAGTACCCCCACCGGAGTTATACATTTATTACAATTGGTAACAAATTGGTGAATCTGAATTGACACATTATCATCACCTAAAGTATATAATTTACATTAAGGTTGACTCTTGGTATTGTCCATTATATGCATTTGGACTTATTTATAATGACATGTATCCACCATTTTAGTATCATATATAGCATTGCCACTACCTTTAAAATCCTCTGCACTTTGCCTGTTCATCCCATTCTATCCACACGCCCATCTCTTAGCAACCATTGCTGTTTTTACTGTCTATAATTTTTCCTTTTCCAGAATGTCATAATAGTTGGAAAGATATAATATGTAGATATTTTAGAATGCCTTCTTTCATTTAGTAACATGCATTTTTCTCTGTGTCTTTTCATGGCTAAATAGCTAATTTCTTTTGAGCACTGAATGCTATTCCATTGTCTGGATATAGTTCAGTATATTTATCCATTCACCTACTAAAGGACATCTTGGTTGCTTCTAAGTTTTGGAAATTATGAATAAAGCTGTTATAAACATCCATGTGCAGGTTTGTATGTGGATGTAAGCTTTCACTTCATTTAAGTAAATACTCAAGAGCATAATTTCTGGATCATATGGTAAGAGAATATTTAGTTTTACAAGAAATGGCCAAACTGTTTTCCTTAGTGACTGTGCTGTTTTGCATTCCCACCAGAAATGAGAGTTTTTATTATTCCATAAACTCTACAGCATTTGGCATTGTCAGTATTCTGAATCTTGGCATTACAATGTAGTGTTAATAGTTTTGCGGTAGTATACTCATTGTTTTAATTTATATTTCAATGATGAGAAATAATATGGAATATCTTTTTCTAAGGTTATTTACTGTTTGTATTTCTTTATGATGAAGTGTCTCAAAGTCCTTGGCCTGCTTTGTAAAAGAGTTGTTTACTTTTTTATTCTTGAGTTTTAAGGGTTCTTTTTCTATTATGGATAATATTTATTGGATATGTCTTTTGCAAATATTTTTTACCAGTCTGTGGCTTATTTTTTCATTCCATTAATCGTGTCTTTCAGGAGTTCTCGTCGTGGCTCAGTGGTTAATGAATCCGACTAGGAGCCATGAGGTTGTGGGTCCGATCCATGGCCTTGCTCAGTGGGTTAAGGATCCAGTGTTGCCATGAGCTGTGGTGTAGGTTTCAGACATGGCTTGGATCCTGTGTTGCTGTGGCTATGGTGTAGGCTGGTGGCTACAGCTCTGATTATACCCTTAGCCTGGGAACTTTCATATGCCGTGGGTGTGGCCCTAGAAAAGGCAAAAAGACAAAAAAAAATAGTGTCTTTCATAGAGAAAATTTAATTTTATAAAGTCTAATTAAATTATTTCATTAATTGTGGCTTTGGTGTTGTATCTAAAAAGTCATCATCAAACCCAAGGTCATCGACCTTTCTTTTTGGCTGCACCCATGGCATGTGGAGTTGCTGGCAATTGATCTAACCTGTGCCACAGCTGTAACAGTGCCAGATGCTTATCCCACTGAGCCACAAGGGAACTCCTAGGCTTTTTCTTATGCTATCCTCTAGAAGCTTTATAGTTTAACATTTTAACATTTACTTTTATATTTGTAATATATTCTTAGTTGATTTCTATGAAGTATTATGGTTTTGTCTAGGTGCTTTTTTTGGCATGTTGATATTCAACTAAAAAGACTTTCTTTGCTCTATTATATTGCTTTTGCTCCATTGTCAATGATAAGTTGATGATATGTGAATGTTTTATTTCTGGTCTTTCTATTCTGTTTCATTGATCTAGTTATCCACTCCTTTTCCAGCACTAAGCTGTCTTATTAAATGTAACTTTAAGTAAGTCTTGATATCTAGAAGTTTCAGTCCCCCAATGTTGTTTTTCTCCTTCACTTGGCTATCGTGGGTCTTTTATCTATGCATGTAAACTTTTGAATAAAATTGTCAGTATTCACGAAGTAACTTGCTGTAGTATTGTTTGGGTTTCTTTTAATCTATACACCTAATTGGGAAGAATTGGCATCTTGACAACGTTGAGACTCAGAAGCATTAAAAATCTCTACATTTGTTTAGTTCTTTGATCTCTTTCATTAGAGTTATATAGTTTTTTCTCATTTAATTCTTAAAAAAATTTGTTAGATTTATACTGAAGTATTTTATTTTGTGAGTGCTAATATGTGATATTTTATTTTAAATTATAAATTACACTTGTTTATTACTGGTATATAGGAAACTGATTTATATATTTGACTGTGTGTTCTGTAACTGTCTGATAATAACCACTCATTAGTTCCTGAACTTTATTGTTTCTGTTCTTTCAGATTTTCAAATTATATAATCATGTCACCTGAAAACAAAAAGCTTTATTTCTTCTCTCTCAATACCTTTTATTTTATTTTCATGTCTTATTGCATTATCTAGGATTTCCAGTACAATGTTGAAAAAGCAGTGGTGAAAGGGGGCATCCTTTTCTCATTTTTGATCTTTGTAGGAAAGCTTCAGGTTTCTCGTCATTAGTATACTATTAGCTGTATGTTTCTCTAAGAGATATTCTTTATCAAACTGAGGAAGTTCCACTCTACTCCTAGCTTACTTAAAGCATTTATCATATATCATTGTTGGGTTTTTGTCAAATACTTCTTCTCTGTCGATTGATATAATGATGTGATTTTTTTCTTTTACCTTTTGATGTGTTGGATTTTATTAATTTCCTTTCAAATGATGAACTAGCCTTGCATAGTCATTTGGTCATGATATGTAATCATTTTTAAACATTGTTTGATTCAGTTTGAGAATATTTTTTGACAGTTTTTGTACCTATTTTCCTGAGAGGTATTGGTCTGTAGCCTTCTTTACTTGTAATGTCTCTGCCATGTCTTGGTATTAAGGTATTGCTGACCTCGTTGATGAATTAGGAAGTATTCCTTCAGCTTCAGTCTTTTGAAAGGGATTATAGAGAAGAGTTAAAATTTCCTTCTTTAATAATTGGTGAAATTCACTTTTGAACCCGTCTGAACCTAGTGCTTTCTGTTTTGGAAGATTAATTATTGACTCAATTTTTTGGTTTGATAGTGTCCTATTTAGGGTGTTTATTTTTTCTTGTATAAGTTTTGGCATGTGTGCCTTTCAAGGAGCTGTTTTATTTCACCCATTGTGATCAAATTTTAGGGCATACAGGTTTGTTTTGTTTTTGTTTTTGTTTGTTTTAATAATATTCCTTGATTATCTTTTTTTCTTATCTTGGTATCTGTTGTGATGTCCACTATTTCATTTTGATATCAGTTGTGCCCCTCTCATTTTTCATAGTCATCGTGACTAGAAGCTTATTGATTTTATTGTTTAGAAAAAAATCAAATTGTATGATAGAAAAATCTCACCAAGAAGTTGTCATTTAAAAACAATCAAACAAACAAAAAGTTTGTAGGAGCAAAATTGTCAATCATGTGTTTATCTGGGGAAAATGTGTTTCAGTCAGAGAAAACAAACAGAGAAAATTCTTGAGTTTTAAGCTTGTCTGGTATACTCCAGGAATAGGAATGCTGCCAAAATAACTAGAATTAAATGACCATGATTAGGGACATGGTATGAAAAGAGATTAGAGGTATTCTAGGAAAGTACCTAGATTTTTTATAGGGCATAATATGCAAATGTTAATATTGGAATATTTATTTCAAGTTAGATGACATTTTATTGGAAATGGATGAGCCTTTACATAAAAAAAAATAGTTACTTTAGCTTTTGATGAAGATGATATAGACAATACTGGGAGCATTTATCATATAGGAAGCATTTTTCAGTGATCCAAATGAGAGATAATGGTAGTTGGGAACAGAGTCTTGGCAGTGGAAGCTATGACATGTTGCTGTGTCATAATCACTAGGGTTTGATATTGATAATTTGTTTTTTAAAAACTCTAGGTAAATTTTAATTGCTATAATTGCATATATTATATATATGTATGCATATGCACACATATGGAGAGAGTGATATATTCAATAAAAGAGATGAGAGTAGTGCATAAGTAATAACTAATATTTATTAAAAATAGAAAGAAAAAACTCATGAAAAAATAGTGCATTTTTTCTTTCATCTATAAACTTTTTCTTTCAAACGGGTGACTCAGAACCTTAAAATTACTTGCATCTTTTGTAATTTAGGATTATTTTCTTCTTCTTTCTGAAACACTTCCTTATTTTCTGAAACAATTCACTATTTTCTGTGTCCTGCTCATACAGCCTATTCTTTTAGAGCCTGATTAAGGGAAGACAGATGGTCAAGTAACTTTTGAAGTTAAATAGTTTCTTAATATAGCTCTAGTCAAAAACATTGACCTGAATACTGTCTTCCTTTTTAACTGAGATGTTAAAAGCTATTTCAGAGATTTTTCTCCATTTAATTATGCTTATACTTAATTAAATGTACATAATTCAGCTGATTTCCATCATTATAAAGTATTGTTATAGACACACAGAGCATAAATATATTTGATTCTATCAGGAAGAAAGAGTAAAAGCTCAGAGTTGCTGATTCTTTAAATTAAAATAAAATTTCTACTTAGTAAAGCAATTAGCTCCAAAAAAATACTCACATCCTTGGTTTTTTTTTGAATCTTGCTCAAGTAATGAGCAATTGGTTATTCTCCAGAGCCTACTGTAAAATTAATGGTAATTTCCCCCTTATCACTCCCATTACTTTCTTTATTCTTTTGTCCCCCATACCTTGGTCTGTGGTCCTCTGCATGCCCCAGATTCTAATGCTTTCTCCTAATTTCCCAGAGATTCTTCTGTTATACATGTTGTTCCCCATCCTGAAATCAAACTAATCTTAGTTCTTAACTAATATCTTGTGCTCTTAATCTTTTCACCCTTACTCTACCTTAGCTGTCAGCAATTCAGTTTAACTCATCTGAGACTCATCTGTGTCTGTGTACTCTTCTTATAGAAGTAATCTCCTAACTGGTGATTTGGGGCTGCTAGGGATACAAACACATATTTTCAGATCTTAGTGAGTTTTCTACAAGAATTTATATAACCTTTCATATGTATTCATATGTTCATCAAGTATAAGCATATTTTTTATTCTTATATTATCAGGTTAAAATTGAATCATTAAATATCTGTATGAATTATTCAGTTGATGATTATCATCACCTTTGCAGCATGTGCATGTCTGAATACCATCCATGAAATTGTAGTTAGTTCTGTAGTTCAAATAGAGAAAAATAGTGGAAGAATTATGCCCATATATCATGTCTAGGAAAAGAAGCATGCAGGGTGGAAAAACATTTCTTTAATTCTTTTGGGATTGCTGGCTGAGAGTGAAAATTGGACTGACAAAGATAGATCAACAGGAGAAGCACATGTAAATTTAGTTAAGTAATATAAGTTTTATGTGACATGGTAACCTTTGTAAGGAAATGAAGACTGGAAGAAATTATTGAGTCTGATGGTTTTTATACCAAGTTTGATGAAAGGTGGAAATCTGTGAAAAAACATGATAAAGCAAAGGGTACGAGCTAAGGGTAGTACTCAGGGGAAAACTTAGCAAGGCCTGCCTCTCAGTTTCTGTCCATCTTGAAGGATAAGAATGTTACTTTCCTCTGGGTATGGATGTCATCTCTCCTATGGAGGTGCATCAGGGGAGACCTGCTTCACGGGAGAAAAGGGAGTTAAGAGGGTCCTATAGCTGCTGTTTCTTGATTCCTTTAGTTTTGAAGCATTTAATATGACAAAGCACCATATTTCAGGAGCAGTGTATTCTGAATCCTGATAAGTACATCAAATTTAAAGGGATCTATTCTATCATCATCAGTACAGTACACACGTTGCTAGCAAAAGTAACATATCAGTCATGTTTCTTTAATAGCAACATGTGAAAATTCGTTGATGATAAATATTTTGGTCAATAAAAAATGAATAAATGAGAGTTCCCTGATTGCCTAGTGGGTTAAGGATCCAGTGCCTTCACTGATACGGCTCAGGTCACTGCTGTGGCAGGGATTTGATCCCTGGCCCAGAAACTTCTTCATGCCATGGGCATGGACAATTAAATAAATAAAATGAATAAATATTTTGTGCCTTGTTCTATCAATATGGATTAGATATCCATTTTTGGTAAAGCCAGAAAGCTACATTTATTTTCAGGTGAGTGAGACAATTTTAGAGACACCTTATTTTTTTTTTTTTTCATCAGGCACCATTTATTAGATGTGTGGTCTTGGGCGAGGTACACAGGATGTTGCTAATCCCCAGTTTCCCCCATGGAAAATGCAAAAAAATCCTTTATTGCCCACAGCTGGATTCTAGTCAATGACCTACAGGAAGAGTCTGGCTCAGTGTATGATATGATAGTGGTCCCCAGGAAAAGTAGTTCCTCGTTCCTGATTCTCTGAATACATGCTCTGTCTGTCTAGTTCACTGTCTTTGAGGTCATTTACTTTATTTTTATTTTTTTTTCTCTTAATGGATTTTATTTCAATTATAGGTGTGCATAAATCATCACAAGTCAATTTTACCTTATTTTTTAATTTATTTATTTTTTTTTTGTCTTTTTTGGGCTGCACCCGCAGCATATGGAAGTTCCCAGGCTAGAGGTTGAAGCAGAGCTGCACCTGCCAGCCTATGCCACAGCCACAACAACTTGGAATCCAAGCTGTATCTGCAACCTGCACCACACTCACAGCAGTGACAGATCCTTTAACCTACTGAGTGAGGCCAGGGTTCAAACCCACCTCCTTATGGATACTAAGCAGGTTCTCAGGTTTGTTACCACTGAGCCACAATAGGAAATCTACAAAGACACCTTATTAGAATTACTCTTGAGAATCACTCCCAGGAAGAGTTTTGGCTAAATGTACATTGAAATTATCCTTAGTTAACAATTATATTTTGAAGTTATTGAGAGTATTTGGCACATTATACTTGTGTCAATAGGCATTTTCTGGATTCATTTTACTAAAGTCAAATTGAAGAATGAGAACTTCAATTTGATCTGATTTGACCTTCAAGTTAAACCTGAACTTGATGCTACAGTTCTTGTTTTTAAACTTCAAATTAGAACTTGAACAACTGGTTTCAGGAAAAAAAAGCTGTCACTTTATATTACATATTTCATTGAATTTTGTATTTTATAATAATTTGTATTTAATTTATAATTAGTTTTATTGTTAAAAATTATAGATGCTTTGTATCAATTTTTTTGTTTTTAAATAGCATCAAAATAAATATAAAATACATTGACACATAGTCAAATCAAATCATTGTACTACATTTCACTCGTATATCACCTAACTTTGACGAAAAATGCCTCATAGCTTACAGATAAGGGAGCTGCTATTCTCTGAGTAAGTTAAGTGTCTTAATTAGTAGAATTGACTTATTATTTTTACCCTTTTTACTAATACTAGCATTTAAACAAGGAAAAGAACATTTACAGAGCAAATTTTTGTACTATGGCTAGTCAGCAAAGAAATGGCTTTTGCAAAGGTAACAAACACAAAAATATTTTTGACCATTACTTTCAACTCATATCTTGATTGCATATTTTCTGTTGTCTTACAAATTATGCCATCCCACGAAGGCCTTTAAAGGCAAGCAATTTATAAAGAAAAGTCTTTCAGACTATCCAAGTTATATTTATTCTTGTTGATTGTTTGGCTTTCTCTGCTATCACTTACATCAGTGATCAGTTTTCTTCATAACACAAGGTACTGGGAGGAATGAGAACTCTATCACATTTAATGTTACTAATAGAAAATTTCAACTTTTTCTTCATAGAATCTTAGATTTTAATTGCACATATTTTGTAAAAGCAATTATTTTAGTATGGAATTTTATAAATATATATGGATTTTGTCATCAATGGCATTCACAGTTAAGGTGTCCCATCTTCCTGTGAACATCTGCTTTTACTTGTGTGAATATTTGTGTAACCATAAATAATATTTTGAATATGCTTTAGCATATCTAAATATTTATTATCATCATGGATTCTTGGAATATCAAGAAATAATAAATGATACATGCGCTGTTTATTCAATCATGCAAAACATTTGTCAGCATCATTGAAATAGTAATTATATCATAAAACAGCAAAATAACAAACACACAATTGAAAAAGTAAAGGCAAAATAAAGTGAGTCATATATTTTTTAAAACATTTAAAAAAACCCTGATGGAATTCCAGCTGTGGCTCAGCAGATTACTAACCCAACTAGTATCCATGATGATGAGGATTCAATCCCTGGCCTCTCTCAGTGGGTTAAGGATCTAGCATTGCCGTGAGCTGTGGAGTAGGTCACAGATGTATCTCAGATCCCACATTGCTGTGGCTGTGGTGTAGGCCTGCAGCTGCAGCTCTGATTTGACCCCAGGCTTGGGAACTTCCATATGCTGCAGGTGTAGCCCTAAAAAGCAAAACAAAACAATACCTTGATGTTAGTATCAAAATCAACTGGCTTTTTAGGCTAGTATAGATGATTTTGGTGTGGGTTTATATGAAATATAATATTTTTTCATTTCATATAATTGTCATTAAAAAAAAAAGGAAATCATGGAGGTACATGTTACACAAAGGAAGATTTCCCCTGGGACAATAGAAGATGTGGATTTGCCCCTGAGGGAATATAGAACAGAAAGAATGTGACTGAATTTATAAGAGTGAAACAGGAATATGAATGTATTAGCAAATAATACTAATTTTTCAAAGCCTTCCCACAATTTGATATTCAGTAAAAATTATCTATAACTAATATAATACTGGCAAATTTATTAAAATAATTTTTATGTTACTTGGTTGTTGTTGGCAGTGGTAATTTACAGGCCAATTTCAAATTTTTGATATGATTTGTATTTTTATACTGTGTATGTATGTGTGCATTTAAAATGAAGACATTTTCTAAGCCATTGGAGTGAGAAGACTTTAAAGCACATGTAAAAGTCTAATTTTTTAAAAAATTGAGATCGTGAAGAACTTTAAAATCCAGTGCTTACTGCTGTATAGCCCTGGGAACTATATCTAGTCACTTATGATGTAGCATGATAATTTGAGAGAAAAGAATGTATACATGTATGTGTAATTGGGTCACCTTGTTATACAGTAGAAAATTGACAGAACTCTGTAAACCAGCTGTGATGGAAAAAAATAAAAATCATTACCAAAAAAAGGGAAAAAATCCATGCTTACTCACAATTCTGTGTGTAAACTATTGAAAGAGCACTCTCTTGAGAATGGAAGTATTTCTGTTCATATGTTTTATTGCAACTCTGAGAAAAGCAGTGTACAATGTATATGTCATTGTTCAATGAGTTCCCTTTCCCTGAAAGTAAAGAACCTTCTCTTTTCAGCAGGAGCACTTAGACTACAGACACATGAAAATGAAAAATAGAAAGCAATAAATGTAAATAAAGCATTTCTGTAACCTTTTTCTTGCTGCTTTCTCACCATTTTTGAAGTCATACACTCCTGACAAATGATGGTTTCACTGCAGCAATTGAGTGCAATTGTTTTTTAAAAAAGTCAGCCCTCTAGAGTGTAAATTTTTGTCATGAGTCGAATGAAGAAGAGTTGAAAAGAAAACACGTGCATACTGTTTCTATGATAAATAAAGTTGTACAAACTATTTCACCGTTTAGGAGAGTTTTCAGTAGAACTGGTTTTAAAAAGTTATTATAGTTCAGGAAGGTAATTTCTTTTCTTGATACCAGAAAAAATTGCCAGTGACTTGGAGATTGGCACAATAGAATTCTGGTATTTTTTGAGTGGCGTGCTTACACTTTTTTACAGACTTTCTGGAGATTACTGGATTTCATAGGGGTGGGTAATTGTATATTCAACTAGCAATTGAATAATTATGGAGATAGACATTAACTTGTAGAAAACAGTAATGCTTGCAGTGACTGCTGTTGATGGTGATGGAAATGAATTTTGTTCTATAGAGAATATAAATCTCTGTAATTAAACTCTGTAATTGAACTAGTTTTAATGTCTATTGTCTCGCTCATTAATTAACGAGTTGGTTGAAATATTTTACAATAAATATTTTATATTTATATGTGAATAATTTATTTTTTGAAAATTATACTTTACTGCTGTTATTTCATAAATTAATGACTGGAAGAACCAGAAAGTAAGAAGTTAAAGAGGGAAAATTGGTCTCAATATGTGTTCTGGTGCTTGGGTTGTCATTATAGTATTGTTTTCTGCTCATTGCTGCTCCATTCTCTCTGTTTAAGACAAGAAATGATAATTTGATTTTTAATGAAACTGATGAAACCCAGGCTTGTAAATTTTAGATTGCAGGCATGTTCCCCTCTAGAGGACTGGGTTTACTTTGTAAAGATTTAGAACTATTTACTGAGATGCATTTGAGGGAGGAGGAATTGGATAGGATGGGCAAGCTGCAGACCTGGAAGAAAATGGAGAAAAAGATGACTTCTTTATTGCCTTCACCCTCTCTCATCATTCTGTTTTGTTTGAGACTGCCAGAATAATTAAAGGAGTAGGGAGTAGGTTCTGTTACTATCTCGCTTTTTAGCTTTACACTCAGATTGATTAATACTTTCTTTACACTTGCATTGGGCCGTTCTATATTTCCTTTGTAAGAAATGCTAATTAGATTGAACAAGTAGTAAGTGCTTGCAGAGCTGGTGTTTGAGCCAGAATAGCTCCTGCGAGATCACGGTGCTTCTAGATGAAACTAAATATAGAAAAGCTAGGATGCAAAAATCATTTACATTCATTAATCACGTTAGCAAATATCAGTTGGAAACCTGCTATACACAGTATAGGTATCTGAGCAACAGAATGTAATGGTAGAAGATGGGAGCCTTAGAGATGACTGTGGCTTGGACCTGGGTATTCGCAGAGGAAGTAGTGAGGAGTAGCGAATGAGTTCGATTGAGTATTTGAGAGATAGAAATCAATGTTGTCTTTTAATTTTTTTTGGCCTGAAGAACTGGGGAAATGGAGCTGCTTTATGATCTGGATAATCTACAATGTTGCAAGAGTATTTTTCTTAAGTAGTCGGTAAAATTAAGGGTTTGGTTGTGAAAATATTGAGTGTGAGTTGTTGATTAATGTTCAAATGAAAATGAATGTGTATTGGGATGTAAAAGTCAAGTTCAGGGATGGATCAGCAATATTTAATGGGTTTTATTTTATTGAGTTATAACCAACATAGTATGCACAATTTTATGTGAGTTGAGTTTTGACAATGGTATATATTTGTGTATTCAACATTCACTAATTCAAATAATGTCTTCATGTTCATACTATTAAATTATTGCCAAGTCTCTTCAACCTCACCCCTGAGTCAATTATTTTCTAAAACCGTGGGCTTGTTTTGCCTGTTCTACAATTTTGCAAAAGTGCAGGACATATTTTTAGTCTTTGACTTATTTGCTCAGTACAATGGCTATAAGACATCATTATACTATAGCATTTATAAATTATGCATGTATATGGAAACCTGTTTGAAGATCACAACTCTTTAAGAAATGTCTTAGATTTTGCTGCAAGAATTGTACATTTAAAAAAAAATACATCCGGGAGTTACTGTCGTGGTTCAGTGGAAAAAAAACCTACCTAGTATCCATGATGACATGGGTTCGATCCCTGGCCCCTCTCAGCATTTCTGTGAGCTATGGTGTAGGTTTCAGACGTGGCTCAAATCCCACATTGCTGTGGCTGTGGCACAGGCCAGCAGTTGCAGCTCTGATTCGAACCCTTGGCAGGGAACTTGCATATTCTGTAGGTTCAGCCCTAAAAAGCAAAAACAAACAAACAAACAAACAAAAATTCCAAAAATGTATTAAGTTAAAACAAACATTTATTTTTCAATCATGAGTCAGTAGGTTGTCTGAGATTTTTCTTGGTTCAACTCAGCTTAACTAGGCTTAAGGTTAGATCTGCTCCATAAGTTTGTCTTTTGGAGACCAAGGCAAAGAGCTGTAATTACCTGAGGCAGTCACAACTCCTTCTTTTGGTAGAATTACAGGAGGGCAAGAAAGCCCATAGAAGCTTGGAACTCATGTATTTTCATGTTTTCCATATGTCCTTGTCTGAGACAAGTTACTTGGCCAGTCACAAATTTAAGGAAATGGAAGGAATAGGGAAATTTAGTCCTTTTAATGTGTTGAAGAGAAAGGGGAGTGGGTAGTTATGGAAAAATAAAGTGATCTCACAGGTGAGCAGGGTAGGATATATTAGTCATTTTTCCTATTAAGGAGAAAAAAAAATTCAGCTCAGAGGATATGAGTGTTTAATTTAATTTTATAGTATAGATGAGACCCAAACACTGCTCTGTGACATTTAATCTAACTTTAGACTATATTACTTCTTTTGTTTTATTGGTAATATTAGGATTGCACAATGGAGAGAAGAAAGGACTTTGAGGACCAAGATAAAGGAGAAAGAAGAAGACTACAGACATGTAAGTAAGAAATGATGAAATTCCCATTCCCCTACAGTAATTCTTAATATGCTCCTGAATTTACTGAAAGAGATAAGATTTACACACCTGAAAAGAGATGAAACAAGAACAAGTTTCATTATCTTTAGGACACTTATTGAAGTCATCACTGAAAGAAAATTAAGATTTACTATAGGACAGGGTACTATTTTTTAATCCAATGAGAAATATTTTTAAATATGGAAGAAAAAAACCTTATGTTTTACCTCTTTTTCCTTATGGTATATATATTTTTCAATTATCAAACTGAAGAGAATGCAGTTATGGACACTTGTTAAAATTGTTTCAGTTTCTGCACTTTCTATTTAAGAAGCACATCCTCATGGTTTTTGAAGCAACTTCATTAACAGGATGAGTTAAGAGGCAGTGCCATTTAATGAATGACCACGGGAGATAAATGATAATCCTCTCAATTTAGATACTGACAGAGCAGTCGTGTAAATTTTAGAGGAAGGAAGGGAGCATAGAGGACGGAAGAGTTATAATGAACAAATTTGTGGTAAGAGTTAAAACGTGTAAATATATCCTAGCAAATAGCATTCCTGAGGTCAGTGATTTCCTCTAGAGAGGAGAATTTAAGTTATACAGAGCAGGGTAAAAGTTGATAAAGAGGTCGGGGCCTTATTTCAGAAAGACTTTACATGCCAGATTATTTACTTTGGACTGTATTTTATAAGTAATGCTTTGTTACTGTACTTTTAGATTACTTTTAGGATTCTAAGTAATATAAGTAATCTGATAGTAATGTTCAGAATTATTAAATGGGTATAATTTGACAGCAGTGATATGGGTTAGGAAATATTGACTGATCAATGTGTAATTCATAATGTCAGGTACAGTAGGGAAGCAATAGTTAGTGCTGAGAAATTTTATGAATTCACAACTCATCAACTATGATAAATAAATTGAAGGTCAGTGGTTAGAGAGAAGAAGTTAAATAACTGAAATTTTTGAGCCTTAATTGCTAAAAGGTTGATTCCACATGACTTTGTTAGTGAGGGTAGGTATTTAGAGCTGTATAATATTTTTAGTGTGTTTAATATTGTATAAAGCGAATTTCTGTTAAGCTATTTAAATTACCTTATGTGTACAGAAGTAAATTATATGCTGGAAAGGAGAGTATGGGCTTTATAAAAAGGGATAAAAGTAAACGTAATGCTTATTTACAGGCTAGGAAGGCAGTAAGAAATGAAGTAGATTGTTTTTGTTTCCTATGAAAATTCTGGAAAACACTATGGAACAAAATTTTGTGTACAGTAGACCATCTTGGAAGCTATTCATGTCAATTTAGTCTCTAAATTATTATGCATAACATAGGGTCTTGGTCATCATAAGCACATTTTGCTTTTCTGAAGTATTTTTTTTTTGAAGCAGCTCCAATGGCATAAATCCCGATGATTTCTGTAAACTAAAGCATAGGATGCAATCGAAACACAACTTATTTTCACCTTTATTTACATATGTGATGTCTTATGTTATTGGTATTTTGTTTATGAAGGAGAAATAATTGTTTTTATAATTTAGTTAATGGCTTATTAAATGCTTTCAACTTGAGAATCACTAGGTTAGGTGCTTGAGATGAAGAGGTAGAAAAGACATGTAGCTCAGAGTTTAGCATGGAAACAAAATGAATGATTAATTTTAACAGAATTTGTGAAAAGTGTTATTATGGAGTTAAGCCCAGAGGACTATGGGATGCAGTGAAAAGGGTTCAAATTGAGATTAGAAGATCAATGTTTGAAGGATGAATAGAAGTTAGATATAGCTGAAATTGAAGGGAATGAAGAAAGAACATTCTTAACACAGAAAACATACTGCACGAAGGGATAATGGATGTGCAGAGAATTTCAAGTAGTTCAACATGCCTGAATTGGAAAGTGAGTGTGATGCAATCACAAAATAGCAAAGGTCCCAGAGTACTTTGAATTTTCCGTTTTTTTCACTTTGCTTGTATTCTTTTCCTATAAATTCCTTGTGCCTCAGAAGCTCGAGTGTCTCCAAGGATCTTATTCATCCAGAAAAAAAGAATTAGTGGAAATCACAATATAAAATAGCAAAGCTGGAAGGAATCTTAAAGGTGATATATTAAACCCTTCATTTTTCAGATAAATATCTTTAAGTGAATTTTCAATTTATAAATAGGAGTTCAAATATGACTACAAGTTAAAATCTCTGCTTTAATTTCATATTTTTTATTAAAGAACTAATTGATAGTCTATTTTTCAATCAGATTTACAACCAATGGGCCATATTATTTTATTCAAGGTTAAATGCCAGCTACTGGATGAAACCTCTTTTTAAAGTAAAATGTTAAGTCCTCAGCTTTATTCCACCCAATTTCAGTTATTCTGTTATAGAATCCTTGTTACTTCTGTACACATTCACTCACAATAAGGCACTATGGAGGCCTAATTATTCTTGAATAGCGTACTACATGTATCTAAATCATTCCCTGATTGCAATGGCCTCATATCCTGGATTTCCCAAGAGAGGTTCAGTTTACTACTGATGTCCTAAATGTAATTACTAATAGCTCTATTTTTTCCTCTAATAGCATCCAAGTTTGTACAATAAATTATAGAGTCACCTTTCTAGTCAGTCAGATGAGTCTTTTACAGTCATCATAATGATCCTGCAAAATTGCACCCAACACCATTTTGATATAATTTTAGACATTTCATAATCAAGATATATGAACAAGAAGAGATACAGGCCCTCTTATCATCAAGGAAGAAGGAAGTCTTTAAGCTTGTAGAGGCCAGGAGTATATATTCTTAGCATATTTATACTAGAACAAGCTCTGGGATGTTAGGACCGTGAGTTGTGTCCAGGGTACCTCTAATGGAACAGTCTGAAAGTGGATGTGATCTTTGAGCTTTCCAAGGGGCTTTTAAAGAACTGACTGATTTTGTGTGCCTTTAACTGTGAGGAATATATATCTTCTTTTATATCTCAGCTAAAATATCTCTTCCTGCCATTTCCCACACAGTGTGAGAAGGAACTTAGCAGAGAGTGAAGATCCCTAGATAGCAATCTACTCCCAGTCTAACAGCTCCCACATAACAGTTATTTTTGCTTTGCCCATGGAGCTCCTCTGTGCTTAATGCCTCCCTGACTGAGGAACTGAATTTAACCTCCTCAGAACCATGAGAAAACTTCTGTGAGTGTGTATCTTTTCTTTATTTTGTTTTATTTTTAATTAATTAATTAATTTTTAAATTTTACAATGATTTTATGTTTTTCATTATAGCTGTTTTTGTGTGTGTCATTTCTGAGTGCCCTTATCCAGGTACAAAAGCTATTGAGTGGTTTTAAAGCACCATTTCTTCTTTTAAGAAATGTGATTACTCTTGCTGTAGCAAAGGGAAACCAAACCCTCTCTGATGGAAGCCAGAAAGCTATATATTCATAAGTATGTTTAACAAAGTGGGGATGAAGAAAAATTTAGGTAAATAGAAACATGTATCATTAATCTCACAAAAGACATCTAAGATCACCCTTTCAAGAACTTTGCTGCTTAGGTTAAAAATTATCTGGAATAAGTCATCATTAAACTTGGTAATACTTCAAACATATTTGTTCAACAATAAATTATCTCACAGTAAATGATTCTTGGAGTGGAGTTGTGGTAGATATATTCATATATTTAGGTATTGCACAGTAAATAATTTTTAATGATAGATTACATACACTTGAAATTACACATATACATACAGTGATTTAATGCATAATTGCCTGAAGTTGCTTGGTAGCTTTTCCATAGATAAAATAGAAAATTCAGTTATGCTCAGGAACAACCCTTTCATTACTATAATCCATCTGCTTAAGTTCTTAAAAATAGTTTTCCATTGAACTATACTAAACGTTACTATCTGTGTACATATTTTAGCAAATTTTTCAGGAAAATGTATGTGAAGATAAAAATCATAGGCCAGCATGCAAAAAATAATTTTGCTAAAAACTGTTAATTCTGATCATCATAAATATTTTCCTTTAACTGATGTCTGTCTAAGCTATAGTTAAATGCATTCAACAATAAGAAATCAATGCTACTTGATTATAATTATAGAACTTTAAAATTTTTTCTTTAAAGGAAATAAAAATGTGAAGTATTCTCACCGGTGTCAGACTTCATAGACAAGAAAGATCACATGTTGATGATATTCTACTGACACCAGCTACTCCTACTACCCTCAGACACACATTGACTCTACTAACTTGGCCTAGTGACCTGAGCAGTCAGGCCTGACTGTGACATTTACATGGTCACATAATAAGTACACGGGAATTGGTACTTCCTGGCACCTGGCAGCAAATTAGGGGAGAATAACATCCAAGTGGGTTGTTACCAGGAGAGTTAGGTAACCCCAGGAAGATCGAACTGTCAGAGAAAAGACTAGTAAACATCAATCAGTATGCCCTAGTGCACTGGGATTTGCAAAAAGTGGTCACTACATAGCTTCCTGGCCTCTGATCATCTGATAGAAAAGCAAGCATCTACCATGGCATACCTGGAAGTAGTCATGGCTTTCCATAAACTGAGGAGACACCATGCTCTTTACACTCTTTCTATAGGAAGTTCTTCCTTGTAAAGAGAATAGAAGCATTTGGATTATACAAAGCTTTTACTAGAAAATGCACAGAATCTCCAAATCGTGTAATTATGCCCCCCCCTTGTGTTTATATGTCTCTCTCTTTCTATGCACACACACACACATACACACACACCTTGCATCACACTTCATTATAGAGCATAGTATGCATGACAGTGCAAAAAGAACCAATTTTGAGAAGGTTCTTTATCTTTTCATTTTCATAAATCTTCCAACAAATAAAAATAAACATAATAGTTAAAATAATAAAACCGGTATGTGATTTTCAATCAAAATATTGTGAGAAATCATTCTAATCTTTGTTTTAAATCCACATAATATCGTTTTCAAACATTACATATCAACCAGATTTCCACCTTTAGGGTCATCCTAATAGTACAAAGAAGGCACCCTTGAACTTGTAATAGTGTTGAAGAAATGGCTAGTGCAAAAAATAAGCAAATTCCGTAAGAAACTACTAAAGGAGAAAAGAAAAAAAATGCAATCAAGATATTTCAGCTGATGGAAATTCCTTTCCTTCCAAAGCCACCCACAAAGCAGAATGATGAAAACATATCTTTTCAACTAAATTTAGTATACTCAAACAAACATGTGGACCCTTAAAAAATATTTTCAAATGGAAAAAATCCAAAAACTGAAAAGAAATATATTAGAAATATAATGAGAGCTGATCAAACTAAGGAAGTCTGAGGTGGAGGTTGGGTGAAATGAAAGTAAGGTACAGAATCCAGTTTTAAGATAAACAAGTCCTGGATAAATAAATGTACAGTATGGTAACTATGGTAATAATGCTATATTGCATATTTTAAAATTACTAGGAGAATAGATCTTAAAAATTCTCATTTCAAGAGAAAAATTGTAACTATGGTTTGTGATGAATGCTAACTAAAACTTACTGTGGTCATCATTTCACAACATATACATATATCAAGTCGTTAGAACCATTATGTTATATACCTGAATCTAATGTAATGCTTTAGTCAGTTATGTCTCAATTAAAAAAATAAGGATGGAAAAGAAAAAGAAACTCAGAAATAGAGAATAAAATATGATGTGTTCAAAATAGATACTAAAATTATAGCAGATAAATTTATATTGTTCTACACAAATATTTTAAATTTATATGATATAGATTTCATAGGAAAATACAATTGACAAAAGCAACTGCAGTGGAGATAAACACACACGTGTGCATACACACACACACACACACACACACACACACACGCATGCACAGAACGTAAATAGTTTTAGTAACCAATACAACCAACTTTTTGAAGCAAAATAGTATCAGAAAATTGTTTTAGAGAAAATAAAATGAAAGTTTCCATGTGATTTTATTAGGTATAAAATTCATACTTAACGATGATAAAGACTGCACAAATAAAACAATACTATGTAGGGATAATGTTGGAAAAATGAATAAGATTATAGCAAAGAGAATCTAATATCACATTTTAAAAATAACACAACATAGACCAAGTATATTTGTGTGACAAATGCAAAAGGAATTCAATAGTGTGAATTGTTTTAATGTAATGTATTATAATAATAGGTTTAAGGAGAAAAAATATCTTCATAGAGGTCTTTTAGAATTAGTTTAACATCACTAATTAAAGTCATGGGAATGTAGAAATGGCTAGATGCTTCCTTGGCATGATTTTATATATAGATAAATAAATATAAATTTTAAAATCAGCATTATTTTAAAAAAATACTCAATACATCCTCACTGTGGTCAGGAACAAGGCAAAGATGCTTAGCTTTTCTGGTAATACTTAGTATTGTACTACAGATATTAATTACTCAATAAAACTTGATAAAAATAAACAAATTGAGAAAAAATTATTTTTAAAAATATAACACTTGAGATGACAAAATGACATACCTAGAAAAATGTATAGGATTAATAAAACTAATTCCAATAATAATATAATCCAGCCAATTAGTACAGTTAAAATCAAAATTTAAAATATTCATATAATAACAATATAATAGATATAATGAAAGAGAAGATCCCATTCAGTATACCATAAAAAATAATTTTTAATGAATAAACTTAACAAGATATTTTCAATATCTTTGAAAAAAACTTGAAATACTCCTAAAAACACATAGGTAGACTTCAAGAAATGGAAACATAACCCTCTCTTGGGACATCTGAGTTAAAAGTTACTTTATAAATTTAATAAGGTAACAGTAAATTTTCAGTAAGAATTTTGTAGGAACTAAGAGTTGATTCAAAACTTTTATAGGGAAAAATAAGCATAGAAGAATAGATTCTGGGAGTTCCCATCGTGGCTCAGCAGTTAACAAACCTGACTAGCAGTCATGAGGATGTAGGTTTGACCCCTGGCCTTGCTTAGTGGGTTAAGGATTCTGCATTGCCGTGAGCTGTGGTGTAGGTCGCAGACATGGTTTGGATCCTATGTTGCTGTGGCTGTGGCTTAGGCTGATAGCTTCAGTTCCGATTAGACCCCTAGCATAGCCTGGGAATCTTTGTATGCTGCAGGTGCAGCCCAAAAAAGACAAAAGACAAAAAAAAATTGTTTCTGAAAAGGAAGAGTTATGAAGTTGACTTGCAAATAAAGTTGACAAAGCTTAAAATATATTTCAAGCCTCTATAATTAAAACAAAAATGAAATATAAAAATGCACACAAAGGCATTATTATGGGTGAATTGTATCCTCCAAAAATTTGTATGTCAAAGTCCCCACCCTGGTTCATCACAGTGTGATTATATTTAGAGATAGAGCCTTCAAATGAGTGATTAAGTTAAAATGAGACCCTAGTCCAATCTGATTGGTGTCCTTAATAAGAAGAGAAAATTCAGACACATAAAGAGAAACAGAGAAATGACCCTGTGAGAGGACACAGTGAGCAAGTAGCCATCTGAAAGCCAAGGAGAGAGTCTTCAGAAGAAACCAATCCTGCTGACACTTTGATCTGGAACTCCTAGTCTCTAGAATTGTGAGAAAATTAATCTTTATTTTTTAAGTCACACTGTCTGATATTTTGTTATGGCAGCCCTAACAAACTTATACAGATAGTATCTCAAATTCTTGAAAAGATGAAGTTTGAAATAAATAGTGTTTGACCACTGGACAACATGATGAACATAAAGATAAAATTAGATAAATGTCTTACTGTGCAGAAAACTATTTTCCATTTTGGAGTATAGCAGTTATTTCAACTGTCTTCTCTGACCATAATTGCATGAAACTCAAAATCAACCACATGAAATAATGAGAAAAAACTGAGTACATGGAAACTACACAACACTCTACTAAACAAACAAAAAAAAACCCAAAAAAAAAAACAATGTGTCGATGAGGAAATAAAAAAAGAAATTAAAAAATACCTCCAGACAAATGATAATGAAGACACAAGCATTCAAAATCTATGGAATGTTGCAAAAGCATTGCTTAGAGGGAAATTCATACCAATTTCAGGTTTTCCTCAAACAGAAGAAAAATCCACCACCTAAATGAATTAGAAAAACAAGAACAAACAAAACCTGTATTCAGCAGAAGGAAGGAAATCATAAAAATCAGAGAGGAAGTCAATAAAATAAGAGATTCGGAAATAATACAGAAATCAATAAAACCGAGATCTGTTTCTTTGAAAAGGTAAACAAAATTGACAAACTTCCTGCCAGACTCACCAAGAAGAGAAGAGAAAAAAAAAACAGATAAATTAAGAAATGAAAAAGGTGAAATCAGCAGGGATATTGCAGAAATATTAAAAAAAAATCATGAGGATACTGTGAACAGTTATATGCCAACAAATTTGACGACCTAGTGGAAATGGACAACTTTCTAGAAGAGACTTACAGCCTGGCAAAACCGAGTAAAGAAGAAATAGATCAACTGAACAGACCAATTACTAGAAATGCAATTGAATATACAATAAAAGCACTCCCTACAACCAAAAGTCCAGGATCAGATGGCTTCATGGCAAATTCTATCAAACAGACAAAGAGAAAGTTATACGCACCCTTCTTAAACTTTTCCAAAAGGTTGAAGAAGGAGGAACACTCCCAAAGACATTGTAAGAAGCCACTGTCACCCTAATACCAAAGCCAGACAAAGATACCACCAAAAAATAAAATTATAGACCAATATCTTTGACCAAAAAATATAGAGTAAAATTCTCAACAAAATTTTAGAAAACCAAATCCAACAATGTATAAAAAAGATTATACACCACAACGGAGTGGGGTTCATCCCAGGTTCACAAGAATGGTTCAACAAATGCAAATCAATTAATGTCATACATCACATTAACAAAAGAAAAGTCAAAAACCACATGAGTAGAGAAGAGACTTGTGGTTTCTGGGGGGGAGGAGGAGGAGGGAGTGGGATGTACTGGGAGTCTGGGGTTAATAGATGCATACTATTGCATTTGGAGTGGATAAGTAATGAGATCTGGCTGTATAGCACATGGAACAATAATCTGGTCACTTGTGATATAATATGATGAAGGATAATGTGAGAAAAATAATGTATATGTAGGTAAGAGTGACTGGGTCACTTGGCTGTACAGTAGAAAATTGACAGAGCCCTGTAAACCGACTATAATTGAAAAAATAAAATTTTTTTAGTAAAGTACTATGAGATACCACATTACCCCAGCCAGAATCACCATTATGAAAAGGCTACAAACAATAAATGCTGGAGAGGGTGCGGAGAGAGGTGAACCCCCTTAACCCATTGGTGACAATGTAAATCGGTGCAAACACTATGGAAAACAGCATGGAATTTTCTCAAAAAACTAGAAATTGAACTGTCATATGATCCAGCAGTCCCACCCCTGGACATCTATGCAGAGAAAGCCATAATTTCACAAGATAACTTGCACCCCGGTGTTCATTGCAATACTATTTACAATAGCTGACATGAAAGCAAGCTAAATGTCCATTGACAGTGGAATGGATAAAGCAAATGTGGTACATATATACAACAAAATATTACTGAGTCATAAAAAATAATGAAATAATGACATTTGCAGCAACATGGATGTGCTTAAAAATGATCATAGCAAGTGAAGTGAGTTAAAGACAAGCAGCATATAATATCAGTTATGTGTAGTAAAAAAAAAAGAAAGGAAACAGACTCACAGACTTTGAGAACAAACTTATGGTTACTAAAGGAGACTGAATATGGGGGGATGGGCTGGGGGTTTGGTTTTAGCATACGCACACTTAGGTATATAGAATGATTGGTCAATGGGGACTGAATATTTTGTGATAATATATGGGTGAAAAGAACCTGAAAGAGAATGCATGTGTATACATGCATAACTGAGTCACTTTGTTGTACAGCAGAAATTATCTCAATGTTGTAAATCAACTATATATAAATAAAACTTCGAAAAATGAAAAAAAGGAGTTCCTGTCTTGGCACAGAGGAAATGAATCCAACTACGGACCATGAAGTTGATGGTTCGATCCCTGGCCTTGGTCAGTGGGTTAAGGATCTCGTATTGCCATGAGCTATGGTGTAGGTCACAGACGTGGCCAGGATATTAGATCCCTAGCCTGGGAACCTACATATGCTGCAGGCCCTAAAAAGACAAGAGAGAAAAGAAAAAAAAAAGTAAAAATTGGCAAAAGGCAAAAAGAGACATTTCACTGTAGAAGATTTAAAGATGGCAAATAAGCACATGGAATGATTTTTAACATTTATCTTTAGGGAAAATCAAATTTAAAACACAAGGAAATATCAGCACACATTTATAAGAATGACTAAAATAAAAATTCTCGACAATGCCAAATGCTGATGAGGATGTGAATAAACTAGAATAGTCATGTATTGCTTGTAGGAGTGAAAAATGCTATAGTCACTGAAAAGCAGTTGGACATTTTCTTAAACAGTCTAAACATGCACCTACCAGATGACCCAGCAAATGGAACTCCTGGGTATTTAACCTAGAGAAAAGAAGACTTTATGTCACACAGAAGCATATCCACAAAGAGTTTCAGCAGCTTCATCCATAACAACCCCAACGAGTAAAAACTCTGTATGTTTTTCAGTAAGTAAATGGTTAAAAACATTACATACACCCATATTGTGAGATACTACTCAGCATTGAAAAGAAATGGACTACTGATACCGATGAAGCAAACTGGATACATTTCTAGAGAATTATGAGTGAAAAAAAAATAGTCCCAAAAGGTTATATAGCATATGATTGCATTTACATAACATTTGTGAAATGACAATCTTATAGAAATAAGGACATATTAGGAGTTGACAATTTATAAGGAGGAGGTGGGATGGAAGTGACCTGGGAGGGGTGTAAGCGGGAAATATGAAGGACTCTTGTGGTAATGAGAGTGTTCTATATCTGCCTGTACCAGTGTCAATATTTTGGTTGTGATTTTATACTCTAGGGTTGAGGAAACTAGGTGAAGGATATATAAGATCTTTATTATTTCGTTTAACTGTTTGTAAAAATACAATAATTTTAAAGTAAAAATTTTTATTAAAAATCTAAGAATGTTTTTGGTCTTCACATTGGAATGCCTACTGAGATTTGGTGTTAGATAGAACAATGGTAGCAGTAAAGAGAAGACATTAATATGGGACCAGTTAGATCAATATTGAAGAATTTACACTAAGATTAGAGAAAATAGTATCACATTCAGTAATTTATGTGTGATTTTGTTTACATTTTTAGTTTAATTTCAGACTTTAATTTTATTTTACAAGTGTCTGCATGATAATGAAATGACAAAAATAATTAAAAGCTACCATTACTTTCACACTGTGTAGATATTCAGCACACTGCTTTGTTGGTTAACTCACAATCATTATCTCACTGATCATCTCAACTCTCATTGAGAATGAAACTACATTATTTTGAAATTATTGAGATGTACAAGGATGAAGTTTATTATCTAAGATCAAATAGTTAATAGATACTGGATTGAACTCAGTTTTTGTGACATGAGAAACCAAAGTTTATAAACCCTATGCAGTCACCAGATTATAAGAGATTTATTCCCTGTCCCACTCTTTACCTTCCTCACCTATGATTCTTAGTCATTCTCTTCTTTTTCCTCTTCCTGCTTTCTCTTTCCTTTCTTTCCCTCATCCCCCACCCCTAGCTTTTAATTACAGCCACTTTATGTCTGGCACTGAACTAGATGCTAGAAATAAAAATTATATATACTCATAATTTAAAGATCAGTAAGATATACTGTTCATCTTTGAAATGATGCTCTGTTTATCATTAAGCAAAAGTCTATATTTTGAAACAGCAAGTTGATGGTTGACTCCTGCCCCCCCCAATAAACTCTTCTGATCCTTTTTGTCTCATAAAAATAGCACAATTTAATTATACACACACACACACACACACACACAGAATACATATATACACACACAGATACATACATAGATATATACATACATACATACTGGTATTTTGCTGTCTTTATCCCCATTATTAATTAAGAAACTTGTTCTAGCTGGCAGGACATTTTCCTCTTCAAGTGCTAGGAGGGTGATTAGCTGGAAATCTAGAGTTCAGATTTTATTCCTTTGTAACCATCATCCTTCTAAATCCAGGCCAAAAAAAGAAAATATCTCTTTCCTTCAAAATCCAAAATACATTTCATAATAAAGAGGATACATCAGTTTCTGCCAAGATCAAAATTTGTAGATATAAAAATTTGAGTAAACTTTAAAATGGTTTTAGAAAAATATTTTATCTCCCCAAAATTTCTGCCATTTATGAGGGTATGTAATTTTGTTTACCTAATATGTTAGCCATTGATTTTTGAGGACAAAAATGTAAGACCTTTAAGCTTATAATAATGAACATGTCATGGTTCTATTTGTACTAAAACTATCATATTAATAATAATAACTTATAATTCTGAATTTTTTACTCTATTTTTTAAAAAATCATATATCTATTGACTTTTTAAGCTACTTAAAATTTACCACATCACAATTTGTTGATAAAAGGAAAGGTAAACATCTGTCAAAATGCATTTTTTTTACTTTTTATTTACCTCTTCTATTTAGAAAAATAAATATGTATTTGCATATTCATGCACAAAGAAACCACACAGGCAGAGTAAAGCCTTTCTTCTTAGAAGGGACATCTGTCAGATTTTCTAAGCTCATAGGAGCTGCAGGCTAGGATGTTGTTAAATGAGAAATATAAAAAAGAAGAATTAACTCATAGGAAATTCACCCATGAAAATCACTTTATTGCCACATAGCTGGTATCCTGATCAGAATTCCATAACTTGAGAGACATTAGGACCATAATGTTCAATAACTGAATACCACTGTTTATCTTAAATAGGGTTCTAGTGAGACATATTTCCATGGGAACTTTTTGTAATGAAATACAAAACCCAATTTTTCTCTAATATACTGTGGTGTAACATCTTTTCATAATAAGCAAACAGGAAGATAGATGAGACAAGGCCATCATGTGCCCCCATGTACATTATGACCACTGCTTCTGCTTCATTGACCTCATAATGTGAAAATGATCTAAACACAGGAATTAGTCCTGACCTCTTTTGTTAGTTACACCAGAGCCATGTGATGGCTTGCTGACATTCAGATTTTTAGTCTCTTACACAGAGTCCCCTATACAGAATTAGAATCTACATCATTCTACTTCTACAGTGTGAGAACTGCTTCTCTGAACATTTACAGCCCCCTAGATGGTTAGCATCTTGGGGCACACCTGGAAATGACTACATAGCAGGTCCATAAGTCATTAACAGCAGTTGTCCTGCACTGTGTACAAACGAAGCTCTTTCCAGTACCTAAATCCAGGAATAAAAGTGTGTTTGTTTCATTTATTTTGCCTTTATTACATAGTTTCAGGAACAGTATGTTAGTCAGCAGATGGAGGGCTAGATAACCCCTTCCTCCTTACTTATTACCAGTAGTTTACAGTATCCTTAGAGTATAACTGTCTCCATGCTTAGAACAAAAAGAAAATTATATCATAAAATTAGTGTTAAATTCAAGCAGCTATTCTTTTCACTCCCCTTTAGAGGGTGTTCAATGAATGATTTATAGGCACTTATATAATGTACTTTATGACTGTTTGTAGAATTGGCTATGCAAAGCATAATTCTTCTGGTCATATATTGTACATCATAGAGTTTAATTAAAAGTGTATCTGCTTCACTGTGTAGTAAATGATGCATGCACATTACTGCACAGTACATACATATTTCATGCCATAATTATGCATTTCACAATCTAAAGTATGAATTTAATTATATTAAAAAGTTTTACAATTTACAAACTCAGTCAACAGATTGAGATAATAAACACCACTTTTTAAGAAAAGTATGAAGGGAATATGAAAACAGGTGTCCTCTTAAAGAATTCATTTTTGAAAAATTAACCTCTTTAACATTAATTAGTCTTATGTTTAGAATCATATATTTTTATCTACAATATCATATATACCTTGCATCAATACTAGAGAATGTTTTACCTAATGGCCCAGATGATGATATTAATAATCGTAATTCTTGTTTGTTACAAACCCAAAATCATTTTCTGTGAAGAGGAAAATATTTTAAGTTTGTGAAATTTGACTAAAATACTCTTAGATACGTCTATTTAAGCCCATCTGTCTTGGGCCATCTTAGATATTCAGTTAGTACTGCTGTCATCACTCTATCAAAACCTATGCCAGGAATGAAGCTGAAACTTGCCATTTACAAAGGGTATGTTCTGAAATTGACTCTGTCTCTCCCAGGGTTAGGCTCATTTAATTGAAACCTCTAGTTGAGCCCATCTTGCTGAATATGTGCCTCTTAACATTTTCCTAATAAGACATCTGCTTTTTTTTAACCTAAATTTTGTAAGTCAGAGTCCAGTCTAATTGTTATACCATTGTAGATGACATTTTTTCTGTTCCTGCTTTTAATATTTTCTCTGTTTTATTTTTCATCAGTTTAGACATGATTTACTTATATTTGAGTTTCTTTGTTTATCCTGCTTTGGATTTATAGAGCATTCAGAATTTGTAGCTTGTGCTGTCTCTGTTTTGGAAACCAGCCCTTATGTTCAATATATGTTTTTTAATGAGAACTATGGTAAAGGACTAAAGTTTGCATAAAGAAATAAATATAAATTTCAGAACTAAAACATTGGTGACTAAATTAAATAACAGTAAGAATAAATTTGAGATGATCAGATAAGGTAAAGAGATAATTAGTAACGTATGATAGTTCAGAAGAAAGCATTTAGAATGAAGAAATGGAGAAAAAAAAGAAATTCAGTAGAGAGATAAACAGATACAAGTAGGACATTTAACATACATGCTTTGTATCTCAGAAAAAGAAAAGAGAGACATTTTTATCTACCAAGATAGGCAGAATCAAAAGCACTGCTGAGTTTTTTAGACTTCCAGCCACCTTCTTCACAAGGCTCACATATCTTAGTGGAAAGTGATCTCCAAAATGCCATTTTTATTTTTCATATAAAAATGAATTTTAAATCTGTTGGTAGCCAGGCCTGCAGGATTGTGTTTTGTTTGTTTGTTTTTGTTTTTGTTTTAAGTAGAGCTGTGGAAGAGTTTTATTAGTATTCTTTTAGGTTTTACCCTTGAGACATTTAACAATTATTACACTGTACAAGGCAGGGGCCAAAGTTCAGCAGAAATCAGGTAGAAAGCTCAGCAGAGAGGGTAATAGAAATACTTAGTCCTGGCAATTATAATTAAGGCCTGGAAAGCAGGAAGAATACCTCTTTGGAGCCAAACAAGAGATCAAACCTGACAAAGTTTTTAACATATCTTATCTGGAATTAGCTATGGATGCCTCAACTATTTTTTTTTAAGACCAGCATTCTCTAAAAATTAACAAGCATAAAAAGGAAGGAAAGAAGGAAAGAAGGAAGGAAAGAAAGAAGAAAGGAAAGAAGGAGGATAGAGAGAAAGGAGAGAAAAAAAAAGAGCAAACAGAAAATGAAAGGAGACCCAAAGGGTGAACCACACTTTGGAGGTACTAGGCATGAGCATTAAAAGAACTATGGTTAATGTGTTCAAAATTGGAAATAACGTCAGAGAACTAGAATCTACAAAGAAGAAAAATGTAACAGCTGGAGCATCCATAGGACAGCTGCCTAAAAGAAAACTACTTTAAATAAAAAGATACAAATAGGGTAAATGTGAAATGATGGATAAGGATATCCTATGATAATATAACTAAAAAGAAGTTGGAATGGCTATATTTATCTCAAATAGAAGATAAAATATTACCAGACAGATAGAGGGTCAATTCATAATTATAAAAAAAGTCAATTCATGAAGGACATAACAATTCTAAACCTTTGTGCATTAAATAATGTAATTTAAAAACACATGAAGCAAAACTGCTAGTACTGCAAGGAGAACTAGGCAAATCCATAATTACTATCAGATAATTTGGGATCATAAATTCAGTAATTAATTAAAAATATGGGAGAAAATCAATAAATACATCAACAACTTGTAAAATACTACCAACCAATATGACCTTATTGACATTTATAAAACAGTTCACCCAACAAGAACACACATTGTTTACAACTGCAGTAAGAATAATTAACTTTTTGGCCATAAAGCAAGTCTCAATACACTTAAATACTCTAATCAAGGTATATTATTTGACTACTATTGATTTAGAATACATATCAATAACAGATGTATTGAATATATCCAAATATTTGCAGACTGAATAACATATTTTATAGAATCCAGGGGAAAATGAATAAGTGAATTTGAAATTAGAAATGATTCTAAGCTGAAGGGCAATGAAAAGATGGCACATAAAATTTTGTATTGTGCTGTTAAAGCAGTAGTTAGAAATTTATCACTAACTGCCTAAATTAGAAAATTTGAAATAAATCAATGACCTTGCCTTCCACTTTCAAACTCTAGAAAACAATTAGTGCAAAATCTGGAAGACAGGAAATAATAAGAAGTGGGTATCAATGAAAAAGAAAAGAGCCAAATAATACATAAAAGTCAATGAAACCAAAAGGTGGTTCATTGGGAAGAGAAATAAAATTAATAATCATCCAGTCAGGCTGATCAGAAAAGAGTAAAATTATAAGCCACAGGAAATAATAATGAGAAAGGTAACATTGCTACATATTCTACAGATATTTAAAATGAATAAGATGAAAAACTTTAAAACAATGTGATTAAGAACTTGTATAAAATGGATGATTATTTAAAGAGAAGAACTATCAAAGTTTGCTCAAGAGGAAACTTAAGATTTAAATTACCCTAATCTATTATAGAAATTAAAATTTTAATATAAACTTTCTCACAAAGAAAACTGTCAGGCCCATATGACTTTACTGGGAAGTTCTGTATGACAATAAAAAAATAAGAAAAGCTTTACATGATTCTTCCAGAAAAGTGAATAAGAAACACTTTCCCAACTCATTCTGTGAAGCTAGAATTGTATTAAATAACAAGCAAAGACATAACAAGTAAATAAATCTGTACACCAATATCTCTATGAGTATAGATGCAAAAAACCTTGTCATAATTGTGGCAAATGATATTCAATGGTACATAAAATGGTCCATATAACTTGATGAGATAGTATTTATTTGAAGAGTCCAGTGTTAGTTTAACATTTGAGAATGAAGTCACATTATTCATCGTATGAACAAACAAAAAAATAGAAACCATCTCAGGAAATTGAGACTATAATCAATTTTTCTCAATTTTATGAAGAACATATGCAAAAATATATATAATAAATTATAAAAAAAATATATATATACATTTTATTTATATTGCATGTTATATTTATATTTATTTGATATATATTTATTAAATATATACGTATTAAGTATATGTATAATAACATACTATTATATATAAATAGTATTTATATACTGGAAGACCAATTAGAGTTAAAATATTAATTCTAATTCCAAATTAATCTATATTTTCAGTGTAATCTTAATCAATACCAAATTAACCTTTCGTAGAAATTTATGATTCTAAATTTTATATGGACCTGTGAATACTCAATAATTTTGAAAAAGTTCGAAGCTAGATAACTTATCCTATATAACGTTAAAAGTCATCATAGGGAGTTCCCATCATGGCTCACTGGAAACAAACCAGAATAGTATCCATGAGGATATAGCTTCAATTTCCATCCTCACTTAGCAGGTCTTTGCCATGAGCTGTGGCATAGGTCACAGAGGCAAATTTGATTGCACATTGCTGTGGCTGTGGCATAGGCTGGCAGCTGTAGCTCTGATTCTACACATAGCCTGGGAACTTCCATATACTGTGTGTGCGGCCCTAAAAAGCAAAGTAAATATATAGTTATGTTATTAAGAAAGTGTGGTATTGGCATCAAGATAGATAAATAGATCAATGACGTAAAGTAGATAATAAAGAAGTAGACCTTCAAGAGAAAGTAACATAATTTTGGAGAAAGATCTAAAGGCAGATCAATTGATAAAAAAAGTCTTTTCATTAAATTGTTCTTATTAAATTTGATATACATATACACAAAAAAACAAATTCATACCTCTATCTAAAAAAATACTGTATAATGATTTATATCCAAAAATTGTAAATGAACCTTGACATGTATGTTACACCTGCAAAAGCTATTACAAAATGGTTCATCAACCCAAATGTAAAATGTAAAACTTTAAATATTCTAAAAATAAACAAAGCAGGATATATAGTGATCTTAGTTTAAGCAAATATTTATTTATGATGCTAAAATTATGAGCCATAAAGAAAGAAACAGGACTTCTCAAAATTAAGAATTAGTCTTTGAAGAATACTTGTAACAATGAAAAGACAATCCATAGACTAGGGGAAAATACTTGAAACCAAATACCTGATAAAGAACTTGTAACAATAATATATAAAGAAGCTCAAAACTCAGAAGTAAACAATAAAATTTACCAAAGAAAACAATGGATGTTAAAACTTAGCATGTAAAATGATAGCCAACATCATTAATCATTAAGAAAATGCAAAATTCATTGTATATATCTATTAGAAGGGCTAAAGGTAAAATGACAAAACATGCCAAATTCTAATGGCAGAAGAACCATAATTTTTATGCCCTGGTGGTCAAAATGTTAATGACAAACAATTTGGCAGTTTCAACAAGACTAGTTCTCTAACCCCTGAGCAATAGGCCCTCATGGGTTTCACAGTTTCTAAAAAGAAAAAAAATGTATATTTGTATTTTTGTATAATGAATCTTGTCTACTTCTAGGTATTAAGCCAAGAGAAATTCAAACAATTGTCCATAGAAACACTTGTGCACCATTGCTTATAACAGCTTTATTGCAGTAGTTAAAAGAAACAACCCAAATGTCCATTTGTTTATCCAAACAAATTTTGGCATATCAACACAATGGAACACTATTCAGCATCAAAAATGAAATGGCACAAATGGATGCATCTCAAAATAATTATGCTGAGTTAAGCCAGATGAAAAAAAAATTAATGTATAATTCTGTTTATATAGAATTCCAGAAAATAGTGTATAATGATAGAAAGTAGATCAATGGTTACCTGAGGAAAGGGGTTGGGCAAGTAAAGAGGGTCAAAAAAGAAAACTGGTTATATGCCTTTATTTAGGCAGAACTTTAAATAAGTTCATTATCTTGATTATAGTTATCATTTCATGTGTGTATGCATACAACACAACTTGAACACTTTAAAATATGTTTGAAAAAAGGCATTATCTAGAGGGAAATGTTTTCTATGTCAGTGAGAATAAGCTAGTAGATGGAAAATAAAAGGCTACAATTGGATATGAGAAATTTACAAATGAGAAATCTCACTAGTAAGGGAAAACATAGTAAAGGTAGGGAATCATCCACACAAAAATATATCAAAACCAGCAATCACGAGGATAGTACAAATGCAGGATCTTGAAAAGGCATTTGAAATTAAGAGACTAGGAACTTAAAACAATTTTGTGTGTGTGTGTGTATACACTGCTAAATCAAAACCTCATGGTAACCAAAACCCAAAAATATACAATAGATATGCCCACAGAAATGAAAAAAATCAATCCGAACACAACGCTAGTCAACAAGCCACAAGAGAAGAGAACAAAAGAGAAAGGGAAGACAAAAGACCTACAAAAACAAATCCAAAACAACCAAATTCCAGTAAAACCATACATATTGGTAATTACCTTAAATGTAAATGGAGTAAGTACTCCAACTGAAAGCATAACTGACTGAATGGATACAAAAAGAAGATCCATATATATATGTTGTCTACAAGAGACCCACTTCAGATATAGGGACACATACAGACTCAAAGAGCGGGGATGGAAAAGGATGTCTCATGCAAACGGAAATCAAAAGAAAGCTGTTGTAACAAGACATATCAGACAATATAGACTTTAAGATAAAGGCCATTACAAGAGACAAAGGACATTCCTAATTATCAAAGGGTCAATACAAGAAGATATAACAATTATATTTGCACCCAACATAGGAACACATTAATATAAGGCAAATGCTAAGAGCCATAAAAGGAGAATTTGACAGCAGTACGATAATAGTGTTGGGCTTTAACATCCCACCTACAATGGACAGATCATCCAGACAGAAAAGCAATAAGAAAACATAGGCCTTAAATGTTGCATTAGACCAGATGGTCAAAATTGATATTTATGGAATGTTCCATATGAAAACAGCTGAATAGTCATACTTTTCAAGTGCAGTTGGAACATTCTCCAGGATAGATCACATGCTCGGCCACAAATCAAGCCTCAGTAAATTTAATTTAATTTAATTCATATCAAGCTTCTTTTCCAACCACAGCACTATAAGACTAGAAATCAACTACAAGAAAAAAAAAAACTGCAAAAAAACACAAATGCACAGAGGCTAAACAATATGCTACTAAACAACCAATGAATCACTGAAGAAATCAATGAGGAAATCAAATGCCAAGAAACAAATGACAATGAAGACACAATGATCAAAAATCTGTGGGATGCAGCAGAAGCAGTTCTAGAGGGAAGTTTATAGTAATGCAAGCCTACCTCAGGTAGAAGAAAAATCTCAGAAAAACAACCAAGCCTTACACCTAAGGCAACTAGAGAAAGGAAAATTTTAAAAAAGTTAGTAGAAGGAAATAAATTATAAAGATCAGAGTTGAAATAAATAGAGACAAAGAAAGCAATAGCAAAGGTAAATGAAACTAAAAGTTTGTTCTTTGAAAATAAAAACAAAATTGATAAACCTGTAGCCACGCTCAAGTCTACAAACAGTAAATGCTGGATTTGGCATGGAGAAAAGGGAACCCTTCTACACTGTTGGTAGAATGTAAATTACTACAACTTCTGCGGAAAATAGTATGGAGTTTCCTCAAAACACTAAAAATTGAACTATCATATGATCTAGCAATCCCATTCCTGGGCAACTTTCTGAAGAAAGCTAATATTGAGAAAAATGCATGCACACCTGTGTTCATTGCAGCATTATTTACAATAGCCAAGACATGGAAGCAACCTAAATGTCCATTGACAGAGGAATGGTTAAATAAATTGTGGTACACATACACAATGGAATACTACTCAGCCAAAAAAAGAATGAAATAATGCCATTTGCAGCAATATGGATAGACCTAGAAATTATCATACTAAGTGAAGTATGTCAGACAGAGAAAATTATCATATGATATTTCTTATAGGTGGCCTCTAAAAAATTATACAAATGACCTTATTTAGAAAACAAAAACAGACTTACAGACTTAGAAATCAAACTTATAATTACTAAAGAGGAAAGGTAGGGAGAAGGATAGATTGGCTACTGTATATGGAATGGATGGTCAATGGGGGTCTGCTGTATAGCACAGGGAACACTACTTTATATTCTGTGATGACCTTTATGGGAAAAGAATCTTAAAAAATAAATATTTGAATATGTGTAACTGAATCACTTTTTTATACAGCAGAAAATAATAACTATACTTCAACTGTACTTCAATAAAATTAACTATACTTCAATTAAAAAAAAAAGAATAAAGCAGTAGAGAATCAGTTATTGATTAGAGAGCATGGAATGTTTTTTTTCCTTTTTTTTGGCTTTTCTCGGGCCACATCTGTGGCATATGGATGTTCCCAGGCTAGGGGTCTAATCGGAGCTGTAGCCACCGGCCTACGCCAGAGCCACAGAAATGCGAGATCTGAGTTGTATCTGCAGACTACACCACAGCTCACGGCAATGCTGGATCGTTAACCCACCGAGCAAGGCCAGGGATCGAACCCACAATCTCATGGTTCCTAGTCGGATTCGTTAACCACTGAGCCACGACAGGACCTCCTGGAATGTTTTAATTTAAGGAGATTATTAAGTAAGGCAAAAATAAAATATAATTCAGAGAAAAAGTAGAAGGATTAACATCAAAATAAAAATGTTTCATTGTAAACGAAAGGATGACAGGGTTACAGTATAAAAAGGCTAAAATTTTAGAAGTGGCAAATGAGAACATTTCACTCTGGAATGAAGCCAAAATCTTGTGAAGAAAGAAAAAATTAGGGACACTTTCTTAGATGGAAGGAAAATCATTGCACACTAATTGCAATTCTAATATAGATGTCTATATCATGATGTGGGAGAATACTGGAGGAATGCAAAAGACTTCAGGATAGAAGAGATATATATCCTATAATGTGAAAAGAGTGCTAAAGATAACAGCATACAATATGACAATATTCCTTTAATTATCATTTAAATCATAGCATTAGTGTGACTAAGATTGTACCATTGTTTTCTTTTCTTTATATAGTAGTAGAAGCAGTTGAACAGAATTGAATGTGCTAATTCATGACATGGAGCTCACTAAAGTTTATTGCATTATTTTTCATAAGCATGACATACTTATTATACCAGTACCAATTCTGGTGTCAGAACATAGACTAGCATACGATGGATGCGTGTGTATGACATTTCTAAGAATGGTTAGGGCTACAAGTATGCATAGTTTAACAGAATTCAACCTTCATAATAGAGGCCATATGTAGCAGGAAGTAAAATCATAACATTTATGATTATCTTAAGGCTATGACTACTACAAGAAGGAAAACATTATAATCCACAACTGGAATTTATTTTTAGAAAATAATGGGAAAAGTAAGAAAACTGAACCATAAAGAATCCTGCATTGGTCAGACAAATCATCTAGCAACATCCATTCTCTTCTTTCTCAGTAATAGTGTTTGGGTAGGCATGTAGCTGTCCAACTAAATGCTAATTTATTTTTTTTCTTCTTGGTCGTATAAATCAATTCTGGCCAATCTGATGTGTATGATAGAATGGTTGCCAATTTAGGACTTGTTCATAAAAGAATTAGGTATTTCCTACTCTAGTCCTTTCTCCAGTTCACGTGCAAAAAAGATGACAGAAATTGAATAGTACAATTAACCCAGAGAATGGGAAGATAGGCAGAGCAGTCAAAACCGCCATGATATGCTTACCTTTCTACAGTTACTTAATTCAGCCTTGTTTCAGCCATTATATTTTATGACCTTCTTGTTTGGGCAATTTATCAAAATCTTTCCAGAGAACTCCCAAATATGTGATAATCATAATGGCCACTGTTTGTAAAGAACTTACAATAAGCCAGCCTTTTTTATATTATTTGTATCCTAAACAACCATATACACTAGAGAGAAAACAATGAGAACAGGAGAAAATAAGAAGCACGCACAAGTTCAAACATTTAACAGGTTGTAGATGTGGAATGGAATTTGAAATCAGATCTCAAGGGTCCTAAAGTCCTGGTTCCTTCCATTGTGTTACAAGATCTTTTCAAGTGAAGAAACGTTAACCTCTTAGAAGCAGCAAACACCCAATCTGGAATATGTAAAACTGAAGCTTAGGTTATGGCTTACCTTTCTTTGTATTTCTAGAATTTCTAAGACATTTAAGAAATGTTTTAAGCTGCTTTAAGTTATTCAACAAAAAGACATTGCACTTCCTCTTTTGGTGTTAGACAAGAAAAGTAGCTTAATAACCTTGTAGTACTTTTCCGTGATGTTAAAAACCAAATCAAAGCTATTTATCAAAACAAAACATAATATTTGTAGCATGCAATCAAAATAATAAGCCTCTTTTCAA
Organism: Catagonus wagneri; assembly: GCA_004024745.2. NCBI lineage: Eukaryota > Metazoa > Chordata > Mammalia > Artiodactyla > Tayassuidae > Catagonus > Catagonus wagneri. The sequence continues at coordinate 2,113,932 of PVHT021183696.1, forward strand.
AACAGAAATAGAATCAGGATGGAAGTCTATTTCTTTCAGGCCTTGTTGCTGTTGTTTATTTAAAAAAAATTACTTATAATTTATAATCATTAACAGCTACTGAATCAATCATATAACAATTATAAATTGCGTCAGAAGCATGTGCCCTTCAGGGAGAACGTAATGGTAGAGTAGATTGTTAAATCTGTTGCAGTATTTATTTAACACAGCCGGCTAAGGCAGCCGTGTGTGGGGATTTTGTGGTTAAGAGGCTGTGAAGCAACAGCAGCTACCCAGCCAATTCTCAGACAAGGAGTGTGCTCCTCAGTGATGAAATCAGCGTGGCCCACTCAGACCTACTTAGAAGCACTGGGTATATTATAGCAGGACTTCTAAGGGTCCACACCCACAGGAGAAGTGGCACACAGATGATAAAACTCCATTTGTCAGGTTATTGGTTGTGACCAAATGGTAGCTTACCAATTGCTGCCAGGAGTTGGAAGAGTGATCCAGCAGCTGCTTCTATATGCCAGAGCACACTTCTTGAAAGCATAGATCCAGTGTTGAAAAATAGGCCAATTCCCAGAATGCCTGTGAAACTCTGATAAGCCTAATTTCTTTATATCATGAGAACACAAAAAGGAACAAACTTAGGATACCTTCTTTTTAAATTTTATTTTATATTATTTTTCGTTTTTTGTTTGGTTGTTTTTGGTAAGAGTATGCGGGCTAAAAGAAGCCACCAACTGAACCAAATAATGACTTAGAAAGATGAAATTTCAGAATAAATTATTAAAATTTAATAAATTTTATTAAAATTTTGTTTTTAGAAAAAAAGAAGTTTAGAATATTCCCGTTACATTTGCTTTGTTAATATAATCTACTTTTTAGTTAGTTGTCATTCCTGCAAACTACATCTCTCATATACTATCTAAAGATGAATTTTCTCACCTAAACTTGATGCTATATGATGCCATAAATTATAATAAACAAAAACACTCAATGAAAGAATAGAAGTTGTTAAAAAGTAATGAGAGGTATATGTGGTTATTGGGTGGTATTATGTATCACAGCATTGCAACAGAATCTGCCAGGATACCCCTTTGTCACATACACACATACGTTCATATCTACCTTCTTCTAGAATAGTTTCCTAGTCAACTAAACTGACTGAGAATCACAACTCATTGTTAAACCATGTTGAGGGTGGCACCTGCCCTTTGAGAAAGAAAAATACAAGTCTCAAGAATTTAGTTCTTAGTCCACACTTGTGCTGCTGCATATGTCATATACTCTCAAGCATTTTTAAATATGTGTATCTTTAAATATGTGTATCTTGAATAAATATCTTTAAATATTTATATAAATTCACAAGAGAGAAAAGAAAAAAAAAAAAGATCTTCCAAAATAGAAATGCCGCTGAAGGCTTCCATATCTGCAAAATATTTTATGGACATCAGCAAAGTTCAGCAATTATTTTGGAAAAACCTCTTATGTGGTTTATAAGGCAAACATGAACTCTTCTACAGGGATTAGAGTCTTGTAGGAAAACACACTTTAATCAAATAATTAGCAGGAAGTAAACTACTTAAGTTCAGAGATCGTTTTGTGTGTGGTATATACAGTAACCTAGATCAGAGCTTGGTGTATATTTAGTACTGAGGAAATACTTACTAATGACTCTAAACTACTTGAGTTCCATGAAGAACTTTAGTTGAACACAACCTAATTTATGTGGTTAGGAATGAATTCCCTGTGGAAAGAATACGCAAACTTAAATCTAAAATTTATGGAGGTTAGCTAGGTCAAGAAAGATATCAGATCATCCAAGCAGAGAAACATATGGAAATGTCTCTAAAATGTTAGCAGGATGCTGTGTTCATGTAAACAGAATAATTTTAATAGCAATGTAGAAAAGTAGAGAATGGTATGAGAAGAAAGGTGGAAAATGAATGACAAAGTCTTATAGGGCAGTACTGAGTTTGGGAGGTTTATCCTAATAACGAGAAAGTCATTGGAGTAATTTAAGAAAGGAAATGAATTTTATGTATGTATATATTTAATATTCACCTATTTATCATTTTATATATTTAGTTAATTTCTCAAAACTGTTTCAGTATTAGAACGTATAATATTGACTCACATATCCAATATTCCTTACCTAGTTGTCTAATCAGAATTAACTTTTTCTTGTCTCACTTTTATCATTCATAAAATTAAATAGGTGATTACCAACCTTCTCTTTGCTAAAAGCTTATACCTTAATAACAGCTATAAGCATTTTCTTATAGACCCTTAATTTAATGTTTGGGTAGCATTGGGTATCTTCCCTTTGTGAGCAGGAAACCATGGAGGAGGAAGAAATGCCTACTTACTGACATTGTGCCTGTTCAGGTATACCGTTGCTTTAGTTTCAGTTCTCTTAAACCTGTGTATAAACACTTAAAAGAGCAGGAAAATGTACAGAGCTAATTTGGGTGAGGGGATCATGAGGATAAGGACAGGAAGAAAAGGGAAGAAAAGTCAAAAGGACCATTTTTGAGTTCCTTACTGCAGTGGACAACTAGGATTCCATTCTGCTTGGTACCTTCTAAGGATCTGTGTAGAATGCACCTAAAAATTGTCCTTCTAGATTACAGGGGCATGGACTGCATTTCTATGCCCTCCTTCTCTCATTAATTGAAGGCTTGTTCATAGAGCATCAACTTTTCATACTTCAAGACTACACCAACACATGGGCTCATGGAGACTTCTTATACTTCAGAGACATCTCTATAGTAAAAATACAGAAAACAATTAAAAAAACAAACAAGGTGAGTACCCATCATGGCTCAGCGGAAACGAATCTGACTAGGAACCACGAGGTTGCGGGTTCAATCCCTGGCCTCGCTCAGTGTGTTAAGGATCTGGCATTGCCGTGAGCTGTGGTGTGGTGTAGGTTGCAGACATGGCTCGTATCCTGCGTTGCTGTGGCTATGGCGTAGGCCAGCATCTGTAGGTCCAATTAGACCTCTAGCCTGGGAACCTCCACATGCTGCAGATGCAGCCCTAAAACAACAAAAGACAAAACAAAACAAAGCAACAACAGAAAAGCCAAACAGACAAGAAAAACAAAACAAAATAAAAATGCCTCAATTTTGCCCGAGGGGAACCAAAAGTAACTACCAGGTTGGCACTGTGAGGACACAAGGGATCGGTACAGGTACAGAAAGTGATTCCTGGACACCATTTCATTGGAAAGAGTACTCATTAAAGAGCTCTATGGCAATAAGTGATTGTTCTATCCATATATGAGACAGAAGAGTCTACATGCAATGTGGAAATCAGTTTAAAAGTGGAAGACATTAACCGGAATACTTTTCTACTTCCTATATAAAAGCATCCATACTCCCCAATGTTCTGTATATTCAGTTGGGGTCGGGGGCTATAAAAAGGTGATGCAAATCACAGATTGATAAGAATATAAAATGAATGAAATGGTTGGGGAAGAATTATAAACATTTTGGAAATGAAATCAATTGTATTTGAGGACTGAGTATGGGGAAGTGAAGATTATCTAGACTTATTTTTCAAGTCTCTGGCATGAGTGACTGGGTGTAATTTAGTAACATCAACTAACATTTGGAATAGAGATAAGAAAATATCTCTTGTGTTTTTATATTTATTTCATGAAAATAGAAAGTTCAGTTCACTTTTGAATGACGAGTCTAAGATTCTAGCTTTGGCTAGTGAATGCTGATTTGGAAGTCATTCAGTTACCATTCTATTTCCTAATCCACTAGGACTTGTTAGAAAAATGTTTGATTCCAACTCTGAAACATTAAATAAACCTGGAACCCACTGATGATTCAGAGAGCACAGAACTAACAAAGTCCATTTGGATCATAGTAAAAGGACTCAGGAGCCAACTAGAAAAGGTACCAAAGGTGAAAAATTGAATTTTTTTTAGCATTAATTTTTAAAAATTCGATTGATTAAACATATCAGATATTTACATTTCTGAGGTCATACTATAACAAAAATCTAATTTGCCATAATTGGAGGGAACAACCTACTGTTTTGAAAAGTATTAATTAATGAGAAAATAACAAGTTTTTATTCCTACTTTTCCTATACAAATTTTACTGTTGTGTAACAATGATAAACAAAAAGTGTTCTTATTATGGAAATACACAAGTAAACTAAAGTAAAATGAACAATAAGATTAAAAATATTGTTTTATAACTCCAGTAAACTGATGGAGCAAGGCATTGATTATCCACAGTTGTTAGCAGAATAAAGAGTCAAGCAGACATTATGTCTTTCCTAGTGGAAGAACATAATATGACCCATGCTTTTCTTAAAAAAAAAAATTAAACCAAATTTATTCAATCCTCTATATATAATCCCAATTCACAGGAAATATAGAGAATAAAAAGTAAATTTAAACTACAGCATAAGGAAAAATTCAGCAAAATCCAAATAAATTCTATACAACAAGTGATGTAGTTTATTCAAAAATTTAATTTCTAGGAAAATAGAAAACATAGAAGATGAACATAAGTATTAAAAGAAAGTTAAAAAATAGTAACCAATCATAATAGTCTCTTTGAATTCTGAGGCAAAGTAATTAGAAATTTATGGGACAGTTGAGAATGTGGCCACTGCCTGGATATTTGAAATAATTATTTTGTATTTTTCATTTGTCATAATAATATTATAATTTTGTTTAAAAATATACATATATTTTCAGGTATATTTACTGAATTACTTATGTGTAAGTTATGTCTAAAATTTGCTTTAGAATAATGTAGGAGTACAGGAATTCCCATCATGGCTCAGTTCTTTAGGAACCCAACTGCTATCCATGAGATGTGGGTTTGATCCCTGGCCTTGATCAGTGGGTTAAGGATCCAGAGTTGCAGTGAGCTGTGGTGTAGATTTCAGACAAGGCTCGTATCTGGCATTGCTGTGGCTGTGGCATAGACCGGCAGCTGCAGCTCTGATTCGACCCATATGCTGCACCTGTGGCCCTAAAAAGCAAAAATCGTCATCATCATCATCCAGGAGTAGAAAAGGAGGCTATGTCTATGATTCAATAGTTGTTGAGGTCGAGTGAAGTTAGATGAAAGTTCATCATATTGTTTTTATTTCTTTGGTGTATATTTTAAGTCTTTATGATAAAATTAAAAAAAATAATCATTAGAATACAAAAAAGTACAAGAAGAGTTATATAATTAGTAGGTTAAGTATAAGAAATTAAAACAGAAGTATTTAAGAAGCAGTGATATTGGGAAAGTTTTTTAACATAAATAAGTACCAGTTTTTGCATTTATAAAATTGGAGATATTTTTCTGTACTTTTAAAACATAAATTAATTAAATAAGATATATAAAGCACCTATAATCAAAGAGGACCTCTAAAAGTGTCAGTTCCCAGAGTTCCTGTCATAGCTAAGCAGAAACTAATCTGACTATGATCCATGAGGACGCAGTTCGATTCCTGGTCTTGCTCAGTGGGTTAAGGATCTGGCATTGCCAGGAGCTGTGGTATAGATCAGAGATACAGCTCAGATCTGGCATTGCTGTGGCTGTGGCATAGACCACCACCTACAGCTTTGTTTTGACCCCTACCCTGGGACCCTCCATATGCAGTGGGTGTGGCCCTAAAAAGGCAAAAATAAAAACTGTCAGTTCCCTTAGAAAATATGAATGTAAATCCTGTTCATCTATATGTCTACATTTTTGTCTCCTACAGTCAAGGAAATGAGATCAAACATTAGAAGCTATACTGATAATATAAAAACATAAACGTGAACATCTAGAGGTAAGACATTAAGAAAAAGCAACAAAATGAAAATCAGCACCCGTCTGAAAATCAGACAGAAATACTTTAAGCCCTCTGTTGCTTACTTGCTGTGAAAACCACTATTCATCACAGTAGCTGAGTACTGCCCCTCTCTCACAACTTAGAGTTTATTTATTTTAGTGTTTGTTTGTTTGTTTGTTTTGTCTTTCGTTGTTTTAGGGCAATGCATGTGGAGGTTCCCAGGCAAGGAGTCAAATCAGAGCTACAGCTGCCGGCCTATGCCATAGCCACAGCAGTGCAGGATCTGAGCCGTGTCTGCGACCTACACCACAGCTCATGGCAACACCAGATTCTTAAGCCACTGAGCAAGACAAGGGATAGAACCCGCAACCTCATGTTTCCTAGTCGGATTCGTTCACGACTGCGCCACGACAGGAACTCCACTTAGAGTTTATTTAAAACTCATTTTAAGATGCCTCACCAAACCAGAGAAGTGGAAATCCTTTGACTTTTTACAAAGCTGGAGGGAGAGGGAGGAGATTATTGGGATGTGATACAGGTGGTATAGAAATAAAAAGAGGGTTGACATGGAATCAATGGTTAATATGAAAGGCAAATGGAATAATTAATACTAATACCTTAAACCTCTGTTGTCTTTGTAGAAATTGATATTTTTAGCTTATCACCATAATAGGCACAGGCACACTGGTCATAAACTCTAAAATGCAAACCAGTGTATATTTTTCCTTTTTTTTAACATATTTCTGTTTAAGACCACCTTTATTAAAGATATTTAAAGCTGGTGAGGTTAGTTAGAAGCAGGTGGTCCTGAGAAGATAATAAATCTGACGCAGTTATCTCACTGGATGATTACTGTCATTCAAATATGCAATATCCTTATATTTACTCATCCACAATTATAAACAGCCATTGAAATTTCTCCAAGGGGGAAAAGCCTTTGCAGCAAGATACTGTAAAATATTCTTGCTTGTTTTTAAAATTATAACCTATATAACAAAGTATAAATGGAAAAGAACAATGTAAAAACAAAGAAAATGGGGTTAAATAAAAACTGTAAAGCAGCACCATATGGATATGTATCAGGAACTGAGCAGCTGGATGTCTCTCTCTCTCAAACACACACATTTAATTTAAAATCCATCTTTATTTTGTGAATTGGACTCAAGTCTACCTCTATCATGTAATTGTCAAATAATATTCTTTTTAGTCAGAACATACTTCCTAAATCCTCGAGTTTCTGTAAATATCATAAGCCCTCACCTATATTTTTAACATTAGCCTAAGAGTTGTTTCAGTGGAACTTAATATTAACTAGCGATATGTGTCAGTCAACTGATTTATAGCAAATTGACAACAGAGCAGTAGAATGGCATATTTACAATAGCAGAGCATCCATGGATCACTCATGAACTGGAACAGGTTACTGTGGAAATGGCCTTTAATATGGTTAGTCAATAACCACTATACATACATTCATAATGTAAAAAGGTGATGTGTAGTGTACAACAAAAATCATGATATTTAGCTGCTTGACATTTAAAGATATAATAAGATTATTAATGTGACATTTAAGAACCAGAAATGGCTATCATAACAAATAAATTTTCAGATGGGGCAATAGAGAGCTCAAAAGCTGTTGGTGCCTATCAGAATGAAGAGAAAATAGTTATATATACTACACAAATTTGCTTCAAATGAAATGTGTGATAAAGAACAACGTTGCCTCTAAGGTAGGAAAAAAGAAAGATCTGCTAGTAGCCATATTTGCTGACTCCATTATTTCTCTCCTTATCCTGAAGATAGACTTTAAATTCAGTTGCTATTTATAACTGTGGATGAGGAAATATAGGGATATTGTATATCTGAATGGCAGTAACCAGCATTGAGATGACTGGATCAGGTTTATTATCTTTTTAGTTTCACTTGCAAATGAAAGTTTGTAAGTTTCCACAGGCTATAAAAATTAGGTCAGATGGCTCATCAACAGTGTTGCTAGATTTGATATCTGGATCAGGATATCTAGAACTTTCTATAATACCTGATAGGAATCATGGATTTCCAATTTATTCTGTCAAAGAAGAATTATAGATACTCATCTTCAGCTGGAAGATATCCACAAGAGAACTATAAACTCAGTTTAAAAGGATGAATTTCTCTTCTCCTTGTATTTATAGGTGCCATGACATCATAATGCTAGGAACCATCATATGTATATATTTCTGTAAGGGTATATCATTACTGTAAGACTGTTACAGTAACTGAAGTACACTCACTAAAGTCGAGGCAATCAGGAGACCCCCTCCTATATGACTAATTTTCCTGTGATGAGTAAATTCCTTTGGGGTATTGAACATTAGCATGGGTTAATTAATATAATAGAGTGGGGAAGTGGGGATATTATTTTCTTAAAAGTGTGTTCTCTGTATGCTTATCTGAGAAATTATCTTATCTCCTATCTGTTTTGACACTTTTTCTCAGGACAGTATCTTACAGAATTGCCTGAACATAATGATATTCATGATATCAAAATGTGGGCCCGCTCTATTCTTCCTGCTTATAAATATCTGTAATTTGAAAAAAAAAGTTTGTTTTTCCATACTTGTAATAAACTATATGCCACACATTGCAATTGTGAATGTGACAGGAAACATAAGTTTCAAGTTCAAGAAATGAGTAAAAGAATAATCCACTTGTGTAGGAAATCAGATTTCAATGAAATTGTCCTTAATACGTTTGTTAAATGTCATCCAAATCTAAAGAGATATTAACTCAGTGTCTGAATATCCTAGGATTGCTTAGAACAACATTTCCAAAGAAATATTTTGTTTTTATTCAAAAGCCTCTGATTTATGCTCAAATTTTTATTGTTTTATTTGAAAATATGTTCTCATTTTTGTTCCAGATGTTTACAGTGCAAACACAGAACATGGTCGATAAATGCGAGTTTACAGCTGTAAGCATAAATTGACTGTTTCATTCACTAACAACTTACTCCAATAATGTCTTCTCATGAGTGAAAAGCAAAATATTCTTTCCACATGGCTCTTATATCTCACAGTATTATGGACTTGCTATGCAACATTCCACGTAAAATTTCCTCTTATTCAATAAACACAGGCTGTATCTTTTTCACTTTTAAGAGGTCATCTTGGTACTAACTATCTACTGTTTTAAGAAATTATGTTTCAGGAAAACATCATTGCGGTTTGGTATCTGTGTTTGGAGAGTGGGAACAAAATTATTAAATTATAGAATCTTTTAAAAATGAGGGGATATGATAAAATGCTTATGATGAATTTTGATCAACATATCAAATGCAGTACATGCACAATATTGGATTAGAGTTGTATTATCTATCATATATAATTGCCATATGCATTTTATATTAATAATCTAATTCCTAAAACAATTAATTTTCATATTCTCAGTGCAGTCAAAGAAATGTTTTTTTTTTTTTCCTAATTCCCTAGTCTTGCAATGTACTTTTCATCAGGGTTGTCAATAATCCTTTGGGTTCTTAGGAGTGCCATTATGGAAACTTGCCCAGATGCTTAGAAGTGGTCACTTTATCAAAATTCGGAGTGTAAATAAAAATTAAAGTTGTCTACTTATAAATTAACAGAAGAGAACTCATCAAATTATTTTTTGAAGTGTTCGCTTTCAGAGTTCATGAATTTACTTTAACAGTAAAGTTATTGCTCAAATAATTTTAGAACTCCTTTCAGTAACTGTCTTCAAAACAAGGCCACTAGTGTCATAGGGAAGCAGTTACTTTTTCTATATTCACCATTCTTTCATTCAGTCTCTACTAATAGATCATTTAAGAATTTTAAGGAACTCAAACTTTGTAGTGATTTTTTTTTTAAAGCAATCATAGGAGTTGACATTGTGGCTCAGCAGAAATAAATCTGACTAGCATCCATGAGGACACAGGTTCAGTCCCTGGCCTTGCTCAGTCGGTTAAGGATACGGCATTGTTAGCAGCTGTGGTGTAGGTAGCAGACTCGGCTCAGACCACACATTGCTGTTGCTATGGCTGTGGTGTACGCTGGCAGCTGTAGCTCTGATTTGACCCCTAGCCTGGGAACCTACATATGCCACAGTTGTGGCCCTAGAAAGACAAAAAAAAAAAGAAAAAAGAAATCATAGAAAGTTGTGCTTGCAATGATCTATTATGAGAGAGAACATGCAAGCAGGGCAGGTACAAGGAATCAACTTTCAATAACACATGATCTACCAAAATGCATTTTTTTGAAGATGTGGATCAAACCCAGTCACCTCAGGGAAATCCTCTGACTTCAGATAGAATCACAAACAGGAGCTCATAACAGTATGGAGTTCATTAACCAAATATTTTGCAGTACTTTTGGGAGGCCAATAATCTCCTCATCACTGAGTTGTTTTTCTGGTTTTTTTTTCTTTCTCCCTTATCTGAGTTATAGTTTTCTGTCTTTTCAATTTTATAGGTTTCTGGTGTGGTGACCTTTCAGCAGACAATAGAGTTGTAGCCTCTCTTAGTTCTGGTGTTTGCTTCCCCTGTGGCTAAAATTGGTATGGAGGGGCTTGCTGTAGGCTTTGCAATGGGAGGGACTGGTGCCTCCCCACTGGTAGGTGGGGTTGATTCCTATCTCTCTGATGGGTGGGGCTTTGTCTCTGGGGAAGATTAGAGGCTGGCTGTGTGCCTGAGGGGTCTTTAGGCAGCCTGTTTACTGCTGGGTGGGGCTGTGATTCCATCTGGATTATTGTTTGGCTTGGGGCTTCTCAGCATTGATGGGAGGGACCAGATTTTCCCAAAAATGGCCACCTCCAGAGAAATGCAGGCTGATTAATGTTCCTGAGAGCTTCGCCTCCAATGCCCTTCCCCCACAACAAGCCACAGTCACCCCTGTTTTCCCAGGAGAACCTCCAAGAATTTCAGTATGGTTTGACCCAGATTCCTATGGAGATTTTGCTTTGCCCTGAGACCCAGTGCATGTGAAAGTCTGTGTGTGTCTTTAAAGAATGGGGTCTCCTTTTCCCCCAGTCCTGTGGAGCTCCTGCACACAAGCCCAGCTGGCCTTCAATGCGAGATGCTCTGGGGGCTCTTTCTCCCTCTGCCAGATCCCCAGGAGTGGGGATTTGACATGAGGCTCAGAACTCTCAGTCCTGTAGTTGAGTCTCTGTGATACGGTTACTTTCCAGTCTGTGGAGCTTCCCACCCGGGAGGTATGGGGTTGCTTCTATCGTGTAATCACCCTTCCTACCTCTTGATGTGGTCTCCTCTTTGTCTTCTGGAGTAGAATATCTTTTTGAAAGTTTCCAGTCCATTTGGCTGATGCTTGCTCGGCATTTGGTTGTAGTTTTGTTGTTTTTTGGGAGAGAAGTTGAACTCCAGTCCTTCTATTCTGCCATCTTAATCCAATATCCCTGCAGTACTTTTGAAGAGGGATTAAAGAGCTAGAGTGTAATTACAAATGGCCTCCAGTTCCTAAGCCTTAACATGTATGTATGATTTATATTTGTAACAGACTTTTCATTATGTAGACATCATATAAACCACTACAAGTAGCACATGAGGGACAGTATTTTTATTGTTTTTTTTTTTGGTCCACATTATTAATTATTAATAAATGAAGTAGCAAAAGCAATATTTCATAAATGATTAATTTTTAGTCTCATGATCAGAGGAGAGTTAACAGTCATCGTTGTTTTCAGATATTTGATGCATAGGAACATGGTGGAACAATTTGTCATTGAAGAAGATCTACAGTTTCTTTTTATTTGAGTCGGTGGGGTGAAATTGAATAATTATCATTAGAATTATGAATCATTCATAAAAGTTTAAATTTTAATGCCTGCAGACACCACATTCATCATTCAGTTTGAAAATATTTTATTATTCAATTATTAAAGATGTTATGCAGTGTTGCATTCAAAGTGAGAAATTATATTGTGTAAACTGTTATCCAAGGATATTAGTCCATATATGTTTATTTATGCTAGATTATGGACAATCTTGCACTTTATTTTTTCAAAATATAAAAATAAATAAAAAGGTTTCACATTATGAAAAATCCTAATGACAACATATTCAGAGGTTTTGTCAGCATATCTACTAATAAGGATAAATTTAATCATAATCTATTTTTTGTACTTAAATAGTTACCAGTCATTTCAGATTCATCTGCTCTGTAATGGAGACCCCTACATGGAATGGGCCATAATTCCAAATTCTGGCAGAATTATGGAGATATATGTTTTAAGTTATGAAATATTTCATAGAATTGACTCATTGGAGACCAAGCTTTCAATTCATATTTTGACATGCAGGGATACTCACTGCTATACTAATGAGGACAGCATACATTTTGAAATGTGGGATTTTACTGAGTATCAGTTTACCCACTTGGTAGACATGATGGTGCCCCCTCAAAGATGTACACATTCCAATTCCAGAAATCTGTGGATATTTTACTTTACATGGCAAAACGGACTTTACAGATGTGATAAAGTTGTGAATCTTGAGAGGACTACTGTGGATAACCCTGATGGGTCTAGTATAAACAAAAGAGTTCTCATAAAGTGAGAGCAGGAATGTCAGAGTCAAAGAAGGAGGTATGACAAAGGAAGGAGAGATTGGAGTGATGCTGTTTCTGGAAGAGTTAATGAGCCCAGAAATGCAAATAATCTGTAAAAGCTATAAAAGCCGAGGAACAGAATCTTTCCTAGAGCCTCCAGAAGCAGCACAACCCAGCCAACGTCTTGACTTTAGCGAGCAGATTCCACTTCTGATCGTGATTGTTATACGATAATAAACTTGTATTGTCAAAGCCACTGAATTGTGGTAGTTACAGAAGCAATAAACAATGAATATACCCAGATACCAGAGATAATGTTCTCTCTTCTCATTTTCAAATTAAAGGTAATTCATAATAATTAAAAAGTTATACATAGTTCTATGTCATCCAAAAGGAAAAAAGATACAAGTGACTTAGCAGTACCGTAACTCTGCACCTGACATTCAGGGTTATACTTCTACATTCTGATATATTTATGCATAGGAACAAATACTCACTGGTTCAGCTTTCTTCTATAGCTACACTATGCTATGTTTCCTTATCTATTGCACTTTTATAATTCTAGTTACTTTTCCTTTTCAGTTATTTATAGGAATTCATAAGCATTGTCTGGTGCAGATAACTAGTACTAATGATATTAGTTTTAAATGTTATAACATCATAATCTATCTTGAATCCTTGCCATTGGGAAGGGACAAGAGTCTCATTATAGAAGTGATAAAGCATGGGTTTCATTACTTCTTCCATCCCTCAGCAACTGCAGTAAGTTGACAAAAGCTTTTCCTTTAATTAAATTTTGACTTCTGTCATGTAATTTTAGATTTATGTGCCCTTGTAAGAAGTAATACAAAGTAACCAGATAAAACTATCCCTCAGTTGTAACATCTTGCCCAGGGTACTGGCCTCTGGGTAGTCCATCAGTCTTACTAAGTTTCCACTAGTTTTTTATTACTCATGTATATGTATCTGTGTGTATGCCTGTGAGTATGTATTTACATCTGCATGATTTTATCACATTTGTAGACTTGAGCAATCACCACTACAGTGAAGATGCAGGAAAGTTTTATTATAAGGACCCTTCTTGCTGCATTTCGATAGCAACTGCCACCTTCCTCCTCTCCACCTATAAAGCCCTAGCAACTACTGTTTCTTCTGTATGTCTATAACTGTGTTATTTCAAGAATGTTATATAAATGGAATCCTATAGAATATGATGTTTTGAGATTACACTTTTCTCTCAGCCCAAGACCTGCTCATTTGCTCACTTCACTAATTATTTCTAAGAATAATTTTGTATATATCTTGGGATTTGTTACAGAAACAATCATGTCATTTTCAAATAGAATTTATTTTTTACAATCTGAGTGTATTTTACTCTTTTTTTTTTGCCTTATTTATTTGGCTAGAACTTCCTCAGTGGAATTAAAGGATGAGAGTTGGCATTTAGATTTCAATTGTAGAGGGAAAGCAGTCTTTCAACATCAAGTACGATGTTAGTGTAAGATTTTTTTGTAAATGCTTTTTATTGATTGTTTCCCTTTATTCCTAATTTATTGAGATTTTCTATATTGAATGTGAGTTGAATTTTGTTATATGCTTTTGCTGCATCAGTTCATTGGAAAAAAATGACTTTTCTTTTTAGCTTGTTACATTTGGTTACATTAATTGATTTTTCATATGCCAAACCATTCTTGCATATGTAGAATAAACCCCACTTAGTTGTGTCATATAATTCTTTTTATTCTTTCCTGGATTAGATTAGCTATATTTTGTTGATGATGTTTTGTCTTAGTTCACGAGACAGTAGTTTCCCTTTATTTTTTGTTTCTATCTTTGCCTGATTCTGATATCAAAAAAAGTCTTGTAAAATGTCTTCAGAAGTATCCCCTCTTGAATTCTTGGAATGTATTTGATAAGACTGGTTTTAATTTTTCATTAAATATTGGGAAGAATTATTCAGTGAAATAATCTGAGCTTGAATATTTGTTTTTCAGGAGTTTTTAATTGAAAATTGTATGTCTATTGAATATAGAACGGTTCAATTTGTTTATTTCATCTTGGTTGAGTTTTGGTAGTTTGTGGTTTTGAGTACTTTGTTCTTTTCTTTTGTCATATTTATGAGCATAAAGTCATTTATATTATTACCTTATAATTTTTATTGGCTTCAAAAATCTATGACACTACACTGTTTTCACTGTTAATATTGTTGCTTTGTATCTTTTCTCTGTCATTCTTACTTTACTGAATTTATCATTTTTGGAAAAATCAGCATTTTGTCATATTGATTTTTCTCAATTATTTTGTCATTTCAAGAGCATTATAGAAATAGAATGATAAATAATAAAGTTGATGTTTGCTCTTATATAATTTTATTTTTTCTGTTTGTTTTTGATTTAGGTTTATTTTCCCTTCTACTTTTTTAAGATAGTAATTCCAATTATTGAAATGAGGCCTTTTCTCTTTTTAAGCGTAGATGTTTACTTAATATTGTATATTTTCCACATAGTACCATTTATTTAGCTAGATCTCCTATATTGGTATGTTGTGTTTTCATTCCATTCAGTTCTATATATTTCATAATTTATAATAAGTTATGTGAGACTTCTCCTTTGATCTATAGATTGTTTAAAACTGTAGTTGTTTAAGGGGTTACTTTTGTGACACAGCAGGTTAGGATCTAGCATTATCTCTGTGGTGGCACAGGTTTGATCCCTGTTCCAGTACAGTGGGTTAGGGATCCAGTGTTACTACAGCTGTGACTAGGTTGCAGCTATCACCTGGATTCCATCCCTGGCCCTGGAAGTTCCCATATGCCAAGGGTGCAGCTGAAAAAGGAAAAAAAATGTGTGTGGATATTTAATTTCTAATCATTTGCATATTTTTGTAGCCTTCCTGTTACTGAAACAGAAATGCTAATTCATGTATTTAATTTATTCAATTATTATCATAGAATATACGTCTATGATTTCAATTATTTTACATTTCTTGAGATTTTTTCTATGACCCAGGATATTCTCGGTCTTTCTAACTGTTCCATGAGGGCTTGAAAAATATGTATTCTGCTGAGGGATAGGATAAATTTATATATTTCAGTTGGTTTGCTGATTATTTTATTCAACCACTTCTTTTCGTGCCTCAGCCTCAACAGTCAAATACTGATGATTTTTTCCTTTATAAAATGGAGACAACTACTTCCCTGTATTGCAGGAATTTTGTGAGGATAACATGGAATAATGTAAGTGTACGTTCTTTGTTATTATTAAAGTACCAAACATAGATGTTATTATTACATCTCTATAATGAGTGTTGTGTAAACTTTAGATATTTGAAGTTGAATGTTATGAAAGATTTAGGCACAGTTATCAATTGAGTTAGGGATTATAGAAAGTAAATAACATATATTTAGTTTCAGGTCATCTAGGTCAATATTTTGATGAATAAAGACACAAAAATTCCAAACAAAATTTTTTCCAGCCAAATCCAACAACATGTAAAAAATATCATACACCATGACCAAGTGGGATTCATCCCCAGTTCACAAGGATGGTTAAATATTTAAATCAACCAATGTCATATACCACATTAACAAAAGAAAAGTCAAAAACCACATGATCATCTAAATAGATGCAGAAAAAAGCATATGACAAAATCCAACACCCATTCATGATAAAAACTTACCTAAGTTGATAGAGAGGGCACATACCATAAAGCCATTTATGACATACTCTCAGCCAATATAATACTCAATGGAGAAAAGGTTTTTTGGAAAAAACTTACCAAAGTTGATAGAGAGGGGGCATACCATAAAGCCATTTATGACATACCCTCAGCCAGTATAATACTCAATGGAGAAAAGCTGAAAACTTTCCCACTAAAATCTGGCACAAGACAAGTATAGCACTTTTATTTAACATAGTTTTGGAAGTTCTGGCCACAGCAATCAGACAAACAAAAGAAATAAAAGGTATCCAAATTGGAAGAGAAAAGACAAAATTGTCATTGTATGCAGATGACACGATACTATATATAGAAAGACCTGTATATTACAAACTCTAGGGCATTCATGAAAAAAACTAAAGAAGACACAATGAATGGAAAGATAGTCAATATTCATGGATTAGAAAAATTTACATTATTAAATGGTTCACACTGCCATACATAATATACAGATTTATTGTGATACCCTAGCAAAATTCCAGTGTCATTTTTTCACAGAAATATAACAAAAAATTCTAAAATTTGTATGAAATCTTAAATGACCACAAATCGCTAAAGCAGTCTTTGGAAAGAAGAACAAAACTGGAGTAATCATGCTTCCTGATTTCAAACTCTGTTTCAAAACTATGCTAATTAAAATAGTATGACATTGGCATGAAAACCAACAACTAGATCAATGGAACAAAACACATCATCCAAAATTTAATCCATATATGTGTATACATATATATACACACACGTGTGTGTGTGTATATGATTGATTAATTTACAACAAAATAATCAAGAGTATACAATGGGGAAAATTCAATCCCTTCAATAAAATGGTGTCGGTGTCAGGAAAATTGGAGAGCCACATGCAAAAGAATGAAACTAGATCATTATATTATATCATACACAAAATTTAACTCAAAATGGATTAAAGACTTGAACATAAGTCTTGAATCCATAAAATTCTTAGAGACAACATAGGTGCTAATAAGCTCCTTGACATAGATCTTGACAATGATATTTCCTTTTAATAGAACTCACATATAATCTGGCATTCCCACTTCTGGATATATATTTAAAGGAAGTGAAAACCAGATAGTGAAAGTATATCTGTACTCCCCTGTTTATTGTAGCACTTGTCATAAGATCCAAGACATGAAAACAACCTAAGCGTCCATTGATGGCTGGATGTGGATGAATGGAACTGTGAAATGTACACACAAACACACAGTGGAATGTCATTCAAACGTAAACAACAACAAAAAAGAAATGTGCCATGTTTTGCAATGTGGATGGACCTCAAGAACATTTATGCTAAGTGAAATAAATCGGAAACAAAATACATGCAATATAATCTCACTTCTATGTGAACTTCAAAAAACAAAAAGCTCATAAATGCAGAGAACAGATTTGTAGATGACAAATTTGTAGAATGAGGTGAGAGAGAACTGGGTAAGCACTTTGTTTTTTCTTAGTTTAAATACATTGAATAATTAAAGGTGGTAGGTCTATAGACAATTTAGGTTATACTGATTTTTATAAAAATATTGAATTGATTTGAGAAGCTCAAGACCATGGTAGGGCTATGGACTCATACAGTGGTTATAAAATAATGTTCTATGATTGTGGTTTAAATAGATATCTGAAATTATATTTGAGAAAAGGTACAGTTGTAAAAGTTTTCTAAATCTGAATATGTGAAGAATATCCTAAACTTTTACATAAGTAAAAACACCTAATGAACAAATTCCCACTGAAAAAGCTGGCAGAAACTAGTTTAAGAATATCCAGATGGGCCAGTTGCCTCAGCATATCAGCAAACCTTGGCTGTTAGTGACTGCTTCAGTGGAATTCATCTGAGGAATTTATTACTCCAAGATATCCATTCTATGAAAGTGAAAATGAACTCATTTGGATAGATTAATCTGATATTGCTCATTGAGAATCTCAGGCTTGCTGCTATATCACAGAAGATAAATTTGGTGAAATAACTGATTTTTACAAAATTAGTGCTTTTTTTATTTTTTTTGGTCTTTTTGTTGTTTTAGGGCTGCACCCGCGACACATGGAGGTCCCCTGGCAAGGGGTCGAATAGGAGCCACAGCCGCTGGCCTATGCCACAGCCACAGCCACAGCCACGCGATATCTGAGCCGCATCTGCGACCCACACCACAGCCCAGGGCAACGCCAGATCCTTAACCCACTGAGTGAGGCTAGGGATCAAACCCACAACCTCATGGTTACTAGTTGGGTTTGTTAACCACTGAGCCACAATGGGAACTCCAGTGCATTTTATTTCTTTCTAATTCCTTTGTCATAGAAACTTACATCAAATTAGGTTTGTCTTTTATTGTTTAATATAAAACGATGTAGGTTATGAGTAACTACTACTGTGATTTTGGAATAATAGATACTTATCATTTCTATTGATGGTCTAAGAATAGAGACGGAAACAAAAATGAGTCTTAGGAAGATCCTGCTCAGGCTTAGCGGTAATGAGCCCAGCTAGAGCCCATGAGGATGCAGGTTCCATTCCTGTCCTCGCTCGGTGGGTTAAGTATCCAGCATTGCTGTGGCTGTGGTGTAGGCTGGCAACTATAGGGGAAAAAAAAAAAAAAGGAGCCTTACACATTTCTCTAATGTGATGCTTAATGCAGTAACAAATATAAACACTAGAGCATAACAGTAAAATAGGAACTTATCCCCCCCTGCAGTGGACAAAATCCTGCAGAAGATAAACAGAGGAGTATACTCTTAAGAGAGTGTGGGCAGAAACTACACATTTCTAATTATGTTACTTGGAGGTACTTGATAATATTACACTTAGGAAAATTATATTGACAGACACTTTTGATGCCATTCATCCTCACTTCCCTAATTTAGATTTTTTAAAAATATAAGGGGGTATGTAAATGTGGGGTCTGCTTTATCGTTAGAATTGGTTTTGAAGCTAATGAAATGTATTTTAATTTATCAGAATCTGCTGAATTGTAACTTTATATTTAATAGTAAATCTAGAAATCTTTAAATAGAATAAACCACATAAAATTTCATTATTCTAATATTACTTTTCCCGTCTAAATTTTATCAAAATATTTATTATTGAGGACATTAATTTTCTGTTTGCTACCTGGTGAATGTAATGATGTGACACAAACACACACACACACACAAATAGTTGTAAACCTAATTTTTACTTTATTACAATATTTTCATGTTCTTTAGTATATGATCTTAAAGATATATATAAATTGAAGGTAAAATATGCAAGATTATAGGGATTTTGGTGTTCTTTTCCAGATAACTAAATTTTATTATATATTTATAGTTTAACATTTCTAACTTTATTATAATGTTTTTAAACTTTTCATATATTTCCTTATTTTCACATCTTTCATATTTGTAAGTTTTCCTTAATTTTTCTTCATTTATAGTTGATGCTTTTGATAAGCAGGTTTCAGTTTTGACTAGTGAGTTTTCTCATTAACTCATAAAGGTGTTTTCTTTACTCTCTTCAAGTAATATGCTGAAGATATTTTAGACTTGTCTGTATTTATTATCTACCAAGTTAAAAACGTCCTGACCCCCACAATATGACCTATGTTAATTCTCTGTCCAAATCCTAAGTATTAGTAAAGTTACTTTAAATTCAAATCACATAAAAATTATCTAAAATTCTAGTTATGAAGGCAAAATCAGTAGGACTGTGGAACACAAATCAGGAAAGATTTTCAATGTTTGGGTGGAGAGCAGAGAAAAACTCTTTTCCAGTCTCAGAAAGCATTTAAAGTGGGGATCCGTTTAAAGACAAAGAAAAACAAGGAAGTTCTCAAATGCACTGGAACGCCTAACAGAATAGGAGTAACAGAAAAGAATATTTAATTCATCTTATCCAGCTATTTTAGTTGTACCCATTAAAGGAGATCAACTCTTAAGAGGATTTTTTAAATTATTATTTCTTTTAAAACAGCTTATTATCCCTGTTAGATACAGGTTTAATAAAGGATATACAACACAACCATATTTTAGTCTTCTATGTAGTAAAAGTAATCACATAGAATTACCAAATACTTACTCAGATCCTACTGATTAGCTGGATATTTAAAGTGACTATAAAATGTCTACTATAATCTGGTTCAATTTTGGAGTCTATCTTTTTTATTCCTTTAGAGTCCATTTTATGCTCTATTCACTTTATGTTTAAATCTCCCACATTTCAGAAACACATTTTTAAATTATCTTACACATGCCTGAAATGACCCTAATTATAAATATATAAACACTTCTATAAGTAAATGGATTGCAAGATTTTTTTAATATCTCCAAAAACACATCTAGCTCACAGAAGACAAAATATGCCACCAAATACAGGAAGAAAATACAATGTTGTATACATAATATTTTTCGAAGGAAATCAAGAACTTGAAGTTTTTATTGAGGCCTAAGGATCTTTCAAAATTATATTACAATATTCTTTCTCAGTGGAGGTACACTTCATATTTTCATCAGGGCAAGTTTTTATTTTGTCAACATATATCTTATATGGGAGGGTGTTCAACATTTCCTGTTTCAGAAAACAAAGGTCAGTAACATTCCCCAGTGAAAAAAAGAACTGTAAATTGTTCTTGCATGTATTCAGATTTATCTGGCAGAGTGTGGTGGTTGGCACTGTGACTCCTGATTAAAAACTGCTAGATATAGAGCGACACATGTTATCTTTTCTCAGAATTTCAAAGATGAATACTTATGCTCTCTCCCATCTCAGTCATTTCCTCCTGATAGTGCTTGAAGAATGTACTGATCACGTGCTACTTTTCTAATTTTTCATAAGTCTCTTTTGTGTTTTTTTATCTTTTGGAGTATCATGTATTCTCTATGCCAACTACTCCACCTAGAGAGGTAGGCTCAGGGCCAGCTAAAGCTCTACGGTTGTCCAGATCCATCTGAGACTGGGAGAATAAGATTAATTCTGGGCACAAATGCCAGGACAAATAGACAGACATTTATGTTATTTTAATTTCTATCTCTGTGGTTGTTATTCATTTGGAATCAAATTTAGGAGGACAAAGATCAGTGTGAATAATTAGGCCCCTCAAATCTCAGCAAGGCTGTCAAGAGATGCTGCTCTCACATGTGTTCATTCCCTGGGAGAGTATGAGCCTATGCCACCTCTCCAGCTGTGCTGTAACCAACACCAACCTATCCCAGGACCAGCAGATTTCAGGGTTATTCCTAACCCCTATATGTCTCTTCTTTGGCTCTTAAATTCCTAAAGACATGTATTACTTCTTGGTATCAAATAGCTGGAAATGTGAATTCTGAATAAATGAAATGTTTTCTGGTAACGTTCATTATTATGTGACATGGATAGATGTTAACTATCAATGTTAATAATGGTAATGTGAAAGAAATAAGTAAGAAATAATATTAATAACATATCTAAGGACAATGTAAAATTTATAAGAAATCACAAAAAAATGTAAAGTCACCAGTACTTTACTTAATTGTCATAGAGCTTGTGCATTCCTCTTGGTGTCTTCCTGTATTTATTTATACACTGTTCTCACATGTTTAGAAAAGTTTCTCAGTTCCCCATCACTTAAAATATTACTAAATTCTTTAGTTTCTTTATGACATTACCAGTTATCATCTGTGGAACATAATCTTCCCTATTTCACAACTTCTGTGTTTAGTTCTGGCAGTTCAGAACTGATGCAGTCATTGAATGCCTCTCCACTTCGCCCCATTGCACATGCTGTTTGGTATATACACAGACTGTCTGTTTGAACAAAAGAAGAAGAAGAGAATGCCTAGAAATTCTGCAAAATCAGACTTATAAATGAATATCTTATAGAAAGTAAACTGGGAATTTTTTAGGAAAGAAGCATCATCTTATGTGCTTCACATCTCCCGATTGATTCACTTCATTCCACTTCATTCAGTAATGCATTTCTTTTCTCAAAAATACTCTATGCTAATTACTCCATTCTATTTCTGTTACATGTCAAAATAGAAATATGTTAATAGAAATAAATATGTTAATCTCTATGGAGAGAGTATTAATGGCATAATTTTATACATAGAATAATTTATGTCCATAACCAGGACCTATAATTGGACAGGATTTCTTTCACTTTTTATGTGGTATTTTACGAATGACTTAGGAATTCATCATAAAAACAATATAAGGTTTGGAATCCTGACAAAATGTACTGAACATTCAGGGACCACAGAATTTTAAAGTGATTGTTCTAAGTGTGAGAGATGTACAAATTAGTGTAAAGCACAATTTATGATTGCAAAAATAATTTTCAGTCTAAGTAAAATGGTTAAGAAAATAAAGCATAAGATGAGAGGGGAATGGAATAAATGTATGGAATGCTTTGTTGTCCTGTGCATTTCTTTAAAAGCACTGACATAATCAGACTCCTGTTTTAGAAAGATAGATCTGCCGGTAACATGGAGAATAGATATCTAGACTATAAATATGAAGAGCTGGAGGTTCATCACACTTTTTGAACATAACTGGGTTTTGTTGATTTTTATGGGAAAATGTCAAGCCTAGCTTTGGAGTCCTGTTTATGGATCCAAAAACTTTGAAACTCATGTGGTATCTTCATCTCTTCTTTGATTGATGTTTTCAGAAAGGAAAAAACATTAATGGTGTATTAGATGACATCTCAAATAAGATTGGATTCTAGGAATTCTGCTATCAGAAAAAGTGAGCTCTTAGGAAAATATGAATATGTAGACTAGAGACATATATTTGAAAAGTGAAACATATCCAAATCAAAAAAAAAGATCTTTATTGGATACTACAGCAAAGTGATATATATATACACAGACACACATATATATGTGTGTATACACACAAACGCAAACATATACCCTTTTTATGTTATTTTTCATTATGGTTTATCACACGATATTGAATGTAATTCCTATGCTATATAGTAGGAACTTGTTGTTTATCCATGTAAATGTATTAGTCTGCATCTGCTAACCCCAAACTTAGTTTGCATCTACCAACCCCAAACTCCCGGTCCAACCCTCCCCAAAACCTCCTCCCTTGACACCAAAGACTGTTCTCTATGTCTGTGAGTCTGTTTCTGTCGCATAAGCAGGCTCGTTTGTGCTGTATTTTATTTTATATTTTATTTTATTTATCAGTGTACCCAGTGCAGATATTAATTGAATATTTTTTTTTTCTTTTTAGGGCTTCACCCATGACATATGGAAGTTCCCAGGCTACAGGTTGAATTGGAGCTGCAGATGCTGTCCTATGCCATAGCCACACCAGATACAAGACACATCTGTGACCTATACCACAGATCATGGTGATGCTGGATCCTTAACCCACTGAGCAAGGTCAGGTATCAAAGCCACATCCTCATAGATGCCAGTTTAGTATTTCACCCACCGAGCCACAATTGGAATTCCTTGTGCCATATTTTAGTTTCCAGATTTATAAGTGATACCATGTGGTATTTTTCTTCCTTCCTTCCTTCCTTCCTCCCTCCCTTCCTTCTTTCATTCCTACCTTCCTTCCTTCCAATAGTGATTTGATTAACCTGATCTTTTGCCAGAATCCAAAATTAAATAGTTGCAATATTCTACTGATAATATATCTATAGGTTAATTATAATCTATTTTGTAAATAATACTAAAAGCCAGTTATATTGGTAAGATATATATTATGAATCATCAAAAAATAGTTTTTACTTTTGTACTACAGTTTGCAAAGTAGTAATAAGAAAAAGGTGTCATGCAAATATTTGGACACAAGGAAAATACCCTCATGGACTTAAAAACAAAACTTATTTAGGAAAAGGATAGGTATAGTTAGTTTGATGTTTATAAAAAAGAAATATATTTCTAGGATTACTCAAAATAAAAATGTAAATTAGTAGATAGAATAGAAAGATTTTATCCTCTATTAGACTACATAAAGGATGTCCTAATTTACTTATGAAGATTTTGAAAAAGTAGTGCCTGGGGATAGGCATTGTGTAAATATGTGCTGAAGAATAAACTGAGTATCACCATTCTTATTGGAAAAAAAACATTTATCAATCTTTATACACTCTATTTAGAATATACTTCAAATAATTTATCATAAGCAGTCTTTCTCAAAGTTTATGAACATAAGCCCTGGTGTGTGACTAATTTGAAAACTCCCCCAAGGTTTTATTTTTCTCTCCTGATATTTTAAGATGAAATTCAATAAAGACCTAAATTAAAAAATCTAAAAGAAAACAGAAAAGAAAATTTAATAACATTAACTATGTATACTCAAGGAGACTGAAAAAACTCATACACAGGAGAAAATTAAACTGAAATCAAAGGGAAATGACAAGAAATTTAAATGAGTTACAGAGTCTCAAATGAAAAGTCAATTGAAGGATATATGAGTAAAATAAGATAAAGAAATTAGATAAAATCTTAAAAATATATAAAAAGCAAAATGTGTAATATGAAAAAATAAAAAAACAAATACATATAGAAAGAACTAGCGTAAAACATTGAATTTGATAATACTTTTTGGATTTATATAGATATTCAACTTGACATCCCCTTTATTTCCCTTCATTATAACCCTATTAGATTTTCTAATGCAGGATAGAACCATTACCTTCAGTAGAGTTATCTAGTTCATCTATATTTGATACATTTTTTCCATGTAAAATGTATGTAAAATTTATAAAATCTCACCAGCGTTTTAAAATTTCACAAACAATGACAAATTAAATGTATTATTATTCAATGTAATTTTCTCACCCAACACTGAAATTTAAAAATTTATTTTTTTAAGGATTTGGTTACTTTATTTTATTTATTTATTTGTTTATTTTATTTTTCCATTATAGCCAGCTATACAGCATGGTGACCTGGTTACACATACATATATGGATTTGTCACAAGTGATTAGACATAGTTCCCAGTGCTATACAGCTGTATCTCCTTGCTTTTCCACCCCAGAGGCAACAGTCTACAACTATTAACCCCAGACCCCCCCTACCGTCCCACTCCCTTCCCCACCCTCTTGGTAACCACAAGTCTGTTCTCCACATCCTTGATTTTCTTTTCTGTGGAAAGTTTCAATTGTGTAGTATATTAGATTCCAGATATTAGTGATATCATATGGTATCTGTCTTTCTCCTTCTTACTTACTTCACTCAGTATGAGGGTCTCTAATTCCATCCGTGTTGCTGCAAATGATATTATTTTATTATTTTTTGTGGCTGAGTAGTATTCCATTGTGTATATATACCACATCTTCCTAATCCAATCATCTGTCGATAAAAATGTTACCTATTTAAATATAGTATAATCATTTTAAATGTTATCTATTTAAATATAGCCCAGTCATTTTAACTATAGTATAGTCATTTCTCATATCAATATGCAAAATCAGTTTTATATTCTAAGGTTGTTTCTGACATTAACATACATGTACATGTTTCCTGTGTGCACATGAAACTGTCTTCCTAGAAATTTAATTGATGGGTAAGCATATTTTAAATGTTTTCTACATTTGCCAAAAGTGTTTTCCAAAATAATGCTAAAAATTTACACTACTCCCAGAAGCGTATGCAGAGTCCAGTTTCTTCCAGTCTTTCTAGAGAATTGCTGTGAGAAATTTGACTTTGCCTCTCTTGTTAGATGTGCAATGATAACTTATTATGTTAATCTTCATTTCTTTGATTATTAGTCAAGTCATACGTATTTTCATATATATATTAGCCCCGAATATGTCTTCTCCGAAGAAATACTTGTTTGTTCTTTATCTCTTAATTTCTAGAAGCTGTTTGCATATTCCAAATCTTTCCATTTTCTCTGCTTTATGGTTTCAGATATCTTCTATGGTACTATTTGTCTTTTGATAGTGTTTATACAGGCTTTATGTACTAGTGACCACAGTATTTTAATTCATATAGTTTTACAGACCTTGAGACATATGGTAGAGACAGACTGCCAGCCTTTCTCTTCCTCTTTTTTTTTAGAATTATTCTTTTGCTTTACTATATTAATTTGAAATAATTTATTGATTAAAAATAATGTATTTATTTTTCTGTAAAATATTGATGATTTTAATTGAAATTACAATGGTTACATCAATAGTTGTAAGTATCTATTATATTTTACAATATTGTAATTTATTATCTGCATCAAGGTAGTATTGCCTTCAGTATTCAAGTTATCTTTTATGATGATGGACAATAAATTTTTAATATTTGCCATGGGTTCCTGCACATTTTTTTTATTTATATTCCAATAAATTCTAAAGGGTTTGTTTTTTGGCTGTTATAAATGGTATTCTTTAAAAATATCACATTTTCCATGGTTTATTTACATGAATGATAACTAACTTTTGTGTACTGAGCTTGTGTTCAGCAATCTTATTTAATGTTTTAATACTATAGGTAGATTCCCTTAGATTTCTTGAGACGGCAGTATGTAAGTCAGTGTCTCCTTGGAAAACTGTATTGCTTATGAATAAGACAAATTCAGAGTTTTTTCCCCAACATATATATATATATATATATATATATATGGAAATACATACAATATATATAAATTATTTTGTAGATACTTGCTTTGTTCATAGTATTCAATTCTTAAATAATAGTGATGTTAGGGGTTTTTTGGTTTGTTCTTGGTATTGTTGACAATATATTCACTAAAAATATTATTTTTGCAAGAGTTTTTAACAGATAATTTATGAGGTTAAGAAATGTCTCGTCTAGGAGTTCCCATCATGGCTCAGTGGAAACGAATCCGGCTAGGAACCATGAGGTTGCGGGTTCGATCCCTGGCTTCGCTCAGTGAGTTAAAGATCCGGCGTTGCCACGAGCTGTGGTGTAGGTTTCAGACACGGCTCAGATCCCGCGTTGCCATGGCTGTGGCGTAGACTGGCAGCTACAGGTCCTGTTAGACCCCTAGCCTGGGAACCTCCACATGCCGCGGGTGTGGCCCTAAAATGACAAAAAAAGACAAAGAAAAAAATATGAAATGTGTCTCTAAAGGGAAAATCTGTGGATCCAACCAACTACAATGGATCACTGATTAAGTTTGCAAACATACAGATATTGAGGGCAGATGTGGAGGATTTAAAAAAAAACACATGTAAGTAGGCCTATGCACATCAAACCCATGTTGTTCAAGAGCCAGCTATACATAATAATATAATTTTTATGTAAAATGAATTTATTGTATTATTGTGTGGAATTGGCTCACATGATTATGGAAGCAGAGGTGTCCTAATGTACGCTGTTCGCAAGCTGGAGACCCAGGAAAGCTGATGGTATAATTCCAATCCAAGTCCAAAGGTTTGAGAACCAAGAGATCACATGGTATAAGGGCAGAAGAAGACCAGTCTTCCAGCTCATGCAGGAAGGCAGGAAGCAAAAGAGGTGAATTTATCTTTCTTCCACCTCTTTGTTCTACTCAGACTCTTAAGGGATTAGATGATATCCATCACATTGGGAAGAGCAATCTACTTTACTGAGTCCACTTATTCAAATGCTTATCTCATCTGGAAGCATCTCCACCCACATAACCAGAAATAAGTTTAATGTATGTAGCACTTGGTCCAGTCAAGTTGACACTTAAAATTAACTATCATGCTCACATAAAAAAAAATAAAAAAATCAGTATCTTAATTTCATAAGGCTTAACCTAATAAATGTGGATGCTTTGATTGTGTAGTTCAATATCTTATTTAGGAGGTAAACTACATCAGTATTTTGATGTAAAGAGTACCTGGACTAAAATGTATTGCTTGATTTTTATTTTTTCACTATCATAGTATCTATGAATGCATGTATATTAGTGTGTGGAGTCTGTGTGTTTGGATCAAAAAAATTGCTAAGAGTATACCGGTAAAGAAAACTGAGCTAAAAGCAGGTAAGTTGTGAATACTTATTCTTTATATTGTTGTTTACTAGAGGGAAGCCAGTGATATTACAAATACAGTGTTTTTTGAAATGGAATCATTCCAAATCCCAGGCACATGTTGTTTTATTTTTGAATAGTTAGCCATACGTCAGGCTCATGGGAGAAAGAACATACTATTAGAGATGGAGAGAATAATTATATACTGAAAAAAATGAATTAATTATATCTCTCATTCTGAAAGAGTTTAATTGTTGAGCTAGAAATATGATAGGGCTTAGAAGGTGAGGTGAATATAAGGAGCCATTTAATCTGCAAAATTTTGATGGTGTAGATGAGTCAGAACCAGCATAAGGAAGATTATTCATACAGCTGTATCTGTTACCAAACTTTCAAAGAAAATGTCATTGGTAATTACACTTGGGCTTAGCTGTACTATAGGAAACTAGATAAATTATCAAGAAGCACTTCCATATTTTACAGTAGCACATGTATAATACAAAAAGTAATGTTTTTGGGACTAGTCAGATGGGCCAAACTAATTTGATTAAAAATGATAAGATCTTAAACAAACGTGCAAATTTAACCTTTGCTAATTTCATAGCGGTAGTTAAAAGGCTATTTGTTATGTTACTATATGTACTTTTTTGTATGAATGAAAAAAATTCCTTAGAAGTGTAAACTTGTTTTGTAGTAGGTATCACTTTGTACTAAAATTATTTACAGGATTTGATGTCCCTGGTTTTCAGTGTGCAGCAAAAAATCATGACTTATTCATCTTTGTATTCATGACATCTTTAATAAAATGAAAAAGTGTGGCTAAGGATTGCATAAATAAGTAAATGGTTAATTAATGAACAAGACAAATAAATGCAGAGCAGGATGTGACACATTTTAGACTATGATACATTTATATAAGTGATAAGATTCCCTGCATTCCTCACAATCCCTCCTAGGAACTTGGCAACACAAAAATAAAGTTGCCTTGAAGCTCTCAGCTGCTCTTAAAACTGGCCCAACTACTTTCTCTTCTCAATGTCTTTTCCCTAAATATTTTTATCAGTTTATTATCTGAAGATCATGTTTGTGGAAAAGCATCTTCCCATCCAAGATTTTTTTGTTATCCCCCCAAAACCCATCCCTTGGATATACCTTGTATCTTGGGCTGTACATGCTGGGCCACACTGGCAGTGTTGTTTCTTACAGGGAGGAAGGATGTGAAGGAGAGACCCAAGCAGCTTTGGATGCAATTTTAATCCATGTTTGCAGGGTATTCCGATATCTTGGGCATTAGAAGAGCTGGGCATATGTCCAGGTGGTTATGTCACCTTTGTCCCAAGGACTCCGTACTCTGTGCTATGGAATATGATCAAATGAGGACCATAGGAAGGCTCTCTAAATACAAGATCCAGAAAAGTAGGTGGGCAGTCTCCTATTTGGATCCATTTGAGGTTACCGGAAAAATGTTGCTTTTCTTATTAAATTTTACATTCATGTAAATAACAAAAAAATATGACTCAAATATTATGTGGAAAATAATTATGAAAAAAAAAAAATGGAGTTCCCGTCGTGGCGCAGTGGTTAACGAATCCGACTAGGAACCATGAGGTTGCGGGTTCGATCCCTGCCCTTGCTCAGTGGGTTAACGGTCCGGCGTTGCCGTGAGCTGTGGTGTAGGTTGCAGACGCAGCTGGGATCCTGCGTTGCTGTGGCTGCGGCGCAGGCCAGTGGCCACAGCTCCGATTAGACCCCTAGCCTGGGAACCTCCACATGCCGCGGGTGCGGCCATAAACCCGCGGCCATAAAATGACAAAAGGCAAAAAAAAAAAAAAAAAAAAAAAAAAATTATGGTAAAATATTCATTATCTGAAATTCAATTTAATTGGAAATTGTATATTTTTATTTGCTAAATCTGGAAACCCTGTTCTAAGGTTCAATATGTCTTCGTCCATCTAATGCAAGTATCATATCCTAGGCTGTATATTACAATGTATACTATCTTCTGGGAAACTTTATTGACTATTGTTCTTTCTCCTTTATCTTCACCCTTCTACCCTACATAAGCTTTCCTATCATTTAAAAATTCCTTTAAGAATCACAATTTCTATTTAAAATATTTTTAAAAGCACAATTCGACAGTTTTCAAATTTCGCTATTTACATATTATCATCTTAACTCATTCTCTTCACTGCCAAGTTTTCAAGAGATATTTATGCTGCTTGCATTGTTCCTACCAACTCATTCCATTCTGTTACCATCTTTTATCCCTTCACAGCTTTTTCCATATTTTATCAATTCCTTTATATCCAATGGATATATTTCAGCTTTCTGATTTCTCTGTACACCATGTCTTTCTTCTTTACTTATGTTTTATTTAGTTTCCATAATACCCATATCTCAGGTATCATTCTTACTTTACTAGCTTCTGCTCGGTCTTAATCAGCTCATCATTATTTTCCTTGTGTTTAGGTGTTTGAGTGCTTGAAGTTATCTCAAATTTATTTTCTTACTGCTTTTACAGTTTCTCTGGAAAAATATATATGTATATATAGTGATTTCTAAGAATAATATGTTCAACCCAAACTGTCTTTTAAATTTGAAGTTCATTCCATTGCTTTCTTTACATCTGTGCCTGAGTTTATCAAAACAACTATTTAAAAATATCAGAACTCCAGTCTCCTAGCCCTGATCTTTTATTTATTTTTTAATCTTTCAGAAAATTGTAGAGTCCATTCCCCCAATGCACTCACAACAAAAGTGTCAGTCACTGATACTTTTTAGAGAGTTGGTTAATAGGCTCATAATTAAGTTCATGAAGATTTGAAAAAGCAAAATTTTGAAATTATGTCCTGTCACCTAGTTTTCATGATCATTTTAATCATTAAAAATTCTAGTTTATATACTTTTTATATGATTGATAATTCTCTTTCCTTGTCACTTTGTCTCCAACCCTAAAACCGTTCAATACACATTATTTTTTTTTTTTTTATTGTCTAAATGCAGTGTCTTGATCTAGGATCATTTGGTTATAAGAAACTGGCATTGTTTACTTATAAATATTGGTTTGGTTATAAGTAACAAATATTCCTAAGACTACCATAATTATTAGGGAGAATTTGAGGAAATTACTGAGATCTAAAGTGTTAACATGGCTCTGAAATATTTCCCAAGGGACTAAAACCATAAAGGGTAAAACAACCAGAAGTTAAAGCTCATGTATTTCCATGGTATTTGTCACTCTGCACGGTCCCTTGTTTTGTTGTATAGGGGCACATAGTGAAAAATAACTGATTGGCATTTCATTGCCTTTATGGTCATATGCTTAACAGGACCTGAATGCAGTCACTGCGTGGTCTTTTTGTAGGAAAGAGAATCTCACTTGTCTGACTTAGGACAAATGAACACCAGCAGTTATTTCAGTAATGGCCAGAAGGTGGTATCAAGGGCTTTCTTGAGAAGTTTTTAAAGCAGTCTGAGAAGGCATAACCATGTTCTCTATGGAAGAAATACGGAATGGGAAAGCAGTAGTAAGTAAAGGTAATGGTTATCATCTCATAAAATAGGTAGAAAAATATTTTCAGTGCTGTAATTTGGATTCCTTATTGGAATTGGAACTGCAACCTAAAGGCATATCAGAAGAAAAGCCATTCACATTATTCCTCAAGGAATTTGTTTTAGATAATTGCTACCATGTATAACCTATAATGATTCTTCCTATAGAGTAGAAAGACGATTATACAAACTAAAGATGGTGTTGTAGAATCTACTTTCTACTGTCAATCTATAATTCAATTCCATAATGGCCCAATTATGCTATATATATCTGTAAAGTGTTAATCCAAAGCAAAGATTTAGTAATTTAACTTTTGAATCTTACACCTTAGATTAACTGACTTCAGAAGTCAATATAAGCATGTAGAGAAAACCCAAAATTGTTCCAATTTTAAAATAAAATAATTATAAATTTGAAAGATGTTAAGTATGAATATAATTTATTTTGTATTTCTCAAGAATAGCGTAAAGTAGATCACAATCAAAAAGCCTGTTAGTACCATTATCTGGATTTTGGGTTTAGGTTTATTATAATCTTTCACTATGTTTTTCAAGAAAAAAAATTATTGCTTGTGATATACTTCAGTTTCCCCAAGAAGTAGTGCATAGAAAAATCTAAAATTTCTTAATAAAATGCTACCCAGGTAAAGTTGTATGCATGTAGGTGATTTCTATGAACGGTGTGTGTGTGTGTGTTCATCTCAGACAAAGACAATGTCTGGATAATTGAATAGCTATGGTGTTCTCTCTTTTATCTGTAAGTAATGCATCATTTGGACACAAATGACCAAAATGATTCTTATTAATAAGGGCAGAATTACTTATATTTCAGAAGGATAATAAGTTAGTATAATACATATTCAGTTGTATTTATTATGAATAATCAGTAGTTCATTGCCTTTAATGATATTAATTGTTCATCTTACTTCAGGTACTTTAAATAATTGTAATATATGAATTTTGAGAATAAAATACCTTTACTTAAACTGAATGATGTTTAAATATAATTTTACTTCACTGTATGAAAAGGAAATTGTGAAATGACCAAGAAGAAGTTACTGATCATAGTGTATAGAAACTAAAATGAGACTCATCATTTGAAATGAGAAGCTCTTCTCTTTAAAGATAATCCTAATAAATAATAATTATAACCATAGTGAAGATAGTGGCAGCAGATTTAATTCATTTAAGCTTTGTAACTATCTTATTACCACCAATTTATAGAAGTAGAAACCGAGAAACAAAAGCATTAAGTAACATGTGAAATAAAATAATTTGCAAAACCAAGATTCCAATATAGGCAGCCTGTAACCAAGTTTGCTTTTTTTTTTTTTCTTTTAAGGGCTGCACCATAGCAAAAGGATTTTCCCAGGCTAGGGTTCGAATCAAAAGTACAGCTGCTGGCCTACACCACAGCCACAGCAATGCCAGATCCATCCAGTGTCTGCAACCTACACCACAGCTCACAGGAAGGCTGGATCTTAACCCATTGAGCAAGGCCAATGTTCAGACCAGTGTCTTTCTGGTTATTAGTGAGACTTGTTTCCACAGAGCCACAATGGGAACTCCTATACCCCATGATTCTGAAGCCCATTCCACACAAATCACAGAGTTTGGAAATTATGAAACTTTCATACCTTCATTTTGTAAGTTTTTTGGAGGTGCAGTCATTCTCCTTGGGTATCATTATTGCTCCCCTGCTGCTGCTTTCCTCTGTTGTCTGGGATCCAGAGCAGCTGCTGCTGTGTTACCTTTGCCTCATCTATATCTGTTCACATAGCTTCTGATTGTATTGTAGAAGTTCTCAGAATCCCTCTCATTCTTCTAACTCTCAGTTCCAAGGTTGTCAGTTCCATCTTAAAGACAGAGGAGTCTCTGTCCAGAAATATACTCAGTTCATGTGTCTCTCCTCAAAGCAAGATCACATTATTAGTTTTCTATCAATCTTGTAAACCTTTATTGTTCTTTTTACTACAACCTTTTATAAAAGTTTAAAATTTCTATTTATAGTTATATTTGGTAACATTTGCTTGAAACCACCAATGCTGTATAGAAAAGCACTTCTGCATGTTAGAATTAACCAATTTTCCAGGCTATTCAACTTTCTGAATCTTCCCCTGACCACCCGTAATACTTTTCTAAAGATCTTGTTCTACCTCTATCCTTTATTTTTTTGGAGTTTTTAACTCTTAGATCTTCTCAGCATTGTAGACATTATTTCTCATTCTTCTTAGGAGACCAGCATGTTCTTTTGTAAATTATGTGGAAGAAAGAAATTTGCATGTATTGAATTATTTGTACTTGCTAAACACTGTGTGCTTAAGTGACCATTATTTCCCAAATGCTTTACATACATATATGTCATTTCATTCTCACAATAATATTATAAGAATGGTATTATCACACCAGTTAGTGGAGAGGCCTAGAAAATTAAATAACATACTAATTTTTAACTGCACCTAATAAGAGCACAGACCATTTTTGCCTGCCTCCAAAAATCACATGCCTTCTTTTGACTCCAAATCACCATAAACATATAAGAACCTGAACACTTGCTTAGAGCTGTATTTTTAATTCCATGCCGAAAATGCCAAATGGAAACTAAGAAGACAATATATTTAGGCCCGGGTTTTAGCAGTATCCACACACTTAAGTAGTAAATGGGACACATTTCAGAGACTCACCGAAAGAATATTTTGACTCAGCTTTCTTGATATGTGCTAAGAATGAATAGCAAAATCAGTTCTTATGTCCAAATTAAAAAAATATATATTTTCAAGGCGCAATCATTGGTGAAGCAATCATAAAATCAAGTGACATGAATTATTTCCTTACATAAATAGCATGACCATAATTGATAATATGAAACCTAAGAAGTGAAAACTCTCCAAGGAATATACTACTTCCTCCTGTAAACATTTTCTTTTTTATTTAATAGATTGAGTAGTATTCATATGGAAAATAATCATAAAACTTTTATTATTTATTACCAAGTAAGTTGTTCCTCAGAGAATTATATTATAAACCTAACTTGATATGTTAAATTGCAATTTATGATGTGAGTAAAATTTTAATAACTACAGATTTTTTACACATTGAACATTAGGACCATGAGGATTCTCAGAAGGCAAACTTTCATTTAGGTATAAAGAAATATGCACAGAACTACAGTTGCTATCAAAATAGCCTACATATAAAATACAAATTGATGACACAAGATGGTAAACTCTCTTTTTGTTGTTTTTATTTTAAAAAACAAGATGATATTTCTAATGTAAATGTAAGTAGAGTGAGGCTGTACTAATGCATTCCAAAGAGAATAATATTATTGCAGTTGAATTAAATCTTAGTTGGACCAAAACAAATCATTTTTCTTGCCTCGGGTATAAGTCAATGATCCACTTTTATTAACAGATCTATGATTTCATACTATTTCATTTCAATGAAATGATCTAAAACTACCTGATTTGAATATGCAAACACAAATATCATTGTATGGAAACATTTTATTAAGGATGCTTCTTTGCTTTTCTGTTTTAAGAGAAAGCCTATGAATAATATGAGCTTTATATAATTTTAAAAATTAATAATCATGCCCCTCTTTATATTCATATTTAATTTTATACTTCTATTTATATTTTATTTTGTAATACTTCTAATAAAAATTAGCCTTTTCCCTTGCAAAACCCTTATTGAATTTAAAAGTTATCTCATATTTTGCAAAATAACACATGCATGTGAGGCAATTTGACATACACATGCCATTTACATTTTCTATAATAGTCAATGTTTTTAAGATGCAAATATCATGTATACTTAGAAGAAACACTTCAAAGCTTTTGGATAGGAAATTTCAAATTCAAATACTACATAAATAACTTTAAAACAATACAATGACAAATAGGGTTCACAATATTGACACAATTTTTATTCTATAAGGACAGAAATAATTATTGCTGGATTTTGACCATCTTTCACAGCAAAAGTAGTCAAATATAGCCTCATGAGTATTTCACATGTATTTATGCATTTCTTGTTACCAACTCTATATTCTACTTTATTCCAAATTCAAATCTATGTTAGGATTAGTGAAAAAAGTAAGTTTACCGTTTCAGTAGAAGAATAAAGTGAGATGTCTTCCTCTACAATAGCAGTTTTCGCAGTTCAACAAAAGACAGCAATGCCGTTTTTTTGTATATAAATTCAATTATAGCATGCTAATATAGAAAAAGAAACAATAAAAGCTATGCCCGACCTGATTCCTCCCCTGAATACACTCATCGCTGAGAAACTTGAGGTTCTACACAGCAATTTGAAAACCACTCTCCCAAGAAGTATTTCTTTTCTACTTGTTTTAGTAGAAATCAACCAAGTTATTTTCTGTTTATTCTGCAAATGAAAATACTCTAAAAATACATTTAGTTTTGTCATAATTACTTAGGGGAAGTTTATCTTTAGTTTTCCTAAATGCATCATTGCAATTTCCTAAAAAAGTTTCCACTTCCTATATTTTTTCTATTTTATTTCCTTTGCAATAACTTGTATAGAAGTAAATTAAAAAGAAATACCTTTTACCATGACATTAATCTGAAGTTTAGTGATATTTTAAGGCAGTTGTTTTGTTTTTTGTTTTTTCATTTGAGTCGCATTACTCTGAAAAACTCATGGAATTTGAGAGATTCTAACATGAATTGCTTCAACCACAATCTTCCCTTTCTTCACTAATGGCAATTGGATCCTTACAATTACTCACATCAAAAACTTGGTATAGTTCTTGACCATTCTCTTTATCTCCCAGCTCATCTCTCTTGCATAAAGAAGTTCTTTTATCTGTGATATATCAAGAAACCAACCACTTCTCACCATCTTTGCTACCATTATACCAAAGTACTATCACCTCTAGTATAAATAGTTATATTACTTCTCCATAACCTATTTTCAAAAAACAACCGTGGTCAAAGATTTATGACTGCCTATAGACCTGCAGTAGTTTCCCATCTTTCTGAGTATAAAAGACAAGTCTTTACAATGCTTGAACTAAGTAGAGTTCTCCAGAGAAACACAACCAATAGAAGATTACTTGTATACATACATTGTTATAAGTGATCGACTCGTGATTAAGGAGACAGAGAATCTGCCATCTGAAGCCAGAGACCCAGGAAAGGTGATGATTTAGTTCTAGTCCACATTTAAGGACTTGAAAACCAGAGAGCCAGTGGCATTAGTTCCAGTATAAAGGCAGAAGACTGATGTCCCCACTCAAACAGGCAGAGAGAATGAATTTCTGCTTCCTCTGTCTTTTTTTTTTCTCTTCATACCATCAACAGATTAGATGGTGCATTGGGAAGTGCAGTCTCCTTTACTCATGTTACTCATTTACCTTCACAGACATACTCAAAAATAATGCGAACCAGATATCTGGGAACCATATGACCAAGTCACATTGATGCATAAGATTAACCATCATAATGCCTTACCAGGTCCTTTGTGGACTGGCCACCATTACCTGAACATCTCCTTGCTTGCCCCCACCTAGCCCCTCACGCCCTCAGCTTGTCCTGCTGCACTGCTCTGTTTGTTATACCTTCAACACAGCAGACGTTATCTGATTTTAGATCTTTTGTATTGGCTATTTTCTTTTATGAGAATATATCTTTCTCAGGTACCTGCATTGCTAATCTCCTTTGCCATATCAAGTCTGCTCAAAGATGAATCATTATTGAGACTATTTTGATCACCCTATATAAAGTTACAACTTCCCCCTCCTCCTTGGACCACTTTGAACTCCCAAGCCTTCTTTTCCTTCACTACATTTTTTGTTTTTTTACATAATGCGATTATATATTAATAGCTAATACACAATGTAATGTTTTATTGTTACTTATTTTATGTCTTCTTTCTCTAGGAAGTAAACCTGAAGGGGAAACATACTTGTCTATATGGTTTTATTTGGTTCTTAGAACCAAAAAAGAAAGCTGGCACATTGTAAGTAGTAAATGAATATTTATTGACAGTAAATGAAAGATGAATGAATCCATAGATATGTAAAAAGATTCATTCTCAATTGCCAACTGAAATTTCTTTCATGCCTTTCTACATTTTAATCATTTTTGAATAAAAGATAATGTAATATGCTGTAGCAGTTAATTGTTAATCAGTGCTATGGACTACCATTTCCTTCAGCATTATAACAAATCAGAGAGCATGAACCATTGGACATTTGGATTCTATATTGCTTTTTCAGGACAGTGGAATATACACATGGTTTGTTCCTACTTTAGTAGTAGGAAAACAGTAGGAAAAATGAATACAGTATAAGGAGTGGTTTATCCCCATTATGTAACAAAAGCTGTTTTAGTAACCTTGGCTTTGGATAGTAAAAGAAAATAGCAGTCACTACAAAATATATTTATTTATTTATTTTTAAAAGATATATTGGATAAGTTTAAGGTATTAGTATGTAACAAGTGAATTATCAAGTCCAAATTAGTCTAATAAGTTGAACTTATTACAGCAGTCTCCTAGTATTATGATTATTATTCAAAGGATATTTTTCGCTGACCTTTATAGCATTCTATATTTATCCTTCATATTATTTCTAAGCTGGTTATTACTACTAATGAACTAACAGCATAGTGACAAAATCATGTAAGAAAAATTAAAAGATCTGTTCAAAGGGTAAATATTGTGCTTCAAGAGTGAGATAAAATAATTTAAAAATATTTACATGTGTGTGACTAATAAGGCCTCTTCATCTCAAATTTCTTAATGTCATGTAGCTTTTAAAACCATTTCAAGTATTTACACAACTAGTATTTATTTTAAAAAATACATTAATGTGTAAAAGGTAAAGTTAAAAAGTAAAAAATTCAGGATTTGAAAAATGAGAAATGAGCTTTTGTTTTTAAGTGTTTTGGCATTTTTCGCATGGCAACATTATTGCCCAGCTGTGAGGTTGTTTGTCATCAAGTTTGAAAAGGTTACTGCATGACCACTCAAATGAAGTGTAAAACACTTAAACCTCTGTTTGCATATAGAACCAGAAAGCTATTCATTATGTTTCGTATTCACCCTCTCCACTTGTCTTCAAACACAATAATCTTGATGGATTCAACATCAGTTGTATGCTATGAATATTTCTGGAAACAAGTGTAGCAATATCAAGGAATTGCTGCTTAAGGGTGACTTCAGTTCATCTTTATTTCTATTCCTTTTTCTTGTTTTGTGAAATAGGTATTATTTTTATAGCAGGTCTCAATGTAAAATATAACTGCATGAGTACTGGGAGCAAAAAGTTCAACTTAGCTGTTTCATTTGAGTTTTGCTATGCAATGCATGAGGCAGCCTATGTGTCATAATTTCCCATTATTAGTTACAGGAATCACTCGACATGTATGCCTACTGACTCTGATACTTACCTTACACATTTTTTTTCATTTTACTTTTTATTTCATTTTACTTCAGATTTGATTGATTGTAAATATTCTGTATCCTTTTTTATTTCATTTTACTTCAGATTTGATTGATTGTAAATATTCTCCATTTTATTTCATTTTACTTCATTTTACTTCAGATTTGATTGATTGCAAATATTCTGTATCCTTACCTTCACAAAACAACCTACCATTTTTTTCAGTTGGTTTGACTGTGTCAGTCTTCAACTTCTAATCACCAGCCGTCCTTTTCAGTGTCATTGATAATCCTCAGCAACTCACTTTATTATTTTTTTAACCTGCCCTTTGGGATGGTTCTGACATAGATTTAATTAATATTTCTCTTTCTTTCATGTGCTTTAGGTTTTCTATCACATAAGAATATACATTATTAGAAAGTATTTGCCGAGTTCCAATATTAATCATGAGTGGACATTCTTTACTTACGGTTTTCTATCACATGAGAGTGGACATTCTTTGCTTCCAAGGTTTTCTATCACATAAGAATATACATTATTAGGAAGTATTTGCTGAGTTCCAATATTAACCATGAGTGGACATTCTTTACTTAAAATTATTGGATGATAATTAGGAAAACTTTGTCATTTTAATTATTTTTCCATAAATAAATTCCTCTGGAAACATACAATTTGTCAAAATTAGTAATAAAAAATAATCATGTAATTAACCTCAATTTTGTAACTAAACTTAATCCTTATATTTCAATGACAGTAAAGTAAGAAATACATTGTTATCTTCACTGTAGGGAAATTTATCCTTTTTTTTTTCTTAACAAAGTATGACCTTTTTATTCTACTCCCAGATAGGCTCCCAGATTGTATTACATAATATTTACTATGGATCTGCAAAAATATTACATTCCACGTGTGTGCTGTAAGGTTTCTTTTTTTTAACCATTCTTTTTTTTTTCCATTACTTAATGAATTTTATTGCAATTATAGGTGTGCAAAAATCATCACAACCAAATTTTATAGCATTTCTATTCCAAAACCTCAGTGCATCCCCCCACCCCCTCAACTTGTCTCATTTGGAAACCATAAGTTTTTCAAAGTCTGTGAGTCAGTATCTGTTCTGCAAAGAAGTTCATTGTGTCCTTTTTTTAGTTTCCACATGTAAACGTAGCATTGGATGTTGTCTCATTGTCTCACTGGTTTCACTTTGCATGATAATTTCTAGGTCCATCCATGTTGCTATAAATGTTATTTCATTCCTTTTAATGGCTGAGTAATATTCCATTGTGTATATGTATCATATCTTCCCTATCCACTCCTCTGTTGATGGGCATTTAGGTTGTTTCCATGACTTGGCTATTGCATAGAGTGCTACAATGAACACTGGAGTACATGTGCCTCTTCCAGTCATGGTTTCCTCTGGATAGATGCCCAGGAGTGGGATTGATGAATCAAATGGTAATTCTATTTTTAGTTTTCTAGGGAATCTCCATACTGTTTTCCACAGTGATTGCACCAATTTGCATTCCCACCAGCAGTGTAATAGAGATCCTTTTTCTCCACACCCTCTCCAGCTCTTACTGTTTGTAGATTTTTTGATGATGGACATTCTGGCTGGTGTAAAGTGGTACCTCATAGTGGTTTTGATTTGCATCACTCTAATAACGAATGATTTTGAACATCTTTTGATGTACTTTTTGTTCATCTGTATGTCTTCGTTGGAGAATTGTCCATTTAGATCTTCTACCCATTTTTAGATGGGGTTGTTTGTTTTTTTGGTATTGAGCTGTAGAAGGTGTTTGTAAATTTTGGAGATTAATCCCTTGTCAGTCGAGTCATTTGCAAATATTTTCTCCTATTCTGTAGGTTGTCTTTTCGTTTTGTTCAGGGTTTCCTTTGCTGTGCAGAAACTTTTAAGTTTAATTAAGTCCCATTTGTTTATTTTTCTTTTTATCGTCATTACTCTAACAGGTGGATCTGAGAAGATGTTGCTGTCATTTATGTCAGAGAGTGTTTGGCTGATGCTTTCCTCTAAGAGTTTGATAGTATCTGGTCTTATATCTAGATCTTTAATCCATTTTGAGTTTATTTTTGTGCATGGTGTTAGGAAGTGTTCTGATTTCATTTTTTTTTTTTTTTCATGTGGCTGGTGAGTTTTCCCAGCACCACTTATTGAAGAGGCTGTCTTTTTTCCAATGTATATTTTTGCCTCCTTTGTCATAGATTATTTGACTATAGGTGCGTGGGTTTAATTCTAGGCTTTCTATCCTGTTCCACTGATCTATAGTTCTGTCTTTGTGCCAGTACCATACAGTTTTGATGATTGAAGCTTTGTAGTATAGTCTGAAGTCAGGGAGCCTGATTCCTCCAGCTCCATTTTTCTTTTTCAGGATGTTGTTGGCTATTCTGGGTCTTCTGTGCTTCCAAACTTTAAAATATTTTGTTCTAGTTCTGTGAAAAAGGTCCTTGGTAATTTGATAGGCATTGCATTGAATCTGTAGATTGCCTTGGGTAGTATAGTCATTTTGATAATATGGACTCTTCCAATCCAAGAGCACAGTATGTCTTTCCTCCTGTTCATGTCATCCTCGATTTCTGTCATCAGCATCTTATAGTTTTCAGAGAACAGGTCTTTTGTTTCTTTAGGTGGGTTGATTCCTAAGTATTTGATTCTTTTTGATGTGACGGTAAACGGGATCGCTTCCCTAATTTCTCTTTCTAATCTTTCATTGATAGTATATAGAAATGCAGTTGATTTCTGTGTATTAATTTTGTATCCTGAAACTTTGCCAAATTCATGGATGAGCTCTAACAGTTTTCTGGTAGAGTCTTTAGGATTCCCTAGGTATAGTATCATGTCATCTGCAAAAAGTGATAGTTTTACTTCTTCCTTTCCAATTTGGGTTCCTTTTATGTCTTTTAATTCTCTGGTTGCTGTGGCTAGGACTTCCAAAACTATTTTGAAGAGTAGTGGCAAGAGCAGACATCCTTGTCTTGTTCGTGATCTCAGCGGGAATTCTTTCAGCTTTTCACCATTGAGAATGATGTTAACTCTGGGTTTGTCATAGATGGCCTTTATTATGATGAGGTAGGTTTCCTCTATGCCCA
This sequence comes from Catagonus wagneri, assembly GCA_004024745.2. Classification (NCBI taxonomy): domain Eukaryota; kingdom Metazoa; phylum Chordata; class Mammalia; order Artiodactyla; family Tayassuidae; genus Catagonus; species Catagonus wagneri. The sequence continues at coordinate 2,155,941 of PVHT021183696.1, forward strand.
CTTTCAGAATGTTTTTTATCAGAAATGGGTGTTGGATTTTGTCAAAGGCTTTTTCTGCATCTATGGAGAGGATCATATGGTTTTTATTCTTCAGCTTGTTAGCATGGTGTATAACATTGATTGATTTGCGGATATTGAAGAATCCTTGCATCCCTGGAATAAAGCCCACTTGATCATGTTGTACAATCCTTTTAATGTATTGTTGGATTTGGTTGGCTACTATTTTGTTGAGGATTTTTGCGTCTATGTTCATCAGTGAAATTGTCCTGTGATTTCCTTTTTTTGTGGTATCTTTGTCTGGTTTTGGTATCAGGGTGATCGTTGCCTCATAGGATGAGTTTGGGAGTGTCCCTTTCTCTGCAATTTTTTTGGAATAGTTTCAGAAGGATAGGTGTTAGTTCTTCTCTAAATGTTTGGTAGAATTCACCTGTGAAGCCATCTTGTCCTGGACTTTTGTTTGTGGGAAGGTTTTTAATCACAGTTTCAATTTAAGAACTTGTGATTGGTCTATTCAGATTTTCTATTTCATCTTGGTTTAATCAAAATTTATCCTTTTTAGATCAAATGTTTAAGGGTAATTTTTAGTACAATTTCAACAATTGAATCCCTAAATTAATGAGAATGTAAAATTCTAAAGTTGAAAGAGAACTTCTGAAGAAGTTACTGTAGAAATAATTTTATAGGAGAAATGAGATGATTCAGTGAATTAAAAAGACTTATTCAAGGTCATAAATCTCGTTTAGGGCCAGAACTGGAACATAAAAATTAATCAAGATTTCATCTTGAGTATATTTGTTAAATCATTACCTTAGTCACCTGTCACATATTTGAAAATAATATGCCCTGTCATTAAAACCAACATCAGTGGTGTCAGTCTGTAGTTTCATTTGTTCTTTTTCTTAAATTTTTTATTATAGTTGACTTACAATGTTCTGTCAATTTCTGATGTTCAGCAAAGTGACACATACATAATATATAATATATATTATACATATGTATATACACACACACTTTTTTCATGTTTTTGTCAATAATATTCCATCACAAGTGATTGGTTAGAGTTCCCTATGCTATACAGAAGGACATCATTGCTTAACCACACCAAATGCAATAATTTGCATCTACTGACCCCAAATTCCCAGTCCATCCTGTTCCCTCTCCTCTCCCTCCCCCTCCCCTTTGGCAACCACAAGTCTGTTCTCCATGTCCATGAGTTATTTCTTTTCTATAGATTTGTTCATTTGTTCCATATATTAGATTCCACATATAAGTGATATCATATAGTAGTTGTTTTTCTCTTTCTGACTTCATTTAGTCTGAGAATCTCTAGTTCCCTCCATGTTGCTGCAAATGGCATTATTGTGTTCTTTTTATGGCTGAGTAATATTCCATCATGTATAAGTACCGTCTCTTCTTGATCCATTCATCTGTCGATGGACATTTAGGTTTTTTCCATGTCTAGGCTATCGTGAATAGTGCTTCAATGAACTTAGGGGTGCATGTATTTGTTTGAATGAAAGTTCTATCTAGATATATGCCCAGGAGTGGTATTGCTGGATCGTATGATGGTTGTATATTTAGTTTTCTGAGGTACCTCCATACTGGTTTCCATGGTGGTTTTACCAATTTATATTACCACCAATAGTGTTGGATGGTTCCCTTTTCTCCACACTTTATCCAGAATTTGTTATTTGTAGACTTTATCTGACTGGTGTGACATGGTACCTTATTGTAGTTTTGATTTGCATTCTTTTTAAAAATCCTATTATAGTATAAAATACTTTCAATAATGTGTAGGATTCTTAAGTGAATAGTCTGATATATTTTCACAAACTGGACTCATACAGATTAAACAATAAAACAATGGGATATAACTGGCACCTCAGAAGTCCCTTCATGCTTACTCCAGTCACAATCCCTTCCCACCACCCCCACCAAGAGTAGTCCTTATCCTGACTTTTAACATCACATATTAGTTTTTCCTCTTCTTGTACTTCATATAAATGAAATCATACAGTTGTGTACTACTTTATGTCAGCCCCTTTCTCTTTGTAAGATCCATTTTTATGTCCTAATTGCTATATAGTATAAATATATCAATTTATTTATGAATTTTGTTATGCTCACTTGATTAAATTCTATTTTGGAGATATTATGAATATCACTACAATAAAGAATATTGTGCAATATTTTTCATAGGAATATATGGGAATTTCCAGTGATTATCATTATGGGATGAATTATCCCCCCCGTCTTCAAAATTCATGTGTTCCAGTCCTTCCCTCTAGTACCTCAGAATGTGACTATTTAGAGATAGCATCTTTGGAAAGTAATTAGTTTAAAATTAGGTTATATGATTGAATCCAAATTCAGTATAATGGGTGTCTTTATAAGAATAGGCAGTTTGGACACAAACACAGAGAGTAAGCAAAGTGAAGATACATGAAGAGGATAACCATCAAGAAGCCAAGCTGAGAATCTCAGACAGATTCTTCCCAATGACTCTCAGAAGAAATCAGCTATACCAAAACACTGAACTTGGACTTGTAGCCTCAAGTACCTCTAGTAACATAAGAAAAAAAATAATTTTTGTTGACATTTAAGCTTAGTTTGTGGGACTTTGTTTTGACAGTCCTAAAAATGGTATGTCTTAGCACAATGTGTGTATACAAACAACTTTAGTACCAAAGTTTTCTAACATGATTATACAAATTTATATTTATTCTAGCCATGGGTCAACATTCCAGGTGCTCCCAAACTTGTCCAACACTTTATATTTTCTTTCATTAGTTTTTTCTGCTAGTTGTGAAGTCATCTCGTGGTTATGTTCTGCCTTCCCATTGTTACTAATGTTGACCACGTTGCCACATGTTTATCAGCCATTTGGTTGTATTCTTTGATGTGAAGCCTCTCTCCAATACTGTGTACTCATCTGCATGGCTTAAACTTAAGGAACATTGATTTTAGCTTCTTTGCATATCTGATCTGTAATATAGCTTTATGATATAAACTTGATACCTTTTATGAAATACCAGACTAACTTGTTTTTTAAAATGTTATTCCAACTGGATAAATGTTTAGAAAGCCAGGGAATATGTGTATTTATTTTAATTGCACAGATGCTATCTCAAAAACAAATTTAAATTTATTTATGGATACTTAAAAAGACAAATAGTATTCCATGTGTATGTAGCTTCAGTTTTATTGCCATACTCTCATGTCCTCTTAACTGTCTCACTGTATTGGTGACCATGTAATTAAGTTGTTGTGATGGGCAAGTTTAATGAAAACAAAAAGTATGTAATTAGATTTACAAATGTCCTTCGCAATATTTCTCTCAATATCTAATATTTCATGTAGGTGTATAAGGAAAGGAGTTTTTTTTCTAAAACCTCCTTTATCTATACAATCTAGCCCCCCAAATTCCTCATTTTTTTCTCAGAGATGAGGAAAATAAGTTTTTATTATTGTCTGGATTCCAGGATGCTGTAAATTCTGTACTTTAAGAGGTCAAAATAGTGTTTGTTACCTCTCATGCTTCTTCCTTTTTCTTTACTTCTCATAGGGAGTTCTGTGAAGTCTCCATAAGAGAATCACAGTAGAACTTCTTAGGATGTTGAAGTAAACTGATGTCTTCTTTTGCAATTAAGTGTAATTCTTTGAGAATAACTTTTGTTTTTCTATTAGGCTTTTGATAGAAACTTGTCATTAACCATGAGATACAAAGTAACCAGGATAATTTATTTGTTCTTTATTGACAGGATCTTTTCTAATACACACTCATAAATTTCAGTGAAAATAGCAATTCCCAGGCTTAAAGGGAAAAAGTGTGTTTGTGTGTTTGATATCAGAATTGAGAAGTAATGAAAACTCAAGTAAATTGCAGAACATTTCTCATATTTCCACAGTAACTATTTCTGCTTCTTTGGTATTTTTTTTTTTTTTTTTTTTTTTTTTTTTGCTTTTTAAGGCCACACCCAGGGCATATGGAGGTTCCCAGGCTAGGGGTTGAATCAGAGCTACAGCTTCCGGCCTACACCACAGCTCACAGCAATGCCGTGTCCTTAACCCTCTAAGCAAGGCCAAGGATCAAACCCGCAACCTCATGGTTCCTAGTCAGATTTGTTAACCACTATGCCACGACTGGAACTCCCCTCAGTGGACTCTTGTATCCTCATGAGAAGTTTGTTATGATGAGTTAAATGTTAAAAAAAAAAAGGCCAGTATATTAGTTTCCTATTGATTCGTGACATAAATAAATACAAATTTATTATCTTTCAGTTTCACAGGTCAAAAACTCAGAATGGTTTCACTAGCCTAGAAATCAAGGTGTCATCAGGAACGCATTCTTTCTGGAGGATCTAGGCAACAATTGGTTTCTTTGCCTTTTTCAGATGCTAGATGTCTACTGCTTTCCTCTTGGCCCCTTGCTCTATATTCAAAGAAAGAAGAGCAACATAGCATCGTAAAATCTCTGACTCTAAACCTCTTGTTCTACTCTTTCTCTGAAAAAGACCCTGTGATTATCTTGTTCCTACCTGGACAATCCAAGATACTTTGCTTACCTCAGGGTCAGCTGATTAGCAAATGTAATTGTACCTACAGCTATAATTCTCTCTTTCTGTGTAACATAATATATTCTAAGAATCCAGTTGTTGGCATGTGGACATATTTAACCTTACTATACTATTAGGTATTTGAGCTGTTTATTTTTCTCTATTAAAAAACAATGCTGTGGATTTCCATCGTGGCGCAGCAGAAACGAATCCAACAAGGAACCATGAGGTTGTGGGTTTGCTCCCTGGCCTTTGGGTTAACTATCCAGCATTGCCGTGAGCTGTGGTATAGATTGCAGATGTGGCTCGGATCTTGCCTTACTGTGGCTCTGGCATAGGCCAGCAGCAACAGCTCTGATTAGACCCCTAGCCTGGGAACCTCCATATGCCGCGGGTGCAGCCCTAAAAGGACAAAAGACAAAGAAAAATAAAATAAAAAAAAATCATGCTTCTATGAAAATTTAAATGTACAATTGTTTTTCCCCATACTGTTTATTAGGCTAGAGTTGTAGTGATTGAATTCCTAGTTTAAATAATTTAAAGTTTAAGACATTATTATGTTTTGATAATAATATTTCACTTATAAAATAATTTGTTTATTTTAGAATATTTGGAAACAAAAGAAGCACCAATACAATAAAAATAATCTAATACTCAAAAAAGAGGCTAATATTGAACTTTGAAATACTTCTTTTCTGCAGTGAGGGAACTAGTCTGGTAACATATCAGGTGGATTAGGTTGATTATGCTGGCTTCATTAAAACACAGAAAAGGCAACAGAAACTCAGGCCCATCCCAATCTTCAGGTGCCAATCAGAAGTAGATTGTCAAAATAAAATAATCTCTTTCAGGTATGATCCCTTAAAATTAATGGGAGAGAGTATCTTCCCTGTAAGCATAATTTCAAGTGACATATTTTGTTCTCACTAGGAATGAATATAGCTATGACTAGTAGACAGTGGCTAGTAATTTTGACACATGATCTGTGTATGTGAAAATTACAGGATTGGAGAATGGTTAACAAGTTGCTCAGGATAAGAGATGTGAATGGATCTTTTTAAAATGGCAGTTAGAAAGCTTGTGATTAAATTTATAAATTATTGTATTCTATTAACTATGCAATTGATCAGTCATGTTTTTTCCAGGCACATCAGTACTTTTCAGCGATTCATGTATGAAGCAGTCTTTGTAGCAGAAATGGAACTTATTCATAAGCTTAGCAATATAGTCTAATCCTCACCAAGTCTGATTGATATAATACATGACTAAATGCCCAGCCTGTCTACAATGGAGGCTAGTATTGAACTCTGAATTAATTATTTTCTACAGTGAGGGAACTAGTCTGGTAATTTATATCAGGTCGATTTATTGGCTCCTTGAAAAAAGAAAGGGAAGCAGAATCTCAGGCCTATCCCAGACCTATTTATCCAATATCTGCATTCTAATAAACTCCCTATATCATATCTATCTTAAATTGGAAGAGGAAAATGATCCAGGGGATGGATAATCTCAACTGATGAAAAAAAATGAAAAGGGTATTTTATCATATAATTGACATTATTTTCCCCTTTGAACATACTGACATTGCAAAAGAAAGAAAAACAAACAAAAACACTTTAATCATTTGCTCTTGTTGTTAAAATATGGTTAATTCACAATGCTACGTTAATTTCATGTGCACAGTAAAGTGATTTAGCTTATCTATAAATATAAACTAAATCAGTCTATATTATGGTTTATTATAGTTTATAATATACTTCATATTATAGTTTTAGTTTATATGTATAAACTAAATCAGTTTATGTTAGTTACTATATGTATTATATTATATAATATTTCATATTATACATATATAATATATTAATTATATTGTATTAATTATATTATAGTTATTATATATGTATAAACTAAATCAGTTTATATTATATTTATTATATTTTAGTTTATATTTTATATATATGTGTGATACACTTGTGTACATATATATACATACACAAATATATGTGTGTACACATACATATATGCACACACAGATATATGTATATACACACATATACATATGTATCTTGATAAAATTTTTCTTCTATATAAGCTATTACAAGATATTGAGTATAATCCCTCGTACTATACAGTAGGTCCTTGTAGGTTATCTATTTTATATACAGTAATTATATATTTTAATCCCAATCTCCTAATGTATTTCTCTCCTTCTTTGGTAACCATGAGTTTTGTCTTTGTTTTTGTTTTCCTCTGCCTTTGAGTCTATGCCTATTTTGTAAATAACTTCATTTACATATTTGTTTAGATCCCACCTATGAACAATATTATGATGTCGTTGTCTTGCTTATTTCACTTACTATGAAAATCTATAGCTCCATCCAAGTTACTGCAAATGGCATTACTTCCTTCTTTGTTATGACTGAGCAGTATTCCATTGTATATAAGTATACCAAATCTTCTTCACCCATTTTTCTGTTCATGGACACTTACTTAGGTTACTTCCATATCTTGGTTATTGTAAACAGTGCTACATAAATATTAGGGTGCATATCTTGTCAAATTATGTTTTTCTCCAGATATATGAGATTGCAGAATTATAGCTCCTAATTAAAAGTTTTTGCACAGCAAAGCAAACCATAAACTAAATATAAAGGCAGCCTACAGAATGGGAGAAAATATTTGCAAATGATATGGCTGACAAGGTTACTAACCCCCAAAATGTACTAGAACTCTTACAGCTCAATATTAAAAAAATTGAACTCTATCAAAAAATGGACAGATGTGAAAAAAAATTATCCAGAAAAGATGTACAGATGGCAAAAAGGCACGTGAAAAGATGCTCACCATCCCTAATTATTAGATAAATGCAAATCAGATCTACAATGAGGTATTGCCTCACGCTGGACAGAATGGCCATCATCTAAAAGTCTACAAACAATAAATGCTGGACAAGGTGTACATAAAAGAGTACCCTCCTACAGCTATTGGTGAGAATTTAAGTTGGAAACATGTAAATTGGTACAGTTGCTATGGAGATTAGTATGAAAGTTCCTTAAAGAATAAAAAGCACTCTTAAAAGAACATACAAGACCTAAGGCACCAATCTGAGGAATTAATACAATGATGGCGATGAGATGATGATGTTAATGAGATGTGTTCAAAATGTAATGCCAATGCAAATCATCTGGAGACTTTTTTTAGAATTCAGTAGGCTGAGGTAAAAACTAAAGTTAATAATTTTTAAGAAGCATCCAAGTAATATGGTTACGAATGCAAAGACTTTGAATAGCAAATGTAATGATAAAATAAAGGTCCTACTTCTAAAGATAGTTATGAAAACATGGAAATCTAAATTTCCATAGTGGATAAAATTTTTGGAATTTTGTTATATTTTCTTATGTTTCAAATAGTTGTTTTCTCATGATTTGAGAAGTAATTCATAATAAAATATTTTAAATTATCATCAATGATTTTAAAAAACCATTTACGGAAATGTTACTGTAATTGTCTTATATTAAACTCATCAGAAAAATCATTATTCTGACTGGGTTTATACATAGAAACAGTGATTAGCTTATCCGTACATTAATTAGGGACAATAGCCTGCATAATTCAATATCAACAAGGATTACTCAAGCAAAAATAAAGGACAAGCCTGGAGTTCCCATCGTGGTGCAGTGGAAATGAATCCAACTAGGAACCACGAGGTTGTGGATTGGATCCCTGGCCTCACTCAGAGGGTTAAGTATCTGGCATTGCTGTTAGCTGTGGTGCAGTTTGCAGACTCTGGCTTGGATCTGGCATGGGTGTGGCCAGATCGAATTGACCACAATTCGACCCCTAGCCTGGGAACCTCCATATGCCACAGGTGTGGCTCTAAAAAGCAAAATAAATAAATAAATAAATAAATAAATAAATAATAAAGGGCAAGTCTATAAATTTGTCCTTTTATAAAAGCTATTACACCATTGAACCTTTTTAGCTTTGTTATTTCACCCCAATGATGTGGACTTTTTACCCTGATTTTCCCAACTTATGTTCTGGAATTGAGAGAAAATAAATTGTCATATTATTTTGTTTGTTTTACTGAAAATAGCCCCTTACTTGTGGTGTCTTCTGCGAAAACAGTCCACTAGCAAGAGCCAGAGTATCAGAGGCTGTTTAGAAAATGGTATCTCTGAGCAATGTTTCTTCACTTTTTGAAAGCCTAACCAAAAATACAATGGTCATGACAGTCTGGTACCTGAATTAGAGCAGTTTCAGTGAACCCATGAATAAACCATCTCAATAGATTCATTCCAAAATATAGTAAATAATTCCCAAGAATTGTTGCATTACAAAGACAAACATTGGAGAGATATTTCTTCAATCGATGAGTCAATTTAATCAGTTAAAAATTATACTTAGTTCTCAATCAAAATCCTTATATATCTCTTTATGTCAAAAATCATTAGGTTCATAGTTTTATCTAAGAGCTAGAAGGAAATAAAAACAAAGGATACTTTCTGACCATTCTTTTTAAAGAGAAGCTATTCAGAAATAAAAGATTAAATAATATTATCAGTCACCTTTAATAATGTAAGAGTAAGAGTTTAGAGACGTAATAAAAACCTTGGACCAAAACCATTAGGGGAAAAAATAAAATTAAATTGAGCCATTAAATAAATGGATTTTACTGGGTAATGAATGTAGTGTGTGTGTGTGTGTGTGTGTGTGTGTGTGTGTGTTTTCAAGCTAAGAAACACATGGTCAAAGGTTCAGAACTTGTATTTCCTATTCATTTATTAGCATTAACAACCTAGGGTATTTTGTGTTTTTGGATGAATCCAAGGCATATAATGATAAGTAAGATCTGATCCCAGCTGTCAGGAATGGGATAACCAATTCAGGCACAATGATGTTATAATAGTTAAAATGTTAATGGAAGCATTAACAAGAAGATATAATTGAGATGTCTAGAAATTCAGTGTGGGTACATATTAATGTATAAAATATTGGCTAACATGAAATGTTAATATATAAATATTGGGGATAAAATGAACAGGATTGGTTGGGACCAGATTCTGGAGGGTGTTTTAACAGTTTATTTTTCTTTTCTCTTACTTTTTATTTTTACTTCATCTTTTTGTGTGACAAAGGCTATTCAGGTTTTTTTGTTTTTGTTGTTTTTAAGGAAATCAGTATGGCTTTCTTTATTGTGATGAAAAACATATAACATAGAAAGTTTACCATCTTAACAGTTTTAAGTGTATAGTACTGTACTATATTCACATTGTTGTGACACAGATCTCTAGTCCTTTATTTTGTCTTGATTACCTGAAACTTAATATTTATTGAACACAAACTCCCCTCTTCCTGCCTTCCATTGCCATTGGTGACCACAAGTCTACTCTCTGTTTCTGTGAGTTTGACTCTTTTAGCTATTTCATCTACCTGGAATCATGCAGTATTTGTTCTTCTGTGACTGGCTTATTTCTCTCAAGATAATGTACTCCAGTTTCATACATCTGGTCACATATGACAGGATGTCCTTTTTTCAAGGCTGAGTAAAACTTAATATATGTATATACCACATTTTCTTTATCCATTCATTTTCTCATAGGTATTTAGGTTTTTGATTTCATGTCTTGGCTATTGTGAATTATGCTCCAGTACATATGGAAGTCCAATTTTTTCACATCCTTACACAACTTGTGTTATTTTTTGGTTGTGTGTGTGTGTGTATGTTTTGTAGACATTCTAATGGCTTTGAGGTTCTGTCTCACTGTGGTTCATGTGCTTATTGGTCTCCATCATCTATGGAGAAATACCTATTCATGTCCTCAGATCATTTTTAATAAGCTTATTTGATTTGTTGTTGTCAAATTATAGGTGTTCTCTATACATTCCTGATATTAGATTTGCAAATATCCTTATCAGATATATGATTTGCACATATTTTCTCCTGTGCTGTAGTTTATGTTTTCATTTTGTGGTTTCATTTTGTTGATTGTGTATTTTCTGTACAATAATTTGACATTTAAATGGTAGCTCAACACCCATATTCAAAGGATATAATACTGTGCATGTTCACAATGATTTTGTAATCATACTGAACAACTAACACACTATATAGCCATCCAAAGTTAACGCACAGATTGGAACAATGAAAAATGAAGACTTTGGTTAAGTCGGTTAGGGCCTAAGTTTCAGCATTTCTAACAAGCCCTCAGGGGATATCAATGCAACTGATCCTAGCACCATACTTTGAATAGCAAGACTCTATGGAATATTTGGCTTTTTATTCACATGAATTTTAGTATTGAGAATGAAGATTGTAATTTCAAGTATAATTTTAAGTCCTATAGCTTTCTTTCACATAGGCAGTAAGTTTATGAATTAAAATTTGTTCATATATAAACCTGGACCTAAAGACAAGAGTCACCAGTGAAACTAGTGCCTTAGTAAATGATTTGTTCATTCAACATAATTCTCTGTAGAGTCATCCAAGTTGTGCATATCAATAGCCTATACCTTTTTATTGTTGAGTGGTATTCCATGGTAAGCACATACCACAGTTTCTTTAATACCAACTTTTGAAGCACATCTGAACAGAATATAGTTTTGGCTATTATTAGTTAAAGCTACTAAAAACATTCATGTATACGTTTTTGAGTGAACATAAGTTTTAATTTTTCTGGAGCAAATGGCAAGAGTTCAACTGATGGTAGTAGAATGTTTGGTTTTATCAGGAATTGCCAAACTGTTTTCCAGAGTATAACATTTCAAAACTGTAATATATTGTATTCTCATCAACAATGTATGAAAGATTTAGTTTCTTGCTATACTAGGCAGCATTTGGTATTATCTTTTTTTTTTTTCCATTCTGATATATGTGTGGCAATATCCTCTGTGGTTTTAATTTGCACTTCACAAATGGCTGGTGAAGTTGAACAACTTATATGCTTATTTTCGTTCTGTATGATTTCTTCAGTAAAATGTCTGTATGTCTGTTCCTGTCTTTTGTTCATTTTCTAATTGGATTTATTTATTTATTTAAGCTATTGAGTTCTATGAATTCTTTTTATGATCTAGATACTACTTCTTTGCCAGATATGCACTTTGCAAGTATTTTCTTCTAATCTTTTCCTCTTCTTCACATAACTTTTATGAAGTTTACAATTTTCATGAGGTCTAATTTATCAGTTTTTCAATGTATTTTTATGTCAGTCTAAGAACTCTTCCTATGGGAGTTCCATTGTAGCACAGCAGAAACAAATCCAACTAGGAACCATGAGGTTGCCGGTTCAATTCCTGGCATCACTCAGTGGATTAACTGTCCAGCGTTGCCGTGAGTTTGCAGATGCGGTTCGGCTCTGGCGTTGCTTTGGCTCTGGCATAGACTGACGGCTACAGCTCCTATTAGACCCCTAGCCTGGGAACCGCTGTATATCGCAGGGGTGGCCCTAAAAAGACAAAAAAAAAAAGAATTCTTACTATGAATACCAGTGCTTTTTCACACTTTTTATTTCTTTTTTGTTTTGTTTGTTTTAAAATACTTTATTCAAAATTTTTTTTATTTTTTTGTTTTTTAATGATTTTTTATTTTTACCATTAGAGTTGGTTTATAGTGTTCTGTCAATTTTCTGCTATACAGCAAAGTGACCCAGTCACAAATACATATATACGTTCTTTTTCTTATATGATCCTCCATCATGGTTCCATCACAAGTTACTGAATATAATTCCCTGTGCTATACAGCAGGATCTCATTGCTTATCCACTCCAAATGCAATAGATTTCATCTGTTAACCCCAAGCTCCCTGTCCATCCCACCTCCTCCCTCTCCTGCTTGGCAACCACAAGTCTGTTCTCCAAGTCCATGCATTTTTTTCTGTGGAAAGTTTCATCTGTGCTATATATTAGGTTCCAGATATGTGATATCATATGGTATTTGTCTTTCTCTTTCTGACTTACTTCACTTAGTATGAGAATCTCTAGTTACATCCATGTTACTCCAAATGACATTTCTTTGTTCTTTTTTAGGCTGAGTACTATTCCATTGTGTATGTATACGACATCTTCTTAATCCATTCATCCACTGATGGACATTTAGATTGTTTCCATGTCTTGGCTGTTGTGAATAGTGCTGCAATGAACATGCGTGTGCATGTGTCTTTATCAGGGAAAGTTTTGTCCAGATATATGCCCAAGAGTGGGATTTCTGTGTCATATGGTAGTTCTATATTTATTTTTCTGAGTACCTCCATACTGTTTTCCATAGTGGTTGTACCAATTTACATTCCCACCAAAAGTGTAGGAGGAATGGTTTCCTTTTCTCTGTACTCTCTCCAGCATTTGTTACTTGTTGACCTGTTAATGATGATAACACCTCAACTTTCTATCACTGTTTTTTCTTTCATTATGTGGAAAATATCTTGCATTTCTCCATTTTCGTACATGTTAGCTGTTGTATAGCATAAATTTAAGAACAACTTATTATGGCAACCTAAGTATAGGCCACAAGCCAAACACCAGTTTGCAATGATAGCTATAAAATGCAGTCTAATTTTAAATCTCCTAATACTGTGGATAGGGGAAGCTGAGTTTATCCAAAAGTTTCAAGGGAACACCTGTTATTATTTTTCAGTTTGTTGGGCATTGTATATTTAATGAGATTGATCGATACAGATAATGTGCTTTTCTTTTCTAGTGTTCTTTTTCAAAATATCTATAATTAGCTTCGTAAAACTTCCTTGAAAGATAATACCTTGACTCAAACATGGTAAAGACTTATCATGAGTGTATAACATAGACAAATAAAGCAAATGTCAAGCTCATTTTGGCTAATAGATAGAATGCATTACCCAGACACAAGAGGAGTATTGTTAGACCACACTCTTATTAAAATTGTCATAAAATGAGCTGACTCTAACTTTATTAATACAAATGATATATTTGCTCCATATTAGTTTCTGGATTCATTAATATTTTCTTTATAGGCTCTAAAGATAACCACAAAAAGGGAAAGAAATTGAAAATTGATCTCCCTGTATTTTTGAAGTGATTCAATAACATTTAAAAATCTACTTGAAATGTGGATGCCAAGCCTCTTTAAGATGTCTCACCTACCCACATTCATCTTTTTTATCCTATAACCCTAACTTTTTGCATGGGTGTAGTGGAAAGGCGTTGGAGAGGAAAATAGGAATCATAAAGTTCAAACATTTTGCTGTTTTCCAATTTTATTAATATCACAACATTTTATAGAAATGTCTTCTCTCAAGACAGTGATTTAAATGGTTCAGTTCCATAGTGGGATTAAAACACTAATTTTTTAGTGTATCAGTATTTGAACCACTGGAATAATACTCAGTTGAATAATTCCATGTGAAGAATTGAATTATGGAGCTTCTAACTCTTTTACTTCTTTATACAACAACTGTATTTTGCAGGTGTCTTATACTATTTACATAGCTAAGGAACAAAGTGGTGTGTGTGTATATATATGATATATGTCATATTATGTATGTTGTATGTGTGTATATATATATAAAACCACTTATATATATATACAAAATATTCTCTGTACAAGAATGTTATTTAAGAGAGCTCTCCTTCAACTTAAATTGCCTCTGAACATCATAATAACTATGACAATACTATCTATGTAAAGGTATTGTAAAATAAAGTATTATGGAGAAATATGTAAATACTTTGGTAAGCTGTATTTTTTTCAAAGACAGAGATTCTGTGTGAAACATGTCCTATTAAAGCAAAATTTTTATTATTTATTTATTCATTTACTTATTTTGCTTTTTAGGGCTGCACATGCAGCCTATGGAGTTTTCCAGGCTAGGTGTACAATCGGAGTTACAGCTGCTGGCCTACACCACATTCACAGCAATGCAGGAAACGAGTCACATCTGCAACCTATACCACAGCTCACAGCAAGGCCAAGTCCTTAACCCCCTCAGTGAGGTCAGGGATCAAACCTGTAACCACATGTTTCCTAGTCAGGTTTGTTTCTCTGCACCAGGATGGGAACTCCAAAATAAAATTTTTAATATCATGCCTAAATTATGTTAACTACCAAATGAAATAATCTATCCAAAAGGACTGATTTTTATAGAACTTCTTTGTATGATTCCATATGACTGAATTCTTTATAAAGCTTCTAATGACTGTACTTAACTGTGTTTCCTAGAACTTGTTTACCATTTTTAATTTAACAGAAACTTCTATATCTATTCAAGGAGACATTATAATTAGTTAATTATTTTTATTTCAAAATTTTTCTACCCAGTTAAGCCTAAAAATCAATTCCTGCACTCCTATTAATTTTATTTATAAGTAGAGATAATAAAGTCAAATGGCTGCAAAAGCCAAGTGAAAAATAAGTTGAAGGAAGTAAATGGATAGAGATATAAAACATAGATACAGGAGTTCCTATTATGTGTCATCAAGTTAAGAACCTAGCCAGTATCCATGAGGTTGCAGGTTTGATCCTTCGTCTCTCTCAGTGCATTATGGATCCCACATTCTCGTGGCTGTGCCGTGGGCCAGCAGTTGCATCTCCGGCTTTACCCTAGCCTGGGAATTTCCATATGCTGCAGGTCTGGCCATAAAAAGAAAAAATATGATAATAAAAAAGAACATAGACACAAAAAGGATAAGTCCAAAATTCATTTTCAAGTGATAATTGCCATATTATATTTCAGGACTAGTGTTACTAGATATACTGTTTGCTTGTTGTTGTCCCCCCAAAAAATCAAGAAATCATTATCTTTCAATATGAAACCTCGTGGTTTTATTTGATGTTTATAATTCAATCAAAGCCTGTTTTGTTACTTTTGTCTTATCTTGTACAGACAACCAGTTCCCTTAGAGTATACAGTGTGTTACTAAAAAAGCTGAGTGTAAAATTATTGATTAATTAAGTAATGAAGTTGAACAATGAATATGCAAAATGACAGCTACTCCTACTGAAGTTAGGTATACAAAAATCATTTAACTATTATTAGGAAACCTCTTCACTTTAAAAAAAATATTTCATCAATGAGGTTATTAAAGTATTAAATTATTTTTTTCTTATCTGAAGTGTTTAAGGAACTCAGTTTATTTATTTATTTATTTATTTATTTATTTAAAAAAGCAGAGGAAGAAGATTGTAAACACAGGGCAAAGTTGTAAAGATTCAGTCCCACTATTGTGGCAACAGTGATAGGAGATAGTAGATTGTTATGGAGAAGACGAAGGGGACAAGACTTTTTAGGGGTCTCAAGTGGGGGAAGACTCTTAGGTTTTAACTTTGCTTTACTTTTCCTTATTACAATTTTACAATCACCTATCAGCCAGACATTATATAGCCATCATATGTCCAACTACATGTTAAGGATGGAAACAGTAAAAATAAACCAGCAAGGATTTAGCTTATTGTTGAAGCTAGTCACAAACAAGTAATTAAAACCATGGTAGGTATTTAGAAAAGAGACTTATAGGGTTCTACTGCCTTCCCCACTATGTACTGTGGATTATTATTTGCTACGTAGTGCATGGTTCAGTATCATTCTTGGAAACCTGTTATTTGTTTTCTTATGTGTATGCAAACTTGTCTAATTAAAATTAAATGAAGTATTGGCTTTTCCATTCAGAGTTCTGAGCACAGAACTGCTCAAAAAGACCCAGTGATCATTTCAGTTCAGTTCAGTATCCCAAAAGCTAATGAAAAGTCTTTACAAATTCTTGAAAACTTAATTTTATTGCTGGAGTCATATATGAATCATAAAATATTGAGTTGGAAGATAATTAGACTTTTTTTCCAAGTTATTTGCAGGGTGAGCAAGGTAATTCCCAGCCAGGTTCCATTGTGAGTGTGGTCCTCAGTCTTTAAAACATAATGTGAGATTGCCTCTCCTTTACTTTCATTTTTAAGTGCTTGAACAAAGTAGTTCTCCATCAAAGTCTTTGGAGAATATTTGATTTATTTGAGATAAATCTGTGCCTAGAAGCTCAGCTAGGTAGGAGGTAGGGCAGGCAATTAGTTCTGTTTGATTCTCTTTTCTAATACCTTTCAGACCTCACCATGGTCTAAAAGGAGCAGCTGCTTCTTCTTTTTTTTTTATTTGTTAAATCATTTATTTATTTATTTATTTATTTTGCATTATAGCTGGTTTACAGGATTTCTGTCAGATTTTCCAACTCCACCGCATGTTTACTTCCACCAGGAATTTAACTGATGCTTAGAATTTCTACGGATCATATTAGCTTCACTCATTTAGTCTAGAGCCCTGCAAACCAGGCTTGATGTTGAGTTGGGGCATTCTGATTTCCTTATAAAATGTGTGCAGTTCAGTATGTTTTTCCAAAACACTCCATGCCAGTCCTCTTCCTGCTTATCGCTGTGCATCATTGGCTACTTTGTAACTCAGTTAGACTTGCTTTAAATGATCATGCCTAAGGACACTCAAGAAGAAGAATTTAGGGATATACATTGTTCTTTCACTAGTGGAACAAGCAAATAGACAAATACTAAATAAATTACCAATATGAAACAAGGAATATGTTTGCAATTACAGGTTACTAGTTATTTTGGTTAAATTCTCTAATTCATCTGAATCTTTTCTTCTCTGTAAAATCAAAACAATAAAATATGCTGGATTGTTGAGGTTGATGCCACTTTAAATTATATTTTCACAAAAATACCTAATATGTATCAGGGAATATAAGACTATTGCTATGAATTTGTGTTACCTCCTTTATTCTCTCATAATGAAAGGTTTGGTATTGAGCCACAGAAAAGTTCATTTGAATGTGTATCCCAATAAAACAGGAAATAGGGATTTCAAAAACAATCACAGGGATACTGAGATTAAATGTAATTTGCTTTCCCATCTCACAGATTCAGTCCTGTCTTTAAGGGATCTTCTGACATAAGCTAGTTTAGTGTGAAAATTTTGGAGACTTTTCTTCTTGACTTTGACTCATAGGGCACTGAGAAGTATAATTCCAATGGCATTTACAAGAAGCCCTGTAGACACTGAGTATCATTTAAGATGATAGCACAGCTATTCTGCCTGAATTTTAAAATGTCAACCCACATATTTTTCATCAGTATATATTCAGGACCACTTGCTGCCCTTTTAAAAAAAAAATAGACCAGAGCTAGAAATATTGGCAATTCTTGATATCACATCCAACAGCAGAGCTCCTCTTAGGTAATGCACATTCATTTGATTGGCTCTTGCTCTGATGACATTGTGAAAACCTTTAGGCTTTCAGATTGGCACTGCAGAGAGGCAGTCAAAGATCCCGCAATGTAAGAAGTATCTGTTCTCTCACTGTACTTTACTTCTTCTTCAGTGCAGGCTCAAAGATTTCATTAAGAACTGTCTTTACATCTTCAAAGTACATAATTACATTCTTACAGATAGCCAACTGTCTGAATTAATTATTCTTATTTTTTTCAGAGGGATATTTTTTCCCCTGTGGTTTATGTGGAGCACTTTTATCCTAAATAGCTTAGCCATGCTCTGGTATAGACCCTAATGGAGAGAGTGTTAGAAGTACTTAGTTTTCTATTGTGGTGTTATATCCAGCTTTGTTAGTTCAACATTACAGAAAGTTGTAAAGCTTCAATTTTCAGAGTACAAATAAAAACTAAAGAAAAGAAAGGGAATCACTATGTAACATATGAGAATTGTTTGACTGTTATGTTACTGTTGTGTTGTAGGCCTTTTGTGAAGAATTCTTTCATTGTTTAATCTGAATCCAGTCCAGGACTCAATGCTGTAGTAGATTCAAGAAAAAGAAGGAGACAGTAAGAGAAAAAAAAAAAAAAAAGCAGAGTTTGGGCTAGGAAAAGTTTATAATTTAGTGAAAGAATCTACCTTGTAAACAAAACAACTTGAGAAAAATTCAACATATTCTGATTTTTTTTTACTGTTGTTTGTTTTATTTTCCTTTTGCATCTGTCAAAGCTAGGCTTTTTGAATTCTCATTCTTGAGGGTGGAGTGGAAATGAAACCAAACCAAAACAAATGACATCTTGGAAAAATTTACAGAAATAATAGAGGTAGACTAAGTTGAGAAAAGTGATTCTGGTATAAATTTAATACTTTGTTAATGTACTTTTCAAAGACTGAGATATTGTTATGGTGCAAGATATTTATGGTCATCACTATCCAGGTTGTGTGTGAGTGTGTGTGTGTGTGTGTGTGTGTCTGTGTGTGTGTGTTTGTGTGCATATATTAACCTTCAACAAACAGTAAAAAATGTCTTCACAGCACTAAGTAATAGTCTTTGAATAATTGATGTTTTCCTTCTCTTGGATTTCTCAGGCAGTTCCGAATCAATCCACTTTAGCTGCTTGAGTACCCCATATCACTTCTTCAGCAGAGATTATCTTATGTAGAGCTCACTGCTCTCCAGTTTTCAGTGACCTACACCTCCTCTTTTCTCTTTTATTTCTGATGTAGAACTTGATTTACAAACTCTGTTATTGAGAAAAGGAAGAAGCAATCAACTAAACATATAGACAGTTGTCCAAATGCTGTGAGAAAAGATAGTAATGATCTTTCTAGCACTTAAAAAGAGTATTTATTTGGATAACAGCAATGCTGAGGTGTGGAGGTCTTACAGAAGCCAGTGTAAATAACCAGGACCACCAGACATGGATTAAGCCTAAATCCATGTCCGCGGTAAATATTTTTAGCTTGGCTGCACTTGATGAGTATCCTGGAACTCATCTTCAGTGGCCTTGGGCAACTTCCTGTTATTCAGTTAGCTGAATGGAATTTAAATAACCACCTAAATTAAATACGGGTTTATAGTACTTGAAAGTCTATAAAAATGATCTATCTATTCCCAGTGTAAGTCCTAACCCATATTTTTCCTTGCCTGTTGTTTTGATTTTTGTTTATAGAAAGTATCCTTTATCTCTTATAGCTATTCCGCTATAACTCCAATGGGTGCAAATTAAGCACTATATAGATGCAGCTAAGGTGAATGGTATTTGTATCTATCTTTCTTGCTATTATTTCTCACTTTGTCATGATTAATTCCCTACTTGAACAGGAAAATGGGAAAATGAAGCACTTACAGTTAGGGGCCACAGAAATCCAGTAAGGATGATTACAAGAGTTAAAAATATCTCCATTAGGTAATGGTAAAAGAAATCTAGGTTGGTAATAGCTGATTGAGATAATATGGTATGGTGGGGGTGGGCTGCACTCCAAGTGCTGCAGTCTTTGTAGCTGCCCAACCCTGAAACTGAAGAAAGAACCCAGAATTGGCGACAGAGACATCAACAATGTATTGGATAAAGTGAGAAGCAAAAATCCTGGAAGTACCCCCTTCCCTGACCCTGTCACGTCATAGGTGGCAGGTAGGAAGTAGTAGCAATCTTTGCTGAAGAGACCTCAAGGAGGCTATCAATTGTAGAGGGCATGATGTCAGAAGACTCCTTGGTTGCCAAGGGAACTGTTGGAACCCATCCCCCCCACACACATACACACAAATCTTTGGCATAACAACTGTTTCAAGAGCCAATGTTTCCAGTCGACCAAACTTTCTGGAACTTGTCTTGTCTGGAACTATTCTGGGCCAAACTTTCTAGAACTATTTTAGACAAAAATAGTTTGCTGAGGGTCTGGCCAATCAATCACACAAGTATTTACTGATTAAACTTTCAGCTTAGGAGAGGGAGGTAAGCATACCCATAGGGTAAAGATGAGGCAGGATACGGTCAGTCAGGGAATGTTCAGAAAGGAAGAGAGCAGCCATACTGAGAGGACTGATCATAAAGGAGGCTTAGACTACAAGAAAAAGAAAACGTCTGAAAAATAGAAGTCTTGAACTCTAGTCCTGGATTTTATTTTTTAACCAAGGAATTGAGTGACCTTAGGCAAAGCATTTGACCTCTTAGAGACTTGCTTTCTCTGTGTTGCTAACATGTGCCCAGACCAATCTCAATGATGATTTCTAACAAAGAAGATCATATGTTCTGTATATCAGTTTATTCTCTATATACATGTGTACCTTGCTCTCTTTACAGGTAAGGTGAAGATTACTCTGTGTAGGAGGAGTAAGGGATTTTTGCCGAGATAGATACGACCTTTTTTTTTTAAAGTAATAGTTTCCTTCACTTGAATGGTGTGGATAAAAGAATCTCTAACTCTTAAATCCAAGAAAAGTGTTATAATCATTTCTGCCTTAGTATCTAATTTCTTATAGCTGAGCCTAAGTTGTTAATGAAAAAGTCAAAAGTTCCTTGAAACATTAAAATGTAAATGAGAAGATAAGACATGGATATAATTTAATTTAGCACAGTGTTTATGAAAGTTTGTTTAGTTAATAAAGTTTAACTTGAAAATCCACCTTGAAGTTTTTCTCCCCTCTTTCTAGACTACCCTTTAAAGTGGTTCTTGTGATGAAGTCAACTCCCCACTCTGTGTATGTACGCCATATTTCAAAACAAGGTTCTTAGCTTCCTGAGGCAGAACTCTAGGCAAATTTTAAAAGTCCATGAATTATTTTGCGGAAACTCTCCTGTCACCCCATTTCCTCCAGACAGCTATGCTGTGTCACTCTGGTAGTATCATAGTATTAGCTTGATATCCTCCCTGTGTTTTCAGTTGTCACTTTAAGATTCTTCATAGTTTAATAAATAATTCTTGGAGATCTACAATCTACTGAGAAAGACCCTGATGAAATCCCAAAGGTGAAATCTGAAGTTCAGTTATAGTAGTTCAAAACGCATTTGGGAGCAGAAAGTCCTCTTATACACAAAATCTCCAAACTGTATTACGTATATCCTAAGCCTTCCATATGCTAGCTCACCCTGACAGCCAGCTTATCATTTCTTATAAACAACAAAGTTTTCCATCAAGGAAACAAATATTTTTGAGATGATTCATTCATGTAAGAATAGATATTTATTGCTGACATTGATATAAATGATAAAGGAATGTTGGTGTTTAAGAAATATTATTTATTACTTAATGCAAATTACACAATGTCAGATGAATTATCACATTTAAAATGCATTTTATTTGGGATTTAATCTTATTATTTATAACACCTAGCATTTGTTCTTGCTTAGTTGCCTATTTTTATAATATAGCTTCTTCCTGCCCTAAGCAGATGTACAACTTAGTATAGATACTAAATATTCTGATTAAATCATGTATTGACTTTTGTCCAACAAACTCTAGAGGACTTTATCCATATTAAAGATGTCCTGACTACCAATATAAGCTACTCTCAGTAGAAAATCAGCTGGCTTTTTCCCCTTTACAGTAGAGTAGAGTTCTGTCCATGACCTTGAATTCCCAATTTCAAGAATAATTATTTCAATTGATTTGCTCCTTTTCTTTTTATTTTTTTGTGGTATTTGGATACATGAGATGGTAGAGACGGCAGTATTTACTCGACAAGAGCTGTTTAGCTTTCATGACTTAAATATGTACTTAGAATGTTACATCAAATAACATTTCCTCAGGCTATTACATACCTTGTAATATATTTTTGAAAAGCTTATTTAAAAATCACATCATGGTTTCTAATTTATCACATGCTTCTGGCTAAAGAAAACCTTTGGGTGCTCAGTTCTTTTTTTAAAATGAACAGTTTCTCTCATAATATCTGACATTTCATGAACTATGCAGAATTTTTAGTTTATCTTTAGATGGAAATCTGACTGGAGCAAGGAGATAGGGGTTTTATCTTGAAACTGTGCTTATATGGAGATGTACATTAATTTTACTTAGAACATATATATGTGTTGCTTTAAAAATAGCAATATTTTCTAAAGATATTTTACCACTTTTTGAAAGACTACCTATAAAGAAGATAAATAAATGTATATATGTATGTGAGTGTGCATGTGTATTTATGTGTGTGTGTGTGTGTGTGTGTGTGTGTGTGTGTATTTTATGGCTGTACTCATGGCATGTGGAAGTTCCCGGGCTAGGGATTGAATCTGAGCAGCAACTGCAACCTATCCCACACCTTTGAAAGTGCTGGATCCTTTAACCCACTGCACTGGGCAGAAGTTCAAACCTGTATCTCCTCAGCTACCCAAGCTGCTGCAGTCAGACTCTTAAACCACTGCACCACAGTGATAACTCCAAGCATATTATTTTTTCAAGGTTAGCTCTGGCAAAAATGGTCAAAACTAGGGGAGAGAGATCTTGTATTCTCTCGCAGTCACCCATTCCCATCTACTAATGGATATGGTTTTATCGCAATACAAGTTTTGCACATCTAACTGATACATACCTAATATAAATTGTAGTTCAGATCATTCCACACCCACACACCATTCCTTAGCAAGAAAGAGATTTATTCCCAAGGTATGTTAAGTAAGATCTCTTTTGAGAGAAAAGAATTTGTTATTTTTGAAAAATGTATTTGTGTATGACTATTAAGTTATTTTTCATTTAATAGTTTATTATTTATTATGTATGACATCATGCAGTTATATTTTAGGTTATCTAGACTATTAAGTGTGTTTTGAATTGTTCAACGAATAGTCTGAGGAGACAGATTATATACTCTGCATTTTTTTGCCTTTTTTTTTTTTGCTTTCTAGGGCCGCATCTGTGGCATATGGAAGTTGCCAGGCGAGGACTTGAATCAGAGCTACAGCTGCAGCTGCTGACTTACACCACAGTCGCAGCAACATGGGATCCAAGCTGCACCATAGCTGAAGGCAATGCTGATCCTTAACCCACTGAGCAAGGCCAGGGAACAAACCCACATCCTCATGGGTACTAGTTGGATTTGTTAACCACTGAGCCAGAAACAGAACTCCCTAATCTGCATATTTAAAATAGACACCTTAAAGGAAAGTCAAAGAAGCCAGTTTTGAGTTACTTTAAAAACATATGTAATTTAATTAAATAACAATTTAATTTGAAATTAGTATTGATTTTAGAATGACAACGAAGGTGATGTTGGGCCTTCTACATAAATTTTGCAGAGATCTTTTCCATCTAGCTCCTCTTTCCTAGTAAATTTGATTTATTGGAATACAGTTTATCCTCCCAGTTCACAGATTCCATATTTGTGAATTAACCCACTCCCTAAAATTTGTTTAGAACCTCAATATCAGTATTTCTGGTTCATTCAAAGTCTTCTGAAGACATGTGCATATCTTCAGAATGGCAAAAAATTGGAGCTGCCTACCCAAGTCTGAGGTCGAAGAAAAAAAGCTCTGCCTTCTGTGTTAAATCTCATACTACCATGTCCTTTCTGCAACATATTTAGTGCTATATCTTTACTTTCGCACATTATGTGGGTGATTTTTCACAGTTCACAGGGCCTTTACAAGTATGGTGTTAAAATCCTGCCTAGTTTTCCCAAGCTCAAGAAGGCTGTAACATGCCTTATGGAGAAATAACACATGTAAGCCAAGCTTCCCTCAGGCAGGAGCTATGGTAGTAATGGTTGAACTCAATGTTAATGAATCAACAATATATTCAAATACAATGTCTTTAAACAGAAACACGCATGAAATAAGGATTTGTATTGATCAGTTAATGTGTACTAACAAGTACCTAACCTTGTGTTTCCCTAGGTGCATTGATTTAGTATTCACTAATTCAGAGATCTAGGCAACTTTATAAACCGTAACTATGCGAATAATGAAAGTTAGTTGTCTATGGCTTAAGCTTCTAAGCACCAGTGACTTATATTGGCATTAGTGTGTTAATGCAGTGCCCTGCACAAGGCCTTTTGTAGCAATATATTTGGCTTAATCTGTCCAGGCATGTAGCTTTTCCATTTTATCTTTCACACCTCTTTACACTGATCTTCTTTTGTCTTTAAATGTTCCATCGCAGGCCAGATTGTAGATACATAGTAGAATAGTGACCTCAATCCTAAAAAAAATAACTATAGTTTCATTTGGTAGAATAGGTTTTCTACTTTTAGGTTTGAACTGATCATCATCTGGGTGAGGAAGTGCTTGCTTCGGTTTCACTTCATTGTATACTTTGAATGGTTATATGTGCATGGGCGTTTTCTGCTTTATTTGAGGAAGTTTTTATCAGGTCATATCTGTGGTAAAATAAAAAAACTTCCTGTCACTATAGTGCACATAAAGATTATGTTTACTGATTATTTTTTTTAATTTTCTTTCCTGCATGACATTTTAACAAAAGTCTTTCTTATGGCTACATTTTACCATGAAAAAGGAATGAAAGATATTATCAGAAATCATGCATTTCACATAAGACTTGGCAATGAAGAGCTTATGAAATACAAACCTTAGAAACTCTTAATAAGCTTTGCTTTGGTGACTGAATCCAACCATCAAAGAAAAATCTTTTGCTATTGCTACAAATGATTCATAACTTTAGATCTAAGGGCAGATTTGTGTTTGTGTAGCTATGTATACAGTCAGATTTTATGCTTCCTTTATTGGTACCCACAGATTGGTTTGTAATTTACTGCTACCCTTGCTCTCTTATGTTAGATGTCTGGAGAGAAGAAATAAGGAGCTGGTGTCATGATTCCTTCTCTAAGATTTTGGAAGCAGTTTACTTAATATTCTTTTGTTTGACTGAAGCTCTATAAAACTCTCAAGAAAAAAGAGATTAGAGCAAAAGTGCCAATGTGGCCTCATCTTAAGCAGTACGTACATAATAACATCTAGGTAGCTAGTAAACCCCTTTTATTCTAACAACAAAAGACATACTCTATGAAACCGAAAGTTAAGTTATTTGAATTGGTTAAGGTCTCTTTGAGTGAATACTACTTCTTCAGTTATTTCTAGATAAAAATTCAGTGAGTTAATAATCATATTTCCAAGTTCGGTAGCACATTGAACTATACTATGTGATTTTAAAGATCCTTTTTTTAATAATTAGAGGTTTAGGTTATATATTTTAAAATTTCAACTAGTCAATACAAAAAAACTTGTGGAGGGTAGGACTAATGTGGGAGTCCAATATCTTTTTTGTGTGATTTCTTATGGATGCATTCCCAGAATGCCAGTATGTACAATAGAAATGCTGACCGTTTTCAAAATTTTATTGTAACTCTAACTATAACCATTTTAAAAGCAAATATTCTCCTTTGAAGTTGTCTTTGGCATTCACAGATCACAGTGAATAGTCTTTTTGTAGACTTGCTTTTGAGGGGGGCAAAGATGCATATTCATCACAATTGATATTTATGTCCAAAATCTTACCAATGTGTTAGGTAATTAGGACAAAGTTGTTTATGAAAAAAGGAGATGTACAGAGAGCGTATTAAAAACTACAGATATCTTTTTAAAAATGGCTATTATTTGCACTTCTATAGTAGAGAAATTTACAAATTTGACATGAAGTTTAACATGTCTGTCTTTCAAATGCATGCCTTTTGGGCTATGATGAACCTGACGATAAATGCATTTGCTGAAATTCTCAGCCATTAAGATTGCATGTTCCCTAACAAAATACTCCACTGAATTACAAAATCATAAGGGTACCGGGCAAGTCAGCTCCCTCCCAGAGGCAAGGTCAATCAGTGAAGACCTTTAATCTTCTACTTAAAACCAGTCTTTCATACCAGCAAATTTGCAAAGGCTTCTTTTCACCTCCTCTAGACTTTTAACACATGAATAAAATTCAGTGTTTGTCAAGCTGTATAAGCCCCATTGTTTATGTAGCTCTTGGATACATAAATATCTTCATCAGAAGTTTCTATTAATCTAAGCAGTCTTCCCTCTGCAAAGTGTCTCCCTTATTATTCCTTGTAGCCTTTTTACTTGTTCTTCCCTCTATTAAGAAATTCTGCAGGTATTTTCATGACTGTCTTACTTCATTCAACACTTCTCAGAAAGGCCTTCTCTGACCACCTGTTATTAACTCTCAATACCCTTACAGCATTTTTGGTTGTTTATTCATAGAACTTTTTGCTACCTGAAAAATATAATTCATTTCTTTGTTTTGATCATCAGAATGATATCTCTTACAAATAGGGACCTTGATTAAAAAAACTACACCTCTGTATCCCAAGCATCAAACATATCCCTAATACAACATAATCATCACACAATATTTGTTGAATAGATAATTTCATTGCTGTATTTTTTCCTTTTATCCTTTCATTTCATTTTCACCAACATTAGGAAGGATAAAGATTTTAAAAACTAGAATAGGCAAAGATAGTCAAAGTTAAAAATAGCCATATATATATATATATATGTGTGTGTGTGTGTGTGTGTGTATATACACACACAAAGTTGAAATGTATATATATATATATATATACATATATATGTGTATATATATACATACACAGAGTGTTTAGGCAACAGACATCTCAAAGTGTAAGACAGACTTGATAGATTCATATCCTAACCCTTATGCTTGCTAACTGTGAAAACGTGGATAAATTATTCAAGCTCTCTGTATCTCAGTTTCTTTATCTATAAAGCAGAGTAATCATAGAATATGTATCTAATCACACTGAATTATTTTAAAAATTAAGTGGATTAATTTAGATAGTGTTTGGAGAAATTCCTAGTATATAAGCATGTATTTAGTGTTGGCTACTATTGCTAGTATCTAGTTTAAAATATTTGGAAAAGGAAAGAGACCTAACTGTGGGATATGGGATGCTATGGAACAGAAAGAATTTGATCAAAATATATAATTATTCTGTACATTTGCTAGTCAGTGAGCTAACAGTAGCATTGAAATTTATTTCAAACTTTCCAAATGCCTCTTCTTATTGAGATGAACCTGTAGCTGCAAAATGTCAAATCTGTCAGAATAAGTTTAGCATTTTTCAAATCACCTGTACAAATTGGTAATTTATAATAGTTTATCTAGGGGCATGTTTTCCCCTGCTTCAGCTTTGGAAGCTAGGATAAATGTAACACATTAGGAAGTAGGAAATAGATGGGAGTAGAATGTTCACAACTTGTTACCCCTTCTGTGTTAATAAGCAAATGCCTATAGAATCTCTAGGTAAAGATCACCTCCAGCAAAACATAGACATGATGCACACAGAGAAATGGAGACAAACAGGTACTTTTCCTGTAAGTGGCTGATATTGCTAGCAATCATGGCTCGTCCCATTTGGAGAGCTAAATGAGTTTTAGGATCCTTGTAAACACAGAATTCCTAGCAAACACTCCAACCAATCAGAACTTGTGTAAGCTCCCCAGGACCACGGATTTTTGTCATCTTAATTTTTTCCTACATGGCCAAAGTCTAGAACAGTCCTGGCACAGAGTAGGTACTCAGCCAATATTTGTTGACTAGGTAAATAAATGATTATTCTGTCTTTGACTTAGTAGTTTTGAGTTTCAGATAATGAAGTCATATTTTTTTAAGGCTAGTGCTGATTCCTCTATATACGTGAGAAATTGGAGTGAGGAGACAACACCTCGTCCTATTTTATGCAAGGTTTTATAACTGAGGTAAAATTATGTGTAGATCTTCTACCAATCTACTCACCCTAATCTGCTCATTCCTCTGTTTCTTTACATTGAAATCATTGAAAAGCTCTTCTCTGGTCTCCACCTTAGCCCAAGTATTTTCTCATGACCCACATCCACGTTGACACACAACTTCATGTTTGTCAAGCCTTCCTGGTCATTTATCCTCATTCATATTTTTACTTCTCCATTGTTGCCTCCTTCCTGTAGATCTTCAAAAGCATCCTGGACAATTTACACGGCTCTGATCTAGGTCTTTATTATGTTTTCGTTTTCTGATTTGACTCACTCTGCTTCTTGGAATCAAGGCCACCTTGCTCAAAGCCATGTTAACTTGGTATGGGTGGGCTTCCTGGACATTCTACTGGGGGAGTGTCTCAGCTTTCATCACTTGATCTAATATAAAAATGAGTAAAGTCATCCTCCTAGGATACACACGCACACACACACACACACACACACACACGCATACACACACACAGTTTTTCATAATCGTATTCACCTAAGGCTCAATAATTGTAGCAAGTATTAAGCTCATGGATCTGATATGATTTACATTCAATTTGATGTTTTCAGAATTATCCCTTGTTAGTGATATTAAT
This sequence comes from Catagonus wagneri, assembly GCA_004024745.2. Lineage (NCBI taxonomy): Eukaryota > Metazoa > Chordata > Mammalia > Artiodactyla > Tayassuidae > Catagonus > Catagonus wagneri. Next base: position 2,184,514 of record PVHT021183696.1, read on the forward strand.
ATATCTAAAAGACCATATATCACAGTCATTTCATTCTTTAATTCCCAAATGTCTCTTTATTTCAAATAGCCATTGAGTGCTAATAACCTGTATTGAGGAATACTGTTTCATAGCGCAAATTTATTTAATACACTATTGAAAAATATTAAGAAAGAACTTATGTATATGCTGCTTTCTACAGTTGATTATTTGAATTTGGCATATTTTGATTTTGAGTGATTAATTACATGTTGGTAACTTGGGAATTTATAAGCACAAATGTATGTAAATAAGTAGGTAGATTTATTGATTTAAAAGAACAGGGGTGTTTGAAAGTTTTCGTTTTTAGTCTATCTAATTATACTTAATAATACTAATTTAGGTATCTTCTACATACATTAGTAATGCTACAGGAGTGTCTCCTGTGGTGTGGTGGATTAAGAATCTGACTTCAGGAGTTCCTGTCATGGCTCAGCAGTTAGCAAACCCGACTACCATTCACGAGGATGCAGGTTTGATCCCTGGCTTCACTCAGTTAAGGATGGGTTAAGGATGTGGCATTGCCGTGAGCTATGGTGTATGTCACAGACACAGCTCAGATCCTGCATTACTGTGGCTCTGGCATAGGCCAGCGGCTATAGCTGCAACTTGACCCCTAGCCTGGGAACCTCCATATGCTATGGGTGTGACCCCAAAAAGACAAAAAGAAAAGAGACAGAATCCGACTGCATTGGCTCAGGTCACTGCAGAGGTGCTGGTTTGGTCCACCACCCAGAGCAGTGGGTTACAGGATTCGGTGTTACTGAAGCTGCAGCATAGGTCACAGCTGCAACTCAGATTCAATCCCTGGCCTAGGAAGTTCCACATGCCATGGGTATAGCCATAAAAATGGTAATAACAATAATAACTCTAGATAGCAGGTCAAGTGATCATACTTCTTTGTGACTTGGGTTCATTATCTAAAATGTTTTTGTGAAGATCAAAGGAATTGACATATGTAAAGAAAATGTCTGGCACACAATAAACATAAAAATATATTCAGTAAATATATATTAGATATTTTATATATTGGATATTATATTTATAATAATTATAATAAATAAGATTTCAGTTACAGTTCTCATTGCTACATGCACATTTTAATCCATATTTAAGCCTTAACAGTTTTCTGAAATTAAATTTACAGAGTATAGATTTTCAGGAGGTAATTATCTCAAAATTATAAAATATAATTCTGTTTCTTTGAGTTTAACAAGTATAAAATGAGAGGGAACAAAAAAGAATTGAAAACTGTTTTAAGAGGTACTCTAATTCTTCTCTAAACATCATTTCAAAAAGATAAAAATCTTATTTTCCATAATTATGCTTAATACAGAAAGGAAAACAGAAGATAAAAGAAGTTTTGTAGTTTAAAATGTAGGAGTGACACTCCTCATATGGTTTTCCTTAGTATATTTAAAGTATGAGAAACAGGTATGAGAACAAAGTATGAAAAACAAAATATGAGAACCATAAACCTATGGTTAAAAAGTTCTAAAATAGCTAACAAATAAAGAAAAGGAAAGAGGCAAACCAGATTTACCTGATAGTTTTCAAAACCAGGGATTCTTGTATACCTTTGTGTGGGGTAGAAAATACAAGTATTGTGTGAAAAATACGCAAAGAGCATTACTCTTCATCTACATTTTCCCTATAATTAGTGACAGTGTAAATGAAGAGTGACACCTATCATAGGGTTTTTATTCAACTTTGACTATTTCTGAGGATGAAAACCAACGAAACCCAAGGAATGTACGGAAATCTTTCTAATGCGTCATGCAGCGCTAAAGCTCCTGTTAGACCCCTAGCCTGGGAACCTCCATATGCCACGGGTGTGGCCCTAGATAAGGCAAAAAAAAGAAAAAAAGACAAAAAAAATTGATGATGGGAGATCCTGTTGTGCCGCAGTGGAAACAAATCCGACTAGGAACCATGAGGTTGCAGGTTCAATCCTTGGCCTTGCTCAGTACGTCAAGGATCCAGCGTTACCATGAGCAGTGGTGTAGGTCACAGACCTGGCTCAGATTTGGCACTGCTGGGGCTGTGGTATAGGCTGGCAGCAGTGGCCCCGATTACCCCTAGCCTGGGAACCTCCATATGCCGTGGGTGTGGCCCTAAAAAAATTAAAAAAAAAATGATGATGAATTTCAAAATGACAATATCCAAGCTTAAACCAAGGGTGTAACGTTTCTAGAGCAGGGTGATTGTGCAGAATATATACCTGTGACACTAGCCATATTTGTACCATAAGGATAAGCAGCCTGTAAGTAAACTGGACAGAAATCCTAGCATGAAAGACATAAACTGTCCTTGCATAATAAAACAGTATAATGTATCCATTTATTAAAGGAATAAAACTGGGGCATCATACAATTATGAAGGAATGTGTCTGCACACTGTGTGCATTTATGATTTTAAAGGGAGAGCGTAAAGGCAAACTTGCACTATTCATTCTCCTGCATATTACCTCAAAGTGATTAGATAATATCTGCATACATACTTCCCTAGATGTGCATATTCCCCACATACATCTATGGAAGTATAGCTCAAAAATATGTTCTTAGTACTCCCACAGCAGAATCTGGGTGCTTAGAAATTTTCAAATTTCTGGGCTTTACTTAAAACTTAAGGTAAGATCTCTGCGGTCAGGTCTAAAAAACTAAATTGTGCACATATTTCTCTGGTGATATTTATCTGTACGAAAGTAATCACATATCTGAGGACTCAGGAAAATGACCAGGATAAAAATAAAATGAAACCAAATAAAACTAAAGGAGTCTTAGTTCTTGTGCAGTATCTAAGTTACCCACTGTAGTATTCTGCCAGGGCTATCGTAACAAAATACCACAGATGGATTCTCAACAGAAATTTATTCTCTCACAGTCCTGAGAACTAGAAGTCCAAGATCAAGGTATCAGCAGGTTTAGTTTTTCCCAAGGCTACTCTCATTGACTTGCCGATGGCCACCTTCTTTCTTTGCATATGTTCTTTCCTCTGTGCACAAATATGCCCAGTGTCTCTCTCACATGTTCAAATGCCCTCTTTTTATAACGATGCCAGTGGCATTGGATTAGGGTTCACTGTAACGGCCTCATTTTTAATTTAATTTCTTCTTTAACAGCCCTCTTTCCAAATATGTTTATATTCTGAAGGTCCTGGGAATTAGGGCTTCAACATATGAATTTGAGGAGAACAAAATTAGCCGATGCCACCCAGACACCCCAGTTTCCATAGATCCTTCAGACTGGGAAGACTTGACCCTTTCCTACTTTTTTGACATCATCCCTCTTAGAGTCTTTCTTTTACATGCTATTTAGATGGTTTTGACATTGAATTTAAGCTTGTTTATCCTAGAAAATTTTATGAAATTATGCCAGGGTTGAACATGTCTATTTTCATAGCTATTATGCCTTTGGTCTACCTAAGAGTAATAGTAGCTATTGCAGGAAATTCTTTATAAACAATTTATACCTATTGGGGCTGCATGGGTAGATAAGTTCTAAGAGAATTTTTGGTTATGGTTTTGTCCCAATCATTATTATTTACTCTAATCCATTAGAATAGTATTGTACCGCAACCTCCATTGATTTGTTCTACTTTAGCTGGGATAATCCAACTTCCCACAGCCTAGTATCCTATAATACACCCATGCCTTTGCTGCCCTTTGCTTTTGGACTTAATGGAAAGATCTCACTCAGTTAAATATCTAACTCATATTGGCTAACTCCCTTGCTGAATTTTAGTCTTGTTTTTCATTTCCAAGTGATGTGACTTTGGGAAAAGTCTTTTTTAATTTTATTTATTTTTCTTTTTTAGGGCTGCACCTGAGGCATATAGAGGTTCCCAGGCTAGGTGTCGAGCTGTAGCTGCCAGCCTACACCACAGGTATAGCGGCCAGCCTATGCCATAGCCATGCAGGAACCCAGATCCGTCTGCGACCTACACTGCAGCTGACGGCCAAGCCAGAGCCTTAACCCACTGAGCGAGGACAGGGATTGAACCCATGTCCTCACGGATATTAGTTAGTTTCATTAACCACTGAGCCACGAGGGGAACTCAAAAATTTCTTAATGTCTGTTTTTTTTCTAAAATTAGAATGTGGAATGTTAAGATCTTTCTGTAGCCAATATTCTTGATAAACCCCAGATCCCAGAAGGTATTTTTCACAAACTTTCCTTTGTCTAGCTTCTTCTAGAACTGAGAGTGCTTAACAAATCTTGTATATATACTTTCCTGTACATAGACCATTTTTTAAAAGAATTGATGACGGTGAACTAATATGCATAGAATGCCTACCTCTTCCCACATGCAACACTCCCTGTTTCTCTGCTGCTTTTCACCTACTTAATTGCTTTAATTTACAAAATTTGTGTTAAATATCAAAAATATAGAGCAGTCTAATTTTTCCTAATGTCTCTTTTGGCCTAGAAAATGTAAAACTTTTCATTTTTTAGCCTGCTGTCTGGTGTTCTTATACTAAAATCACTAAAAAATATGGTGATTACATCCTCTACTTCCCCCAGGATAGACTAGGTGCTCTCACCTCTTGGGCCAGGGGGCTTTGACAAGGTTATGAACGTCAGAGGTCTTTGTCACCTCCTGTTTTCAAATTTCTTCCATTCAGAGTATGAAGTAAATTCTAGTCTCCATCTGCATTTTGCCTTGTTTTGTTTGAGCAGTGAGAAAGATTAATCAATCTTAAATTAATCAATTATTATAGCTTCCTTTTCCTTTCTTCTATCTCCTAGAACTCTATAACTCAGTAAAAAGTGAAATATAGCATTTGAGAGATCTGATTCTTTATCTCAGCTTCTTTAGAAACTACTGGGAACACATGATTTTCTAATTTTTTGGCTAATATCTGTTTTTATGCATGCATACTTGTCATGGAACTAATACAACCAAATATTTGAACTTGGGTACAATTTTAGTGAGAAAAATGAAGCTCTACTGTGACCAATTCAGGAAAAATTCTTGCATAAACAGATTCACACAGGAACAATAAAAATAAATATATTAATTAATTTGAAAATAGATCTATAATACAGTTATAAATTATATATATAAAGATAGTTGTCTGTATAGAAGACTTTGCCTAATATAAAAATCCTCCCCTTTCACCCTGTTCTATTATAGTTCCTAATTAATAAACAATGGCTTTTCAATCTTCTAGCTTAATAACTTGTCAAAGCTGTAGGGCATTGTTTAGCCTAGCTGTAGTTAATTGTTTATTTCTTTCTGTTTCTCTTTGTCTCTCTGTATCACGCCCCCCATATCTATCTATGTTTTTTATAGCTCTGTCCTTCTATATCTTCATGCTCTTCATCTCTATTTCCTTTTAGCATTTCTTGGAATAGTTAAAAGATAAAGAAAAGATAAATCAAAATACTGCCAAAAGTTTTCATCCTGGAAATTATAGAGATAGAATGGTAAGAGTTTCATAAGTGAATAAAAACAATTTGCTTTTCTTTTTTGAGCTTTAAAATGTTAGCTGTGTGGGAAATCACTTCTGCTAAAATTTCAACTAAGACATAGAATCAAATAATAACTTTTTTCATTAGTTAAAATAAGAAGAGCTGTAGTTCTGAAAGGATAAGAAGATATTTTAAACACTATTTTGTGTTGAATTTTATTTTTAATTTATTCTTATACTTTTCACAGTTGATTTACAATATTTTTAAAATTTAAAAAAATTGAACATAGTTTTTAAATTAGAGCATTTTTTATGTAACAGTTATGATAAATATAAAGATCTTTGAAAATCTGAAGTAGATTAGTTATTTTGATTTACACACTAATCTTTGTCTTTTCACTCATTTAATTAGTTGTATAAAACTAAAACAAACACAGTATCTTAGACTGTGAAAGACCAAAGTTAAAATCCTCTTGATTTAAATTTACTAAGTGTTTGTATTGGTTTTATTAGTCATTTAAGTTTCATTGTTTTGTTGATTTAAAAAATATGCACAACCCAAAAGTTGAGAGGTAAGTTTTATTTGGGGCCAAATGAGGACTATACCCTGGAAGGCAGCATTTCAGAAGGCTCTGAAAAACTGCTCCCAAGAGACAGGGAGGAAAGTCAGTATATATATGATTTTGGTAAAGGGGGAGGTACATGCAAATAACAATGCATTTTTATAGATGGTTTCTGCTAGTCTCCTGAAGGTTACTGCAGTTACAAGGAGCAGATGTCACCATGAAGGACTTTATTGTTTTTCTTAGACACAAGGAGATGCACGAACTGGACCCATAAAATCTTCTTCTTAAGAAATCTGTCTGATAACCTATTCTGCTAATGTCCCCAGAGTACTGGGTGCCTCACTTCTGATCTCCACCCTGAACTCCTTTCAGGGGGTATTGAGGATCAGCAGCTACAGTGTCTCATGATTCAGTCTCTGTAGAGGCAGTTGGCAAGTGCCAGTCTCCAGTTCACAATTTTGAGAATTTAAGATTATAAATATAAAATTGTGTTTTAGGAGTTCCCTTCGTGGCTCAGTGGTTAACGAATCCAACTAAGAACCATGAGGTTGTGGGTTCGATCCCTGGCCTTGCTCAGTGGGTTAAGGATCTGGCGTTGCCGTGAGCTGTGGTGTAGGCTGCAGACGCGGCTCAGATCCCAAGTTGCTGTGGCTGTGTCGAAGGCCGGCAGCTACAGCTCCTGTTAGACCCCTAGCCTGAGAACCTCCATATGCCACAGGTGCGGCTCTACATAAAGACAAAAAGACAAAAAAAAAAAAAATTGTGTTTTAACTGAATGAATTTTTAAATTATAGATATTTTGTTAAATTTAAGATTATGAAAAAATTTTAAATTAATAAACAGTACTTGGGCAATATTTTTAATATAAAATTTATTAAAATGAGCTCAATACATTTTTAAATGGCTAAGGATTAGCAGGTGTATAAATGACTTTGGATGATGTTGATTATTGAGGAATTTTTGTCATTTTTAAATTTATAAAAGTGGTAGGAACTCAGTGTTCATGAATGAAAACAGCTACATAATCCTTGGTTTCTTGTATTCTAGTTTGTTGGTATCAGGTAGAAACAAAAGTTAATTATTTTGTTGAAGATGATATTAATATATTGTTTGAGAATACACTAGGTATAATAACTACATAAAGATATGGATATCCATAAAAATAAATGAAAAACTGAAAAACTTATTGTTGTAAAAATTAAATTAAAAAACAAAATATCTTATAATGTGTAATGCATCTGCATGTTAGTAAGTTTATTTATAAGGAAAAATCATAATGTTTCTCTAAATTTTTATATGAATGGTATACAAATGGGAAAAAATAATTTGGATTTTACTTCTTGAGACAACCAAGTTATTCTGTATCCAGACCACAAAATTTCTTATTAGCAAAATATGTTGTAACTCCCTTTACTTCTGACAGTCTTCTGTATTATTTTAAAATTTCTCTAGTTTTGAAAAAAGTTAAATTTCTAAAAATGTTTTACTTATAATTTGTTTTTAAATATTGACTATACCTATCTCCTAACCTTGAATATTTATGGTTTATTTTCAAGTATTTTCGCCCCTCTCAGTTCTTGATATATCTTTTCTTATACTCAGGCTTCATAATCACAAAACTAGTAAGATATTCCTTAGATCTCAAACTGTCTTTGGAGTTCCCGTCGTGGCTCAGTGGTTAACGAATCTGACTGGGAACCACGAGGTTGTGGGTTCGATCGCTGGCCTTGCTCAGTGGGTTAAGGATCTGGCGTTGCCGTGGGCTGTGGTGTAGGTCACAGATGCGGCTCAGATCCCACATTGCTGTGGCTGTGGCGTAGGCCAGTGGCTACAGCTCCGATTGGACCCCTAGCCTGGGAACCTCCATATGCCGCGGGTGTGGCCCTACAAAAGGCAATAAAAAAGAAAAAGAAAAAAGATCTCAAGCTGTCTTTGAGTAGCCTAGGATGGCTATTAGATAATCCCCATTCTTTTGATTTTAAAATAAATTAAAAAATACTAAAGTTCATCCTGTCATTCTCTAATTTTTAATTTATAAAAGCTATTGTAAAGAATCTTTATTTACCAAATTTAAGATTAAAGGAAAAAAATCTGACATATCAAAAAGAAGGTTCTGTCTTTATAGATTTACTGTATCTGTATTATCATGTATTATAACTCAAGGGCTGTGTGCTTTTCAGGTTAAAAGAAATAATTGCAGGAATAATCCTAAGGACGGTCTACCATTTGATTTTGTTTTTAGGTTGCAACAGCTTGTCAATTTGGGAGAATCAGATAGCCCTCCATGCTTTTGGCCCTTGAGGTAAGTCAGGATTTTCACTGTTGATAAATATTATTTCTGTTGTAGTCATGGACCACATACTTAATGTGCATTATATAGCAGGGAAGAGTTTCATACTCTTTTATTCTGATAACACATTCAAAAAACATATCAGCACTAATTATACTAGGCCTGCTGGCCCTGGATCTTTCTCTGTTTTGCAGTTCTTTGACATCAAGTGGCTACCAGTGGTTGTTTCATGCAGACACTGATACTGAAAAGGAACCATGAACTTTAAAGTGCTTTTTCAGTCAGTTTTTTAGACTTCCGCCAACACATATACTGTATTCATTTAATTCTGCTGTTTCCCTTCTTAACAACTGTTTAAAAGCTGCCTGGAAATGGTAATGTGAAATATGAATGAATATTTCTTCCTGTTAAATGTTAATACTTTTTATATAATATTTCCAACCACATCAAACCCTCTACAAGGCACTTACACAAAGGTGGTTACAAGTCAGTTTTGACTTTTTATTTATTATTTGCAAATGATGACTCAATTCAGAAACCTACAATATTAAAAAAAAAAAAAGGATTTCTAAACTTTTCAAACCTTTATAATGGGATGAACCACTACTCATCCAGTCACTTGAGATTTAAAGGTCAGTGCTGCTGTTTGTATTCAGCTCCCAAGAAGTGAAACATTTCACTCTTTTTTTTTTTCTGTAATTTTAGTTGTATTTATGTGTTCCTGCTGGGTAAAGGGCAGAAAGTTTTCAACACATCAGGTACCCATTGTTGCTAGTACAGGACTCAAATTGAAGGGTGTTCTTGTTTGTTTCATTTTATTTATCCATTCATTTAGTGTGTGTATTTATGTGTTTGTGCATGTGTGTGTGCTTTTATGAGGCATTATTCAGATATATAGCATATCTGTGTTTGTTACTAATTATTTCCACCCTTTTAGTTTCATTATCCATTCTTATTATATTAGCTCAGATACAGATTAACACATTTGACATATTTGGATATTATTTCATCAATGGAAAGTTCCCATTGTGTGATTTAACCTTCAAGAAATAGGGACAGTAGAGGTATTTGTTTTCATTTTGGTTTTTGTTTGTTGGTTTTCAGAATATCGTATTAAGAAATCTACCTGATCTAAATGGGAGAGATTTTTCTTAAGATCTGGAAGCTTTTGCCAATCTGAGAAAGCACATAACATCAAAGATAAAGTCCAATTTGAGTGAACTATGTAGTGCAGTAAGAAAATTAGAAATGTAAATGCCTGATCTCTGCATTTAAGACAAGGCTACAGTAAAGCCTCTGGCTTATTTTAGACACCATCAATTTGCAAACTGCACTTGTGTATCTTCCACAGCTACCCACTTTCTCCCTTGATTTCCTTTTGTTGCAGTCTTCCACTTTACACGCTCTGTATGTTGGTTGATTGTGATAAGCTTTGAATGCTTTGCTATGCCATATCCAGGTTCTTAAATTCTTTACCATCCAAGAAGAGGACACAAAATAATCAGCAACTCTTATAAGAGATAAAGGAAAGGTATAATCTGTTTAAAATAGATCGTGGGGAAATTTTCTTTTAAAGAATTAAGTACTGCCATTTTCAGTTACTGAATTTTACCCCCCTAAGCACATACTATGTATTTTTAGTTTTTTCAAAGGCCATCACAGGGTAGGGATTCTGATATGTTCAAATGAAACTTCAGGAAAATAGTACTTCTCACCTTTTCCCTGGTGTGCCTGGTTGATAGCCCCAAATGGATATACGAGTTGTGCACTAAAAGTTTATATGTTAGCTATTTTGAACTTGAAACGTGTTTGTCCACTGAGGGGGGGGAAATAAAAGTTCAATAAAGTGCTTAGGTCTCCAGGCTAGCTCATCAGAGCAAAATGTACCTGAACATGAAGTTGCTTTGTTATTTCAGTTTCATCAGAATTCACCTTTAAATTTATTCAAGTAAAATATTTCTCAACTCCCATTCCTTCCCTATTACTTAAAATCTAACTTGGTATATCTAGAGAATAGTTTAGTATAACTTAGATTTTAAAAACAATTTCCAGAGAGACAATATCTTAATGGGAACTATACTGTTTGAAAGAAACTATGCATTGCATCATTACAGTCTTAAGAGCAGGATAAAATAAACTTACTTGCACTCACCATTTAGTTTAAGAACGAGAACATTATTATTTTCTTGGAAATTCCATATGCAGCTGTCCTCATCCTGTCCTTTTCCTTCATGCCTCATGAAGTAACACCACCTTGAATTTTGTCGTAATATCCGCCTTCCTTTTCTTGATAAGATTATCAACCATATGTATATCCATTTAGATATATAAATAGATGTGAGTTTTTGCCTTTTTTTGAAAATGATGCCAACAAGAATATACTTCAAGTGCTTTTCTGTGACTCGATGCTTACAATGTATTTTTGAGATGTAATGACATTTATAAATTGCGATTCATTCATGTTCAGTACCATAAATTATACTGTGTTTGAATCCAAAAGCCATTGCTAATCTTTTTTCAAATATTATACTTAATTTGCCTATGGACATTTTTATCAAAAATTAATGACAATTTGATTTACATTTTTCAATTTTTTTTAATGAATTTCTTTCCCTTGTATTATTGTAATTTGTTAGTCCAGATTATCTAGAAAGCAGAGGCAGAGGTAATAAATATGTTCTGATACTTCATGGAAGGACCGTACAATCCTGAAAGTGAAGGAGAAGAGAAATGAGGAGGGGAAATAATTACAAGACAGTATACTACCTAGGTTTTAACAAAATTAAAGCAAACAACCAAGAAAACATCAGACTGCTATGCCATATAGAAAGTCTCTGGAGAGTTTATATGTAACCTTTGCATCTTAGAAGACTCTTGTCAACAGAAGGAAGAGAGCAACATTGAGCTGTCACCTCTGTTCTTTCTGTTGTTTGTTAGGTTGTCCCACTGGGTGTTAACTCTGCCAAACTTTTGAGTTGTGTTACCAGCCATCTCCTTGAAGCCATGGGAAAATTTAATTCTCTACCCTGCACTCTTATTTCGTATGAGTGCCACTATAGTAGGGGGAGCTAGAACTTCCATGGATCCTGCTAGTTTAATCCTGGGTGTGAAAGTGAGTATAGCTCCTGTCAGGCAGACACAATGAGAGTGTAAGCCTGGGAAAGACAGTGACAACCAATGGAGTTAAGAAAGACAACGACAGTGATCCATTGAGCATGTAGTAGGTGGGAAAGTGACTCGGGGATTGGAAAACAAACCAGATGGAATGGTTTTCATATGTCATTTCTCAAATGTTTAAACCCTAAGTTTTCTATGTTTTGTTTGACTCAGCCCATGGTAACTGTTCCTGTCAAGTAAATCTGATCCATTTAAATTCTGTTAAGTTTATTGTTCCCATAGACAATTACATCACAAAAGATGCAGCCTATTGTTTTTTCTGACTTCTTTGTTCACATGACTGGTCCTTTTAACTTGATTTTAAACTCATGGAATGGACAGAATGTGGCATCTTCATTTCTTTACTATATGAATAAACAAATATTTGGTGTGTAAATAAACATAAAATTATTTGCTCATACTCATAGACCTAAGAAAAGAATTACCTAAATATGAGATGAAAGCTCTAATTTGGTATTTCTTTAAAAGAATGATCTGGTGGCTTTTGGGTTGAAAGTGCAAGGATAAAATAGTAGCTGAAAAGGATGCTTATGGTATAATTATCAAGATGGCAAAAGCTTATCTTTAAAAAATGTAAGTGGAGTTGCTGCTTTGGTGCAACAGGTTAAGGATCCCGCGTTTCCACAGCTGTGGCATACATCAGTCACAGCTGCAGAGTACATAGGTCACACACAGCTGCATCTCGTATTCTGTCTCTGGTCCAGGAACTTCCTTTGATACTGAGGAGTAGGAGCAAACCATCCCTGATGGCCTTTCCATACAGAGTCCATGAACAAAGAGATGCAAACATGGGCCTCAGTTACTTTTCATTCATTTCTACTGAATACTTTTTTCGTTTGTTTGTTTTCCTTCATTATGTATCTCTGTGTGTGGTTGTGTTTGTGTTAATGATATAAACGAATAACCTTATCATCAGCAACTAAAAGTATATTTCAAAAATATTTGTAAAAAAGTCAATGGCATATCTAAACTTCCAAGAGTTCAACTCATTTTAAGCAGGTATTAGACACATTTGCCTTTAGTTTAAATGTGATTAAATAAAGAGTGTGTCAGGGAATATGCTGCTGTCATGATTTGACTCTCTTTCTAAAGTGGAAAAATATATTCAGGAGAAATATATAAAGTGGAAATGTCAACACATAAAACCATCAGTGAATAAAGGAGTCATCTGGCAAGAACTATAGCTGAATGATAATTAAATAGGAAGAAGAAGGAGAAATACAAAATCAGCTTTATCAGTTTATCTTACATTAACAGAAAACTGTTAGATAGAAACCATGTCACAGACTATATTGACCAGTTTTGCAGTTCTACTCTTTAGCATAGGGAAATCTTTTAAAATTCAATGAAATGGCTCTATTTTCTGTCAGTTTTTTTGTCTTCTCTATTTGGATTTTAAATAAAAGAATTTGGATTATTTATATTGTACTGACATCTGGTGGACCTTGGCCTTGATACAGCTAGAAAAAAAGCAATGATTGTAAACATTCATCAAGGTCCATTGAACAAATCTATCACAGCCTTCAAGTTATACACTAAATCAAACAAGGGTGAGAATATTATTCTAGGTTCTATCAACATTCCCTCACTTCATTTAAAGGGAAAAATTGAACAGCTCTTGGTCACACAGTGAAGCTGCTTTAAAACTTTTCACTTCTCCAATAATACCTATTTTTGTGAAGTCTAAAAATTATGACATATGAGATTATCACATATGAAGCCTGATACCTTATTATTTCTTGAATCCAGGAACTTTACCTGATGATGTCTTTTCTGCTGTAGAATACTTGGAATATACACACACATATTACACATATTACACACATATTACATATACACACACAGACGGATATACACATACACACATAATATGTGTATAATAATATAATAATAATGCACATATAAAACTATTGCCAAAGCACTTGACAGCAATTCGAGTGTGTGGAAAACTAAGAGGTATTTACGAGGTTCAAAATGAGCTGATTGTCTTTGACCTAGTTTGGTTTTATTCACTCGAAAAATTTAGCCTGGTTTCATGGGCTTCCCTTTGAAATAGTGCAAAAATGCAAGCTGACAAAATGGGATTGAGGGTAAAAGAACATTTTTTAGTTAGCCAAAAGTTACAGGGGAAATGGCTTTCCTACAAACAAAAATATTCACACTATTTTTCTTTTAGGCAGACTCTTAGCATCTACCTAGCATATCCATTAGAACTAGGAGACAAAAATCAAGGAAATTCATTCCAAAAGCTGTTATATTTAAGAAAGCCTTTACTCTTATTCTATTTCACTTCAAAGGATTTCTTCTGCTGTTTACAAGTCATAGAGGAAGAAAAAAGCGTAATTTTTACATGGTAATAAGTAAAATTACAATCATGTCCTATGCTTTTTCAATGCTATTAATATTTCATTATATTGAATGACTAATCAGGATACTAATGTTAAAATTATGCATGAGAAACCTATCTGTGCCTTTTATTCTGACTTGGATTCACTCACTCACTTGTGTGGAATGGAGCTAATAACCTCACTCTACACTAAATTCCTGAAGACCTATAGTTACTAGAACAAGAGCATAATTATGATTTAATCAACCCCAGAAAATACAAACTTACCAAATCAAAAAGTTGCTTAGCGGATATATATCACAAAATTAACACATTAATACCTACTGCAATATCTATTAATTTTTAGAATTCCAAATAATTTTGAAAAATGAAGTTTCTAGGTATTTATCTAGCCAGTATTTAACAGGATGCAGATATAATTCACAATGATGATAAAAAGGAAATCAATAGTTTTATGTCCATAGGAGATTTACGGGGGAAATAGTTAATTTAATTGAGTGAATGCACTTAAGTATTAAGCCAATTAAATTATCTCCTTAAAGTGCTATAAATTAAGCATTTGTGTATGTATACATATAAATTAATACATTTATATATCAATATTAATGTAAGATAGCACATACACAAGCACTGCATTTGGAAATTGTTCAGTTTCCTAAATGGGAAAAGCCAGTTTGGGCTAAATAATGAAATTTGAAACTGTAGGTTGACTGCATAAATCAGGAAATTGCAAATTTGCCACACTATTAAATTTTTTGTAGCTACAACTTTGTGTGTTAACACATTGATGCCAACTGGATAGTTTTCTTTTATCTCATGAATCAGTTCAAAACTCAGTGCTATTTGTCTTTCCTGAGATGGCCATTTTATTGTTTTATTGCTTTTTAATCTCATGCTTCTAGATATAATTTTGACAATTATTCCCTTCTCATTTATATTATTCAATTTTTGTTAAAAATTCTATTATTATACTGTTTTTATGCTTTTTATGTTCAAATATAAAATGTTGAGATATTATAAACAATGTTGGTATGATGGTCTTAGGAAGACAGAATGTAAGGACTACTTTTCAGAAACCATCTCAGGCATCAAACGTGTTAGAGATGCAAGGCTCCCACAGCCTTAATTGCCATAATTGCTTAGCTCTTCTTAAACAATTAAATGAAATATATATATATATATATGTATATATATATATATATATTCCATGTATATATGCATTTATATATAAGAATATATATATCCTTTTTTCGGATTGTTGTTGTTATTAAGATTGATGGTACATGTTCATAGCAGTATATATGAAGAAGAAAAATCATCATTTATTCCTTCAGTAAGTTTTTAATTTTAATTTTAATTTATTAATTTTTTTTTAAGGGTCTTACCTGTGGCATATGGACATTCCTAGGCTAGGGGGTCAGATCAGAGCTGCAGCTGCCAGCCTACACCACAACCACAGCAATGCCAGATCCTAACCACATCTGTGACTTACACTGCAGTTTGTGGCAATGCAGGATCCTTAACCCACTGAACAAGGGCAGGGATAGAACTCACATCCTCATGGACACTATGTCAGTTTCTTAACCCACCTAGCCACAATGGGAATTCCAGTAAAATTTTACATAGGGAAAAAAACTGAATGCTAACTGCTTTGTTGTCCCTCTGAATAGTCACATTTATTACCCAAGTTATTATACTAAGTTATTATACTAAGTCAAGCATCCATTTTTTTGGTAAGTTTTATATATTTTTAAAGATTACTTTCCATTTACAATTATTATGAAATATTGACTATATTCCATGTTGTACAATACATTTTTTATTCTATCTTATACCCGATAGTTTGTAACTCACACTTCCCCTCCCCTATATTTCCCTTGTTCCCTTTGATAAACACTAGTTTGTTCTCTGTGGTCTGCTTCTTTTATGTTCTATTGACTAGTTTGTTGTATTTTTTAGATTCCACACATAAGTGTAAAAGCATCCATTTTAACTGGCATCAATAATTTTGTCCTTACAAACTATCTACAATCCATGTAAATTAACAAAGAGTCTTTACTGTGAAGGGCTATACATTGCTGAAAAGATTATTTTTCAGGGGCTCATACATAGCAGATAAAGTCCCATTTTACAATTTAACAATTTGAAAGTTAGTGAATGAGTTGTCTCAAGGCATACAGATAGTGATAGAGTGACTTCAAGAACACAGTTGGAATATATTGAATATTTTAGCTACAGGTCCCTTCATATCATGAATTGGCCTTTAAACACACATCACTGAGTGCAAGTATAATCATCACAATTCCCCGAAAAAAAATTGTATTGGTTGCAACAATGCACAGGTACTTTAGCAAAATGAACAAGCAAGTGACAGTAATTGTAAATTGCCTCTGGCTGCAAAAAAAATTCAAGGAGCCTATATCCCTGCCATTTTTTAAAGTAAGTGTTAGAAGATGAGAGTTATATCCTACCTTTACAGGCAGAAGCAGATTAAGGCAGGGCACTGATAGGAGGCAAGTGAAAAGAATTTAAAAGCTCAAACTAAAATCACAAGTTTTGACCACACTCCAATCACACTGAGCATAAATTAAGTTGTGTAAAATTGAAAAGGTAAGGAATATATTTATCAGACGATTGCCAAAATTTTTCTCAATCATGTTTTTTATAAAAGCCTATACGATATGGGCCATAAATGCCAGTAAATCCTCAGCAGGAAAAATAAGTCTTCCCAAACTACATTTAATACAATATGTGACCACCATAGCTAGAATCTGATGCTCACAATACCATCACCCAGTATCTATCCAGGTATCTATTCAACTACTTGATCCACCTAATGACTAAATCAGGCCAGTAAGGTTATTTTGTTCACTACGAACTATCCAGTCTTTATTTACTAGCAAAGAGATATTTTTGTTTTCTTCTACCAGTTAGCTAGAGCCTGTTTCCTAAAATAGTACATATATATGAAATAATTGGTTTTGCATTCCTATTTATAGCTAACAAAAATATGACATCCAGACTGCACTCATTTAACCTTTGTATATTCATATATTCCCACTTTGTGTTAGCACATGCTAGGATTTTTTTTTTTTTTTTTTTTAGTAATGGGCCTGAATCCATTACAATGAGAATAGCCAGCTTTCTAAAGTGTTCAGTTGGAAGAATGCATTGAGAATCATCAGGACTATCTGTAAAATCAATTTTAAAATCCATTTTTAACCTTGCAACTGTGTTTATGTGAATGTCTGATCACTGAGATTGGATATTGAAATAAGTAACTATGATGAACCAATTTAAAGCGAACATCGGATATTCAAGTCAAAGCATTTACACTTATTTGTTTAGATCATACAAACGAAAGATGTTTTCTACCACTGGCAAGATAAAACATACTCTTCCATTTTGCTAAACATTCCAAGTCCAGCGCAAAAGTTTGCCTTATTGACAGAAGGAACTTATATTAAAAATGACCCTGTATTTAATCATAGACTTTGACCTTTTGGACAATCAGTACGAGCTTTCTGAAACTTGATTTTCTCCTTTGTTAAAAAGAAATGAAAGTACATTTTAACCTATCTTCTAGGTTTTGTCAATAATCAAACATGGTAATAGTATTAGTTATCTATTGTTGCAGAGAAAGTTACTACACATATATATTAACTCACAGGTTCGGTGGGTGTGGAATCCAGGCATATCTAAGCTATATCTTCTGCTTCTTGGTCTTTCACAAAACTGTAGCTGACGTGTCACTTAGGGCTAAGATCTCATTTGAGGGTTCAAATGGGGAATGATCTACATCCAAGCTGATGTATTTATTTACGGGATCTGCATCCTTATAGACTGTTGAACTGAGGGCCCCTATCAGTGTCTTGAGAGATGGACCTCTTTATTTGGCAGTTTGGAAGCCAGCAAGGAAGATAATGTGTTAGGAAGACAGAAGTTACAACTCTTGTAGACTAATTACATAAGTAATATCACATTGACTTTAACATATTATTTAGAAGTTTCTAGGTAAGCCAGCACAGGAAGCTGGGGCTATCTTAGTGTCTGTTCACCACAGAAATCTAAGTAAAAGTACTGAGTAAGCTTTTAGGAACGAGAAATATAAACATTTTAAATTGTACTTCTCAGAAGTAAAATTATCTTTATTCAAGCCAAACATCTCTAAACACCCAAATTTCTGGTAGATCCACTAATAAATGAAATTACTTTTGTATTAATTTGTATATTTTTGACCTTCATAATCAAAGTTCAAAAATTATCCTTGAAGTGAAGCAAATATGGTTGATTTTTTTTACTATTTTATCAGTTGCTTAAGGTCTAGTCCCTAGCAAGTTACTGAACTTTCAGTCTTAGACTCTTATCTGTGATATTTTACTATAAGCGTTTTCATTATTAAATAGGACCTGTTAAGTGTTGAACACCATTTGGAAGTGTTTTATTATATTTTTGGAAATAATAATGTTATACTTGGTATTAGTACTGTTAGTACTATTGCTATTACCTTACATTCTTATCACCATAGACTAGGAATTATGATAGCAAAAAACCTCCAAAAAACAAAAACGAAAACCCAAATCACTTGCATTTCCTCCACTTCTAAACTTTGATTCTCTTTCTGCTTTCATTTTTAATGACACTTTGACATTTAATATGAAGGTGAAGAATAATATAATACATTTTACATTTTTGAAATGTGAACTGGTAATGAGTATGGAATTAATGCTTTTTGTTAAGAGATCCTATTAGAGGTCATTTTATTATAAGCTAGAACGGCTGAGAGTAGACTAGAATGACTTCATCTGTTCCCAGCCAACCCTCACTATCATTCAAGGCTGAGCCAAGCCCAACCTCTTTCTTTAGATATTCATGAATACTCCAGCCCTCAGTGGCCTCCTTTCTATATGAGTTTTAAGTGTACTCATAGCCTATTTTATACACTTTAATATCTATATTTTCCTTCTATAGATAAAGAGCAAACTATGTGAAGGTATAGCCTCCGTATTTTACATTTATAATTTTCAACACCAATTAACATCATGATAATAAAAGTAAGTACTAAATAAGTACTTATAGCCTGTGCTAGTAAAATGTCTAAATGTAGCAAATAATTAAAAAACAAATCACAATTCAAATTTTGCTTGTTAGGAGTTAATCGAGTCATCTATCTGGAAAGTTCAGAGGTTGAGCAGACTTGGGGTTTTGTTGGTCCAGAAGACCTAGTGATACTACTAAGGACTTATTTTTGCTGTTCTAGCATTTCCAGCAAGGATTCTAAAATTCACCTTGATATTATTGTGAAATATACATATGAAATTGATATATATATATGATTCAATTACATATAGCCCCCCCTTCCATCTTGGGACTGGCATTAAAATAAACTTGGTACTGTCAGTAGAACTTTCCCAGATGCTGGAATTATTCTGTATCTGTGCTGTTCAGTATGACAGATACGTAGCCACTAGCCACAGGTGGCTATTGAGCACATTTAATGTGCCTAGTATCTTTTATTTAATTTTAATCAACTTAAGTTGAAAAAGACACATGTAGCTAGAGGCTACTGTACAACACAGCACAGGTCGAAAGCATATAGGCTACATGGGAGAAGAGTAAACACTCAAAAATCAGAGACCAGGAAGGCATAGTCTATGGAGAAAATGGATAATGGATAGACAACCAATAATACTCAGTAAATTGACTGAAAATGGGTCATTTCAAACAACTTGAAAATTAACTCATGATCTATTGGAAAGAGCTAAGATATCAATTACACTGTAGCCTCAATATTCTGTAACCAATGCTTCTAAAAATAGATTATAACCATACACATACTATTTTTATTTCCAAGTAAAAACCTATTTCTTACTACCTGCCTACTCAAATGTAAATTAACCAAAATGTGGGTTATTTAACATCTGTCATTGTAGTTAAGTGATTATGGCATAGTAAAATATGGACAATATTAATAATTATTTGGTAAATTTAAGAAATGAAATCACATTCCCACCTGTCAGCTTTCTGGATTTATCTGTGTTCAAAATGAGCTTGATAAATGTGAAGTTGTCCTTTTCCCTTGTTCTGTATTTTAAAAGTCCTAGTTATTAAATGCTTCTTGAGGAGAAAAACTGTTTGGTTTGTGTGCATATGTTCAACTTTTGTGCTGAATTTATTAAAAAATAAATGAGGTATAAATTTGCCTTTGTGACAGTGGTTGTTAAAGGTAGCTCTGAATTATTTGGCTTAGGACTATTAATGATTAAAAATGTCAACCTTAATGTTGCATTAATGTAGTATTTAAATTGAACTCTATACAATATTTAATCATGTCATCATGGGGATTGTCAAGTTCAGGACCAAAAGGGTCACTTGGAATTTAAATGGATGTGTATTTGACAGGCTGCGCAATGTCTTTCTAGTGTATGTTAAATATCTCCTTTACTCTCCAAGTTGACATGTATTCTACTGAAAATTGAGCTTGAATCCCACAGTTTCATTTGAAATAAGTACTGTTTTAGTTCTGCATGTTATAGTGACACACATGGGAGGAAGACAGTGACACACAGCCTTACACTGGCTTTCTCCTGTTGATGAATTGAATCACTGTCTTAGAGGCTCTGGGTTCAGCCTTCACCTCAACATTCAGTTTCTCAGATTCCAAAGATAATTGCACAAAAGTGTTTTTTCTCCAGACTTCATGATCAGAAATACACGTTGATAGCAGTGAACATAACAGCTGAATCAGCAAACACATTTTCTGGTTATATGAGATTGAAAAGATTCCAAAGTTAAGATTGCATCTGTTCCAGATAAACCCTACCAATCAGATTCCCACAAACAAGACAGTAATAGTTAAAGACTTAGGTTTGCTACTTACGTCCATTCTTTAAAACTCAATTTTAATCCATATATGTACATGTAACCGGGTCACCATGTGGTGCAGTTGGAAAATCTGACAGAAATCTGTAAACCAGCTATAAAGCAAAAAAATAAAAAAATAAATTATATAATACAAAAAAATAAATAAATAAAATGTATTAAAATATCTGATGAAAGTATGTCCAACTGTTGAGTGAAGACAAAAGATGTCATAGTGACAGTCTTCTGACAACTTAGAGACAGTCAGTAGGTGTTTATTAAAAAGAATATATATTTTGGAGTTCCCTTCGTGGCTCAGTGGTTAACGAATCCGACTAAGAACTAAGAGGTTGCGGGTTCGCTATCTGGCCTTGCTCAGTGGGTTAAGGATCCGGCGTTGCCGTGAGCTGTGGTGAAGGTTGCAGACGCGGAGCAGATCCCGCGTTGTTGTGGCCGTGGCGAAGGCCGGCGACTACAGCTCCTGTTAGACCCCTAGCCTGGGAACCTCCATGTGCCACGGATGCGGCTCTACATAAAGGCAAAAAGACAAAAAAAAAAAAAAAGAAAAAAGAGTATATATTTCATTAAGGAGTCAATGTCTCCTCCTTTATAAGGGTGATCTTTAGTAGTTATTAATATTATGAAATAGCTCATATTCTACGATTTGATCACTGCCATTTGTATACTCATCACTATGGAGAATAAAAGGAAGTAAAACCAGGGCACCTGACCTCCAGTTCATTTAGTGTATTGTTGGTGAATCAAGCTATTCAGTCATTTTTAAAATATTCCTTGAATTTTCTTCAGTCTTTTAGAGAATTCGCTATTTTCTAATCTTAACAAACAGTGTAGAAAGAAAAGTCTCAGAATGTCTTAGCTATATTTTCAAGCCCAACACTTTATGTCTATGTAAGCATAAAAAACTACTATGTTAGATGAACAAAGGCTGCAAGTATTTTAAGAATTCCTAGAGTTTCCTCATGGCTCAGCAGGTTAAGTATCTGGCATTGTGATTACTTTGGCTCTGGTTATAGCTGCAGTGCAGGTTGGATCCCTGGCTTGGAGAACTTCCACATGCCATGGGTGTGAAAAAAAAAAAAAAAGAATTCCTAAATAGAGGATAACATTGAGATTTAGAGTAGTAAAAATCTCAAGGTTTATGAACTTTTTAAGCATAAGAAAGGTAGATGTTCATACAGAAAATGCCTTATTTTGCAGGTGAGGAAACTGAACTTAGAAAGAGTATATACAGTAGCAAATCACCCAGAAGCCCTTGGGCTAGATATCCAGAGTCCCCTGTCACACATCCGATATTCATTTTAACACATTAGATTGCTTCAAAAGGCAGAAGTGGGTTTTTTAACCAGGACTAGAATGTGATTAATTTTTAGACTATTATACCTCAAGGTAAACGAGGAGTTGGTCTCTTATTCATACATGAATACATTTTCCTTTGCTGCTTTGTTAAACTGAACCAACCGTATTCTTGTGACTACTGACATTTTTCCTCATTCTAGTGGGTCAACTGAAGATGGAATGCAATCAAATGCCTAGTCTGTAGCTTGAACCTGTAGCCAGCTCACTGCTTCAACATGTTTTAACTAACTTGATGGTAAACTCATTGAGGCAGAGGCTTGAATTGAATGCCCTCTTCATCTTTAAATCAGGCACAGTGCTGGCATGTATTAGGCACTCACTAAATATTGGTTATATGTATTTTTTTTTCTTTTTACTGCTACACCTGTGGCACATGGAAGTTTCTGGACTAGAGGTCAAATCGGAGCTACAGCTAAAGGCATACTCCACAGCCATGGCAACACAGGATCCAAGACATATCTGATACCTATGCCACATCTGTGGCAATGCTGGATCCCTAACCTACTAAGTGAGGCCAGGGATTGAACCCACACCCTCAGGGACACTGTGTCAGGTTCTTAACTCACTGAGCCACAACAGGAACTCCAAATTTGGGTTATATGTAGTTTAATGAATTATTTGTCTCATCATCATAGTGATTTAAAACTAATTTCTTTGCCTTTGTGCTCTTTTCCTTCTCTCTCTCTCTCTCTGGTCTTTTTAGGGCTGCACCTGCGACAAATGGAGGTTCCTAGGCTAGAGGCTGAATCAGAGCCATAGCCGACTGGCCTACACAATAGCCACAGCAACACCAGATTCAATCTGCATCTGCAACCTATACCACAGCTCATGGCATGGGATCCTTAACACACTGAGCAAGGCCGTGAATCGAACCTGCATCCTCATGAATAATAACTAGTCAGATTCATTTCCATTGAGCCATGATAGGAACTCCTGTGCTATTTTTTTGATACTCGATATCATCAGCTGGGATATGTCCCAGAGTTTATTTAATATTTATTCAGTATTCAGAATAAAAGTCTCCTGGATTTTCTCTTGGGCAGGATAAAAATACATCCTACAGTATCAGGCATTAAATATATAACTGCTTATAGTTTATTATAAGTGAAAAAAATTGAGTCAAAGAAATTGAAGTTATATAAATTATGAAATAATTGCAGCTAAAAGGAGAATTACACATATATTATTTGTCTTCTGATGTCTTTACCTAATCCACATTGATAAGCATCCTGCCAAATCCAGTCCAGGCTCCAGAGAGAAGCTCTCAGTAAATGCGTATTAATTAGTTGAAAATATATAACAGAACTTTTTACTATGACAATTTCAACATTTCTCAAACAAGTCTTTTTCAAAAATAGATTTTGTTACTTCTCTTTTTCCTTTCTTCTTTTCACTCTTTTCGTAACCACCAAATTCCTAGAAATTGTCAACCCCCTTGACAGCTTTTGAAAGTGTTTATAGCTTTTGGTTAAACCAAATGGTTCTTTCTCCACTGGGCCTGTGCCACTGGAGCATTTCTTCCTTAGTATCAGCTGAAGCTTTGTCTTCCTTCTTGCATACTGTAGAACTTAACTGGCTCATTCTATACATTTCACATCTATAATTATGGTCCTTTGACCATATTATTTATATATGGCAAATTTTCCTCAACAACCTATAGGACAATTACCCTGAATCTGTTGAAGCTTCAGGAAAGTGAAATTGTTGTTATTATAGCTAGCATTAATTTTTTAAGAACAAAAATATGATTACATAGAATTGTATTATTTATGAAAATCATGTAGATTCTTTTGAGAAGTCATTTATACTTATTTTATAGGACTCAAATAATACAATATGGTAGAGTGAGAAGTAAACTAGATTGAAATTGCAGAAATCTGATTTTTTAATCTTTAATTAAAGTTGTAGCTTTGAACTTTGAGCATCTACTATTTATCTGAGAACACTCAGATAAAAGATAGTAGTGAGGACAAAATTTATCACTAAGCATGCTGTTATATTACAGGAGAACATATAAAAGGCCACTAATATTCTACTTAAAAACAGTGAACTAGAAGGTCTCTGAACTAAATTCTAAAAAGCACATAGAAATGAACAACTTGGGGAATAATGGGAGGACAGAGTGTTTTACCTAAAGGTGTGTGTGTGTGTGTGTGTGTGTGTGTGTGTGTGTGTGTGTATGTGTGTGTGTGTAAAACCAAGGGCTTGGCAGCATGAAAAACAAGGCAAATCTGCAGGGAACTGCGTATGTTTTCACAATTAGATTGGGTGAAGGGTTGTGTTAAAGAAAGGGGATGTAATGATATGAATTTGGCGTGGTTCACAGTGCATTGTGGAAAAATAAAGTATAGTATCTTATAGGCTATGAAGAGTCATTTAAGAATTTAAAGTTTATTTATGTATTCTAATACTAATACAAATGGGTAGATTATTGATGATGCTGTTGAAAGTGATTTGGAAATATAAAAGGAATGACTGACTTCAAAATTCTCTTCAGAACCAAGAAGTGAAAATCTCCTCACGAACCTGTGGGGCAAGTGCCTCTCTTCCTCCTCTGCCTGTATCTTCTTTGGAAAACTATGTTTTTTTAAAGAGAATTTTATCATACTCTAAAAGGAGGATGATATTCAGTTGGAAAGCTTTTAAGCTCATCAAACTCTCTAGATCTGTTTTCTAACTTGTAAGTTTGGAACCTGGATTAGATTTCTGATGCCCAGGAAGGCATTGATTTGCAGAGGTTGTTTTATTCCTTTACAGATCTTTGAATATACTTTGAGAAATAAGTGCACTTACCACATTTATGACTTATTTTATTCTCAGTCCTTGGCAGTGATTAAGCACTCAATGTTTCTCTGCTGGGGTGTGATTATCTTTGTAATAATATCCTCTATAACGTGCTTTCCAGAAACCCATCATGAAAAAAGGAAGAATATTTGATAAAATACACAATTTAATTTTATTTTCTGGTTATATACCCTCCTATCTGAGTCCTAGATAACTTATAAGGATATTCTGAGAGCATAAGAATGAAAAATTGTGGTAGTCCTATTCCAAATTATATTGTCTTCAATATTTAATTTGTATTTCTCTCAATGCCTAATACAATAATGTGCTCTTAATATCATTTTTCTAGAATATTTCACTGAATGCCTGTTATGCTCCATTTGACTTGATCAGGCTATGTAAGTTCCACAATAGCCCTATGTGGCAATAATACTATATTATAGGAAAATAAACTAAGTCTTAGACCACTCAAATGACAAAAGTGTAACTGCTGAAGTGTAAACCAAGACTTGAGAAGAAAGTTAAATAGGAGAAACATTTATGTAACTCTTAAAATCAGAAAAGCCTGTTATAGGCCAGCAGGGTGGATCCAAGGTAGTGGCAACATAGGCTACTTATACCTTCTTGTTCTGCTATCTTCTAGGACGTTACTTTTTTCTCAAGGTCAAAGACGCATCCCCACCACCTTCACTGGGTCCAAATTCTAACTAGCAGGAAAGCGGAAAGAGGAAACTGAGGGCACGTTATTTACCTTTAGGAAAACCATGTGGAAGTTGTAGAGATCACTCTATACACCTCATTGGTTACTGGCTAGGATTTAGCCAGAGAATTATTCCTCAGTATGAGCAAAGTTTGGAAATGTCATCTTTATCTTAGAATAGGAGAGATTAAATCTTTGGTCTTAACAAACAGCCTAAGTTATGATTTTGTGGAGAAAGTATTTAATAATTTCCACAATTCCAACATGTATACCCTAAATCAGGGGTCAGTAAACTCTACCCCATGGGCCATATCTGCCAAGCTTTCTATTTTTATAAACAAGGTTATATTGGAATTCAGTAATACCTATTATCTATATGTTTTCTAGAATTGATTTTTCCCTACAAAGGCATAGTTGAGTAATTGTTAAAAAAGACTGAGTGATTCACTAATCCTAAAAATATTTACCATATGGCCATTTTTAGATAAGTCTTTCATCCTATCATAAACTGCTGGGTTAACTAACCTTGTCTGTTTCCTGGGTACCCTAGCAAGAAAACGGGGAACCCAGTTCTACAACTGTGTGGAACCTAATTTTGTCAACAACATGAGAACAAGGAAAGTAATTCTTCTCTGGACCTTCCAGAAGGACTGCTGTGACTAAGATTTTAGCCTAATAAGGCCAATGTCAGACTTCTGACCTATAGAACTGTAGTATACTAGATCTGTATTGCTTTAATTTTATGGTAATTTGTTACAGCAGCAATAGAAAAGTAATAAATGATGATTTCACTTAAACTGAATTTTCATGAACCCTCCAATGTGAAATTATACATGCACAAAAAAGAATCATCGTTTGTTTACTATATTTTTCCTGATGTGAGACAGAAAATTACATTAATGAAAGAAGATGAGTCCACAGGGAGCTATATCTAGTCACTTGTGATGGAACACAATGGAGGATAATGTAAGAAAAAGAATGTATATATATTGGTCAATTTGCTGTACACTAGAAAACTGACAGAACACTGTAAACCAACTGTAATGGTGAAATTAAAATAATTTTAAAAAGAAGATTGGAGTTCCCTTTGTGGCTCAGTGGTTAACGAATCCGACTAAGAACCATGAGGTTGTGGGTTCGATCCCTGGCCTTGCTCAGTGGGTTAAGGATCCGGCGTTGCTGTGAGCTGTGGTGTAGGTCGCAGACGTGGCTCGGATCCCACGTTGCTGTGGCTGTGGCGAAGGCCGGCAGCTACAGCTCCTGTTAGATGCCTAGCCTGGGAACCTCCATATGCCATGGGTGTGGCTCTAGATAAAGGCAAAAAAAAAGACAAAAAAAAAAAAAAAAAAAAAAAAAAAAAAAAAAAAAAAAAAAAAAAAAAAAAAAAACAAAGAGAAGATTAATCCAAGCATCAAGGTTACATTCAAATCAGTGTTATAAAAATGATCATGTTTATGAAGAGCTACCATATAACATCAGGGACTTAATGTAATAATGGACAAATAAAAGGAAAATGATATAATCAGTGGGTCATGGAAGAAGAGAATAGAATTGGTGGAAATAGGTTGGTGCAAACTAGAGAATAGAATCAATGCAGAATTAGTACAAGGGAAGAATTATGCAAAATGACAAGTATAATCAAATAAATCAAAATGAAGATTTTAAAAAGAACAAAGGAAAAGAGTATAAAAAAAGAAGAAAGGAAGGAAAGATGAATAAAAGGAAGGAAAGATGAATAAAAGTTGAAATAAAGTGAAAAGATAAAATATTGGAAGTGGAAGAGGCAGAACTAATAAAGAAAATTCTTTCATGGGACCCACCTATAAAACAACCCTTAATTCCAGACATCCTTTATTTAATAATGAGTATGCAGAGTATGTAGACTCTAAAATCTTTATTTTCTGAACTTACACCTTTATCAAGAATGCAAGAGGCCAGCTGCCCTTGATCCCTTGACCCTTCATTCTGGCTCAGCTTTTGTATCCGCACTCCAAATTCTCCGTGCTTACTGCATTCCAAACTGCCATTAAACTTACATATTATTTTGGAGGATTTCCTTTTATTGCAGCGTCACTTCACCTGTGGGTCATTCTTACATATTTTTGGACTGGATAGATTTATTCTCCTTCTGGCAATAATCAAATCCTTGCTTTATTGTACTTTGTTTTATTGCACTTTGCAGATACTGCATTTTTCACAATTTGAAGCTTTGTGACCACCCCGCATCCACCAAATTTTTCTGTGCCATTTTCCAACAGCATTTGCTCACTTTGTGTCTCTGTCTCACATTTTGGTAATTATCACAATATTTTAAACATTTTTACTCTGATTATATGTTACAGTTAACTATAATCAGTGATCTTTAATGTTACTATTGTAATTGTTTTGGTTCACAATGTACTGCGCCCATATAATATGACAGACTGAATGAATAAATGCTGTATGCGTTCTCACTCTTCCATAAACTGGCCCCTCTCCCATCTTTGTCTCTCTTTTCAGTATTCACTCTTCTGTGAGATACAACAGCATTCAAATTTGACCAATTAATAACCTTAAAATGGCCTGTAAAAAGAAAGAGGAGAGTCACACATCCTTATTTTAAATCAAAAGCTAGAAATGATTGATCTTGGTGAGGAAGGCATATCAAAACCAAGATAGGTGGAAAGCTAGGCTTCTTGTATGGGACAGTTAGCCAAGCTAAATGCAAAGGAAAAATTCTTAAAAGAAATTAAAAGTGCTACTCCAGTGAATGCAAGAATGATAAGAAAGCAAGCCCGCATCATTTCTAACTTGGAGAAAGTTGTCATAGTCTGTACAGAAGATCAAAACAGCCACAATATTGCCTTAAGCTAAAGCCTAATCCAGATCAAGGACCTAACACACTTCAATTCTGTGAAGGCTGAGAGGTGAGGAAGCTGCAGATAAGTCTGAAGCTAGCAGAGGTTGGTTCAGGAGGCGCAAGGAAAGTCACCATCTTTGTAACATCAAAGGACAAGATGAAGCAGCAAGTGCTGATAGAGAAGCTGTAGACGTTATTAGAAGATCTACCTAAAATATATAATGAAGATGGCTACACTAAACAACAGATCTTCAATGTAGATAAAACAGCCTCATATTGAAAGAAAATTACTTTTTAGGATTTCTTTAGCTAGAAAAAAGAAGTCAATAACTGGCTTGGAAGTTTCAAAAAACAGACTGACTGTTTTTATGAGATAATGCAGCTGGTGACTTTAAGTTAAAGCCTATGCTTACCTACCATTCTGAAATTCCTAGAGTCCTTAAGAGTTATGCTGAATCAATTCCACCAATATTCTGTAAATGGAACAAGCTTGGATGACAGCACATTTTTATAATATGGCTTACTGGATATGTTAAGTCCATTCTTGATATCTATTGATCAAAAAAAAAATATACATTTCTTCTAAAATATTACCAGTCATGCACAATGCATCTGGTCATCCAAGAACTCTGATAGAGATGTATAATGAATTAATGTTTTCTTCATACCTGCTACCACAATATCCATTCTGCAGTCCATGGATCAAGGAGTGGTTTTGACTTGCAAGTATTATCATTTAAGAAATCATTCCATAAAGCTACAGCCTATAATGATGATTACTCTGATGGATCTGTGTAATGTAAAGTAAAATATTAGAAAGGACTTGCTATTCTAGGTGCCATTAAGAACATTTGTGATTCATGGAGAGGTCAAAATATCAACATTGACAGGAGTTTAGAAGAAATTGATTTTTTTTTATTTTAATGATTTTTATTTTTTCTGTTATATCTTCTACTCTACAGCAAAGTGTCCCAGTCTCTCTCTCTCACACTCACACACACACACACACACACACATTCTTTTTCTAACATTATCCTCCATTATGCTCCACGACAAGTGACTAGATATAGTTCCCTGTGCTATGCAGCAGGATGTCATTGCTTATCCATTCCAAAGGCAATAGTTTGCACCTATTAACCCCAGATTCCCAGTCCATCCCACTCCTTCCCCATCCCCCTCTGCCTAGGCAACCACAGGTCTGTTCTCCAATTCCATGAGTTCCTTTTCTGTGGAAGGTTTCTTTTGTGCCATAAATTAGGTTCCAGATATAAGTGATATCTTATGGTATGTCTTTCTCTTTCTGACTTATTTCACTTAGTGTGACAAGTTCCATCCATGTTGCTGCAAATGGCATTATTTTCTTCTTTTTATGGCTGAGTAGTATTCCATTGTGTATATATACCATATCTTCTTAATCCATTCACCTGTCAATGGGCATTTAAATTGTTTCCATGTCCTGACTATTGTGAATAATCCTGCAATGAACATATAGGTGCATTAATCTTTTCCAAGGAAAGTTTTGTCTCTATATGTGCTCAAGAATGGTATTGCTGGGTCATATGGTAGTTCTATATTTAGTTTTCTGAGATACCTCTATATTGTTTTCCATTGCTGTTGTACCAACTTACCTTACCACCAACAGCATCGTAGAGTAACCTTTTCTTCACACCTTGTCCAGCATTTGTTATTTGCAGACTATTTAATGATGGCCATTCTGATTGGTGTAATCTGGTAGCTCATGGTAGCTTTGATTTGTATTTCTCTAATAATCAGTGATGTTGAGCACTTTTTGATGTGCTTGTTGGCCATCTGCATGTCTTATTTGAAGAAATGTATATTCAGGTCTTTTTCCAATTTTCAATTGTTTTTTTTTTTTTGCAGTTGTGTTGTATAAATTGTTTGTGTATTTAAGAGATTAAGCTGTTGTCAGTTGCATCATTTGAAAAAATTTTCTCCCATTCCTTAGGTTGTCGTTTTGTTTTTTTGTTTTGTTTTGTTTTGAATGGTTTCCTATGCTATGCAAAAGCTTGTCAGTTAGATTAGGTCCCATTAGTATATTTTTGCTTTTATTTCCATTGCCTTGGGAGACTGACCAAAGAAAAAATTTGTACAATTGATGTCAGAGAACATTTTTGCCTATGTTCTCTTCTAGGAGTTTGTTGGTGTCTTGTCTTATGCTTAAGTCTTTAAGCCATTTTGAGTTTATTTTTGTGCATAGTGTGAGGGTATGTTCTAGTTTCATTGATTTACATGCAGCTGTCCAGTTTTACCAGTACCATTTGTTGAAAAGACTGTCTTTTTCCCATTTTATATTCTTGCCTGCTTGGTCAAAGATAAATTGACAGTAGGTGTCTGGGTTTACTTCCAGATTTTCTATTCTGTTCCTTTTGTCTGTATGTCGTGTTCTTGTACCAGTACCACATGGTCTTGATTACTGTAGCTTTTTCATATTGCCTAAGTCTGGGAGAGTTTTGCTTCGTGCTTGGTTTTTGTTCCTCAGGATTGCTTTGACAATTCTGGGTCTTTTATGGATCCACAAAAATTTTTGGATCATTTGTAGTTCTATGAAAAATGTCATGGGCCATTTGATAGGGATTGTACTGAATCTGTAGATTGCTTTCAGTAGTATGGCCATTTTTACAATATTAATTTTTCCAACCCAGGAGCATGGAATATCTTTACATTTCTTTGATTAATGGAATTTATAATCCATTCTATAATTTCCTTGATTAATGTTTTATAATTCTCAGCATGTAAGTCTTTCACCTCCTTGGTTTGGTTTATTGCTAGGTATTTAATTTTTGAGGTGCTTTTTAAAAGGTACTTTTATATTCATTTTACAATATTTCATTGTTGGTATACAGAAACACAAATGAATTCTGAATCTTAGTCTTGTATCCTGCTACTTTGCTGAATTTCATTTATCAGTTCGAGTAGTTTTTGTGTGGAGTACTCAGGATTTTCTATATATCATATCATCTCCATAGAGTGACAATTTTACATCTTCTCTTCCAATTTGGATACTTTTCTTTCTTTTGTTTGTCTGATTGCTGTGGCTAGGACTTCCAATACTATGTTGAATAAAAGTGATGAGACTGGACATCCTTGTCTTGTTCCAGATTTTAGTGGAAAGGCTTTCAACTTTTCTCCATTGAGTATTATATTTTGTAGGTTTGTCATAAATGGCACTTATTATGTCAAGGTATGTTCCCTCTATACCTACTTTGGTAAGAATTTTTTTTTTTTTTTTATCATGAGTGGATGTTGGCTTTGTCAAACCCTTTTTCTGCATCTATAGAAACTATCATGTGATTTTAGACTTTTCTTTTGTTAATGTGGTGTATGACATTGATTGATTTGCATATGTTCAGCCATCCTTATGAACCTGGGATGAGTCCCACTTTGTCATGGTGTAGGATCTTTTGTATATATTGTTGGATTCAGTTGGCTAAAATTTTGTTGAGAATTTTGCATCTATATTCATCGAAGATATTGGCCTGTAATTCTTCGTTTTGGTAGTATCTTTGTCTGGTTTGGTATTAGGTATTTTGGTATTAGGGTGATAGCGGAGGCATAGAATGTCTTTGGGAGTATTCCTTCTTCAGCCTTTTGGCAAAGTTTAAGAAGGATAGGTATAAGTCCCTCTTTGTATATTTGGTAGAATTCACCTGTGAAGCCATCTGATCCAGGACTCTTTGTTTGTGGGGAATGTCTTTATTATATATTCAATTTCATTTCTAGTGATTGGTCTGTTCATTTAATCTGTTTCTTCTTGATTCAGTTTTGGCAGGCTATAAGTCTGTAGAATGTTGTCCATTTCTTCTAGGTTATCAAATTTATTGGTGTATAATTCTACATAGTATTCTCTTTTGGTTTTTTGTATTACTGCAGTATCATTGAGATTTCTTCTTTTTCATTTCTTTGTTTATTTGTATTTCTTCTCTCGTGTTCTTGGTGAGTTTGGCCAGAGGTTTGTCAATTTTGTTTACTTTTTCAAAGAACCAGCTCTTAGTTTTATTGATTTTTTCTATTGTTTTTTGAATCTCTGTTATGTTGATTTCCTCTCTGATCTTTATGATTCCCTTCCTTCTGCTGACTTTAGGGTTTTTATTTGTTGTTGTTGTTGCTATTGTTGTTCATTTTCTAAATATTTTAGATGGTGGGTTAAGTTTTCTATTTGAGATTTTTCTTCTTTTTTGAGGAAGGCCTGTATTGCTATGAATTTCCCTCTAAGCACTGCTTTTGAGGCATCTTGTAGATTTTGAATCGTTGTGTCTTCATAATCATTTCTCTTGTGGTATTTTTTAAATTTCCTTTTTGATTTTCTCATTAACCCATTGTTTTTTTAGTAGCATGTTGTTTAGTCTTCATGTAGTCAGTTTTTTTTTTTTTATCATTTATTTTCCTGTGGTTTATTTCTAGTTTCAAGCCATTGTGGTCAGAGCAGATACTTGAAATAACTGCTATACTCTTAAAATTATCGAGATTGGTTTAGTGTCACATTATGTGTTCAATCTTTTAGAATGTTCCATGTGCACTTGAAAAGAATGTATATTCTGATTTTTTTTTGGATGTGATATCCTGAAAATGTCTGTTAAGTCTAACCTTTCTATTGTGTCATTTAGGATCTCTGTTGCCTTATAGATTTTCTGTCTAGAGGAATTGTCCATTGATGTGAGTGGAGTGTTAAAGTCTGCTACTATGATTGTATTCCCATCAATTTTTCCTTTTATGTCTGGGTGTTCCTATATTAGGGACATGTACATTGATGATTGTAATATCCTCTTCTTGAATGGATCCTTTTATCATTAAATAATGTCCTTCTTTGTCTTTCTTTATGGCTTTCATTTTAAAGTCTATTTTATCTGATATGTGTGTTGCAACTTCTGCTTTCCTGTCTTTTCCATTGGCATGAAATATGTTTTTCCATCCCCTCACCTTCAATTTATATATGTCCTTGGCCCTAAGGTGAGTGTCTTGCGGACAGCATACTGTATGGTCTTGCTTTTTTATCTAATCTGCCACTCTGTGTTTTTTTTTTTTTTTGAGCATTCATCCCGTTGACGTTCAAAGTAGTTACTGATAAATATGTACTTATTGCCATTTTAAGCCTTGTTTTTCAATTGATTCTATGTTTTTCCTTTGTCCCTTTCTTTTTTTGGTTGGATGATTTCCATTTATTTTATGCTTGTGTACTTTTATTTTTAGTTTTTCTTAATGCAATGTTTAGTTTTGATTTGTGGTTGCCCTGTTTTTCAAGTATATTAATGCCATCCTATATCTGCTTCTTTTAGCAATCAAACACATTATTTAAAAAAAAAAGAGTCTAGATTTTCATACTTTCCTTCCCTACGATTAATGATTTTGAAGTCCTTTTTTAACATCTTCATAGCTGTCCATTTGTTGTTCCTTTTGTTTATCATCACTTTTACAATAGTTTTTATTTATTTATTTTTCCTATTAGATCTGTATACTGGCTTACAAGTGATTGCTTTCCAGTTGTGATTTCCTCCATCCTATTTATTCTTACTTCTTTTTTATTTAGAGAAGCCCTTTCAGTATTTCTTTTAGAATGGGTTTAGTATTGCTGTACTCTTTTATCTTCTGTTTGTTATGAGAAATTCTTTATTTCTCCTTCTATTTTAAATGTATTTTGTGGGGAGTTACTATTTATTTTTGGTATGGGACTTTGTATATTTGCTGTCTCTTTCTTCAGTATGAGCAGGTTGTTATCCTCAGGATGCTGAGTGTGTTTCCAGAGAGAAGGAAGGAATGGCTAGAGCTAGTAGTCAGTGACTTGTTGCTTGGCTTCTGACAATAGCAGGGACCTTCAGGAAGGTGGTGCAGGGCCTGGGAAATGGTAATAAGCCTCAGGTGATTTAGGTGCTGTCTGGAGCATCTGGCAGTGGCAGTGGCAGGGTGTATGAATTCCCAGGAGAGTGAGAGCAACAACAGGTTGTTTTTGGTCACAGTGTTGTCCTCTCTGGTGCCTCGGAGGTGATACAGGCCACAAATGGTGCCTCTTCATGGACCGCTAATGGTGGTGGGCCATGCTTACCTCTGGAGTCAGAGATAAGTGCTGTGGTTTGTCCCTGCCATCTGTAGACCACACAAGACACACCCTGTCAGGCTTAGCCCATGCAGGAGGTGCTGCACAGGCCACTCCTAGTTGTAGGGTCTTGGGAAGTGACAAGGATAAAGCATGTGTAGGTGCTGCCTGGAGTGTTTGGTTGTGGTAGCAACAGGGCGGGTATGTTCCCAGGGGAGTGAGAGCAATAGTGGGTGGTGTTCCGTTGCAGTGCCCTCCTTTTTACCCATCTCTGAAGTGACTGGGTCTGCAGGTGGAGGCTGTTCACAGACCCCTTGTGGTGGAAGGCCATGCCTCCCTCTGGTTTCTAAGATGACTGCTGTGGTTTGCCCCCACTGTCTATAGAACATGCAAGAGGCACTGCATCATACTTAGCTCCCCACTGCCCTTATCCCTCACAAGCAGTACCCGGCCACACACAGACCACACAAAAAGCAGTCAGTCACCCATAGCCCCCTAGCAAGTGGCCTCCCCCCACTCATAGCCTGTACCAGGGGTGATTTGCACTCTCAGATCCCATGAACTTTCAGGGAGATTCTTATGCAGGTCTTGCCCTCCTCCTCTCACCCTCCCCAACAATGGCACCTTGCTTCTCCTATGGGCGCAGACCTCCTCCTGGGTTCCCTTGGCTCTGGTGCTCAGCTTCCCAGCCTGTGATTCCCTAGCCCTTGAGCCTATCTCTACACAGCCAGTCCTAGTCCTCTCTCCAGAACTGATCTCCAGAACCTGAGTCTCAGCACCCAGTCCCCACCTGAGTGTCTCAGACTGTGGTGTCTGGGGTGGTGTACAGATTATCTGTGAGACTCTTACTCTGCTTTCCCCTCCTCATTCCAGCTGCTGCCCTTTCTTGGCAACACTGAGGTCCCTCCTTCTTGGCTCATCTCTAGCCTCAGTTAGATGGCTTTGCAAGGCATAGGTTCCTTTTCTCTTTCTTAGGTCCCTCTCAGGAATGCTAGTTCCATCCTAATTCCTCCTCCTCTCTCTCCCTCTCCCTTTCCCTCTCTCTCTCTCTCTCTCTCTCTCTCTCTCTCTCTCTCTCTTTATCTTTTGTTCACCCAGCTATGTGGAGGGGGTTTCTTGCCCTTTTTAGAGGTATAAGTTCTTCTACCATCATTCAGTAGCTGTTCTGTGAAAACTGTTCTACATGTAGATGTATATTTTTGATGTGTTTATGGGAGAAGGTGAGTGTGATATCTTACTCCTATGCCATCTTGATCCTTCTCCAAAGAAGCTGATTTCAACCTCGTGGTTGACCTTGAGGTGTTCATGATTTTGGTGAAGGAAGCGACTGCAAATGTGGTGGAAATAGCAAGAAAATTAGAATTAGAATTGGAGTCTGAAAATGTAACTAATTTGCTGCAATCTGATGATAAAACTCTTGATAAATTGATGAAGATTTGATTCTTAGGGATGAGGAAAAAAAACTGGTTTCTTGAGATGGAATCTGCTTTTGGTGAAAATCCTGTGAAGAATGTTGAAATGACAGCAAAGTATTTAGGATATTACATAAACTTTGTTGATTAAGCAGTGACAGGTTTTGACGTGATTGATTCCAATTTTGAAAGAAGTTCTATTGTGGGTAAAATGCTATCAAAAAGCACTGCATGCTCGAGAGAAATTGTTTGTGAAGAGTCAATTGATATGGCAACTCTATTATTTTACTTTAAGCAATTTCCAAAGCTACTCCAACCTTCAGCAGCCATCAACATGGAGAGAAGATCAGCAAAAAGATTATGACCCACTAAATGTTCAGGTTATGATTAGCATTTTTTAGCAATAACATATTTTAATTAAGTTATATATATAACTATGTAGAGAGACATATTGCTATTTGTAAATTAATAGACTACAATATAAGTTTTATTGGCACTGGGAAGCCAAAAATATTGTGTGAATTGCTTTATTGCAATATTACCTTTACTTTGATGGTCTGGAACTGAACCTGCAATATCTCCTAGGCATGCCTATATCAGGCAGAGATCCAGGAGTAGCACACGATTGGACCATGAAAATGAAAGCCAGAGATAAAGGCAAATGGATTCACATGGGACATCAGTTCTCTGAATGGACAGATGATTACATGTTGCTTCATTTCTTGGATTCCTATCACTTGAAGCAACAAATTACTAATGAAATATATGCTTTGGATAAAAAAGATAAACAATAGCAGCTCATTTTAGTCAAGAGAAGAAATGCTAAATGTATTGAAGATTGGAGCTGAGTAATTGAGTGGGGTATTAGTGCTATGAGCAGTATTTTCAGTTGGAATTTAACATATAGAGTCTCCCTATTTAACATATTTTAAGACTGTTAGACTCTATGTGAATAATTTATTTATTATATAAGTCTTATCCTTGCTATCACTTTCTGCATGTGTTAGTAGTTTAAAAATTCAGGCAGATCCTATATAAATAGCTAGTTGCACATCACAAGTAGTAAGGCAATAGGTGATCAGTTTCACACTCTAAATCATGATCAAGTATGCTTGGGATTAGACAGCATTTTTTAAAATCAGTTCTTCATTTTATGCTGACTTTTCTTTGGACCTCTTTAATTACATGCATATTTTGCACATGTGAATCAGGGACATCTGATTAAATCTCTTGGAAAATTACTTCCTTAAGGCCTTAAAGAAATTATCAGTATGAAACAGACTTTCATTTAGTTTTCCTTTTCTTATTGTGGTAAAATGTACGTAAAAATTACCATTTTAACCACTGTTAAGTATATAGTTTTGTGGCCTTAAATACCTTCACATTGTTATATAACCATCCCTACCATATATGATTTTTATCTACACAAACTGAAACTTCATTTACATCAAACAACAACTTCCCATTCTCCAATCCCACAAGTTCAATGGTGTCTAACATTTTACTTTTAGTTTTTATGAATTTGACAGATTTAAATACCTAAAATAAGCAGAGTCATACTGTTTGTTTCCTTTTTTCTCTGGCTTATTTCACTTAGCCTAACGTCTTCAAGATTCATCTATGTTGTAGTATATTTAAGATTTTTCCTTCTTTTTTAAGGCTGAATAATATTCCATTTTATTCCTGTTTATACATTCATCTAATAATGGGCATCTGAATAGTTTCCTCCTTTAGTGTATGGTCATAATGCTTCTATGAACATGATGTACAGTTATTTGTTCAGGTCCTCACTTTCAGTTATTTTACATATACACCCAAAAGCAGAATTGTTATCATATGATAATTCTGTGTTACATATTGAGAAACCACCATGCTGTTTTCCATAGAAGGTGTGCCATTTATGCTTCTGCTAGCAGTGCACAAGTGTTTCATTTTCTTCACATCCTCACTGGCACTTATTATTTTTTTACTTTTATAACCAACCTACTGACTGTAATGTAGTATCTTATTTTGGTTCTATGATTACATTTTTAAGAGCATAAATATATAAGATATTTTGTATTTTAAAACTCAGAGTTCCTCTGTACAATTAGCAGCACTATGAGGGATGCAGACCACTGGACAGGGAACGGAAATTAGATATGTCCTAGGGCCAGTTGTAACTTTGTAGGAGGTTTCACCTGCTGTTCGAGAATTGGCTCTATAATCTACATTTCCTTAAATCCTACTTTAGCTACTGTTGTGAATTTGTCAAATACACTTTTAATGTCCTATGGTACTCAGAAAGCAGGATAAGGGATGTTAAATAAGAACTTCGATTTCATAGATTTAAGCCTGGAACAATATAAATAAACTTCAAAAATAGTCACCCATCAGAATAACAGCTAACTGTTCAAATAGTTGACACATTATCAGTTGAATTATTCAAAGAAAACTCATGAAGAGGATATAAGAAAAATATATGTTGATCAGAGACTAGACCCAATAAATGCCAAAGCCTTTTTCACTTCTCAAATCCTGCATGAATTAATCTTACTTCGAACAATGCATGTTATGTTCCAAAAGATGTGCCCTAACCTTTAAAAAAAAAAAAAGTTTACCTTTATGTCTATGAGGCACATGCACATTCAACATATTCACAAATATCTGGCTTCCCTTCCCTTCCAGGCACCCTGGAGTAGTAAACGTTCCCCTTACCTTTGAAGTAGCTATACTAATTATGGTGACTGAATATTGGTGGAAATGATGCAAACAACTTCCATGCTGAAGTAGTCAGATGCAGAAGAGGGATCCTCTAACCATGCTCTTTCCATGCCGTGACAATCATGAAAATGTGTTGATAAGGACCCTCAATCAACCTGAATCACTAATGACCATGATTAATAATTCCTCTAACCCCTTTCCCTCCCCATGTGATCCACTTGCATTGGATATTATTTTGTGAGTGAGAAATAATCTTTGTTGTTTTAAGCCACTGTTTTTTTTTCATTTGTTTTTTTTTTGACACAATAAAATCTAACTTATCCTGTCCACCATAGTGTATGACTGAATTTTGGTTTCTTTCCTTTTTTTTTTCCTTATGGTACTATATTCAGATTTGCTAGAAATGCTCATATCTCCATAAAATCAAAATACTAATATCTAACATTCTAATATATAAAATTTGGGATTCAGGTTATTACAGGCTCAGGCAACCAACAAAAATTCCCTGAGATAATTCTGGGTGTTATATAAGTTTCTAGTTTAAACTGTAGATATCCCTTATAATATCATCAGAATGTTCTAATGAGGAAAGAGGGACTTAAGACAGAACATTGGAAAATGGAGGTTCTCACTTTAGTCTCATCAGATAACTGGGAAATTCATAAATTGTGTATAGTCTTCATTGAGAAATTTGGATTATAAAAGTGATTGCTTTAAGATGTCCCTTCACATACTTACTCTTTTTTTTGTAATTAGAATTTTATTTTTTTATTTTTTTATTAAATGTTTTTTTCTTAATGGATTTTATTTCAGTTATAGCTGTACATAAATCATCATGTCAATTTTAAAGATTTTTTATCCCAAACCCACAGTGCATCCCCCCCACCCCCCAGATTGTCTTATTTGAAAAACCAAAAAAAAAAAAAAGAGTAAGTATGTGGTGACAAGAAAATGAGCCCCTCTTCAATCTGATGTTTTTTTTTTTTTCTGAAAACTTTATATTCTTGGGTAAAATGTAAGATATTTAAAAACCACAGTAGCTCAACAGTAACTTAAACTGGTTCAAAGAGGGGATTAAATTTATGGTCCCTGCTTCAGTGTAGTTTATGAGTCTCTTTGTCTTGGTCTATTCTGGGGGTGAATGTAACATGTAATAAATATTATATATGTGTTTTATATATTATGTAAAACATATAATTAAGAAAATTTGTATCACTTAGTCCACTGTAGAAAGTAAATATACTATCATGAAAAAAAAATAAAAAAATAAAATGTCCCTTCACAAAATAAATGCATGGATTAAAAGAGATCATATACAAGCAATAATATCCCAGGATGCAGAAGTCCACTATGAAGGAAAAAAAATAGAATAAAACTCAGCATAGACAACTATGCAAAAACATTTTAACTTCCAAAAGCTTAGAATCTCTCTAGAAGTATGCAGTTCATGGATAGTGGATATAAGAAAACTGACCTCATCATATTTTAGTCTTCCAGTGGTGTAATGTGGATATGGCTACATTTTTTTTCTATAAAATAGGAACAATGCTATGAGCAGAACTCTATATCCCTAAAAGAGAATTCTTACCAGTTTGTAGACCTATAAATTGAGGCGATACCAGTAAACCTCTCTTCTCCAGTGGTTCCTGTGGAAATAAAATCTATTAAATTTAAAACAATCATTTTTAAAATCATGAACAAGGTACCCTAACTTAAATGAAATATAATATGGTCTTTGTTACTGAATTACTGCCCAGTAGAGTCCTATGAAAGCGTTAAACACTACACTGATTATAAGAAAGATTCCATTTTTAGGCCACTCAAGTTTGCTGCCTGAATTTAACTCTATAAATGGCATTCACTGGCTCAAGCTGCACACTGAATCATCCTGAGTTAGAAATGTTCCCTGCCTCTGACCTCACAGATTATGCCCAATGCTATAAATTTTTGTTGAGCTGGAATGTTCACTTACTCTGCTTTATTAGATAGGAAATGATTATCATTGCTCAGGCTATAATTGCCTTTATCAAATTTGACCACTTGAAAACAATTGATGAGCAATGCTCTTTTGCTTGTATTGTGTGACAAATTTTATTCAGAAAGCCCTACCTATTCCAGCAGAGCAAAAATTTTATGGGAGGAATGGCTGTGAGTTGACATACTTTAAGTGTAAGTTGCTTTCTCAGAACCACAAAAGCAGGCAGTTATACACATGAGTTGAAATTGTCTAATGCTCATTTGCAGCAAGGCTTTAAAATATCAATTTTTGTGTGCAAAATATGATCATACATGCTCCATGAGCATTTGCTCTAATTTTTAAATGCAGAATTTCAGAATATAAGGACAGATATCATACATTATTTATGACAGAAAAATAACAAGTACATTTTCTGTAATAATGGCCAAATTTCTATCCAAAATTTTAAATTATGTAATTTTAGTCCAGACAAATAAAATACATTAATTGTACAACTATGCAAACATTTTGAGAAATATCTTGGGGAAAAAAGAAACAATTGTGGTTTCTTATAAGAAACCATTTTAAGTAATGACTTTTGTGTTTTTTCCTAAGGCTGCTGTAACAAATTATGGAGACTACGTGACTTAAAAAAAAAAAAAAAAACAGAAACTTATTCTTTAACAGTT
Organism: Catagonus wagneri; assembly: GCA_004024745.2. Classification (NCBI taxonomy): domain Eukaryota; kingdom Metazoa; phylum Chordata; class Mammalia; order Artiodactyla; family Tayassuidae; genus Catagonus; species Catagonus wagneri. Next base: position 2,225,696 of record PVHT021183696.1, read on the forward strand.
TTGGAGGTCAGAAATTCTGAATCAAGGTGTCAGCAGTGCTACACTCCTTCGAAGGGTCCAGAGAAAAAAGTTTTTTTTGCCTCTATCAACTTCCAGTGGCTCCAGATGTTTCTTGTCTCTGCCTCCATCATCACATGCTTTGCTTCTGTGTCTTTATCTCTCAAATTCCTATCTAATTTTTCTTTTGTAAAGTCTTAGAAGAACATTTGTCACTGGGTAGACCCTAAGCCCAGTGAAATTTCATCTCAAGGTTCTTAACATACTTCAATCTGCAAAGTCCTATTTTCAAGTAAAGTCAGATTCACAGGTTCCTAGTGTTATAAAATGTACATAATCTGTTTGTTTGTTTGTTTAAACAAGGATAGAGGCACCAATCACCTCCCAACCCCATTTTCTTCTAAAATATTTTAAGAATTATTCCATGTTTGGGAGATCATCCCTATAAAATGTGAAAACCTTTTAAAACATCAGTTATTTTAGCCTTATCTATAAGCTGAGGTACTTAGTACTTGCTGAGGTACTTGCTCTTTCTCTATTATGGGATTGGTAGAAGAATCAAAATCGAAGACAAGATGATTAGATGAAATGAAATGGTAAATGTGAGAGAATCAGGAGGAGCTAAATTATGCAAGAATACAGGTGGAATTATTCACTTTCTTTGTAGTAGTCCCTCAAACTCAATAGGAAAATATTACTCTGTCAGCAATAACGTTCAAATAACTGGTTTAGATAAATAAATTAAGGGAGATGATAAACTACATTTAGTTTATCATAGTGAAGTTCCCATCGTGGTGCAGCAGTTAACAAATCCAACTAAGAACCATGAGGTTGCGAGTTCGATCCCTGGTCTCGCTCAGTGGGTTAAGAATCTGGCATTGCCGTGAGCTGTGGTGTAGGTTCAGACACGGTTCGGATCCCACCTTTGCTATGGCTGTGGTGTAGGCTGGCAGCCATAGCGCCGATTAGACCCCTAGCCTGGGAACCACCACATGCCACAGGTGAAGCCCTAAAATGACAAAAGACAAAATAAAAAAAAATATGCACTGTATCAGATATCACTCTTAAATACCTGAAAGTATTAATAATAGCATTGTGTCCATAATCATTAATTCACATTTTCTGAATAAATTTTTCTCAAATGAAAGATAAATTGTTTAATTCTCTTCAAAATTTTGCATTTAAATTATTAAATGTCAATAATTATTTAATGATGTTATGTTGCTTAAATAATGCATAGATAGAGAGATGATAGATAGATAGATAGATAGATAGATAGATAGACAGACAGATAGAAATATTTTTCAAATTATGCTGTCCTTTGTCAAAGACATGGTTTCTTTTAGGTTAGACTCTTCTGAGAAACTTCCTAATATCTGCAGTGATTTGAAAAGTGTGTAAATTATTCTGCACATATGGGAACTTATTTGGAACTCCTTAATTCAGAATATTTTATTGCTCTTAGTGCAAGTAGATGAAGTTTAAAATTAAAGAGGTAGACATTTTGGTTAATCAAATGGGATGACTTACAACCTATGCATTTATATTAATGTATAGATAATAGATAATAATGCTATCTTGGTTAAAAGGCTTACATATGTAAAGTTCATCTCTAGAAGACCTCATCTGCCTACTTAGTAGACCCTTATCCCTTAAGTATTTTGATACTTCTCCTCCTTTCTTTTCCTATTCAAAGTCTAGAAATCTGCAAGTTCATATAGACTAGCATCCTCAAACACTCTGTCATGTCTTCTGTTTCCATTTAGTCTAACGCTTTGGGTATACTTCACATTTTGAATGATTTGGTGACCCCTGTTCCCTGCTTCTATAATAGTTAAGTGTATCCTCACTGCAGGCAGACGTTCTCCCTACCACCTTCCCCCTGAAAGCCCATGCCCTTTGTTCTATGTCTAGCACTCTAAACTTTTGAAGTCTGGCAGAGAATTTAATAATTCTCCAAAATATTCACCATTATATATCATGAAAATCATTCTAATTTTAAAAAGGAAAAGTAACAAGAAAAAATACAATAGCAGTTTATATCTATATGTAAGTGTGTAGTCCACCTTCATATGTTCAAAGACCAAATGCAACCTGAGAGGCTAATATAGGTATTGATTGAATAACCACTATCTCCAAATTTTTCTATGATGTTCCCATTTGAATTTACTGAAATGTAAATACAATTAGTATATTTAATTAGAGATTATTTCCTGGAGAGGGTGTGGAGAAATGGGAACCCTCCTGCACTGTTGGTGGGAATATAAATTGGTACAACCGCAATGGAAAATAGTATGGAGGTACCTTAGAAAATTATATGTAGAACTACCATATGACCCCGCAATCCCACTCTTGGGCATATATCTGGACAAAACTTTCCTTGAAAAATACACATGCACCCCTATGTTCATTTCAGCACTATTCACAATAGCAAAGACATGGAAACAACCTAAATGTCTATCAACAGATGAATGGAATGAGAAGATGTGGTATATATACACAATGGAATACTACTCAGTGATAAAAAGAACAAAATAATGCAATTTGCGGCAACATGAATGGAACTAGAGACTCATACTAAGTGAAGTATGTCAGAAAGAGAAAAATACTAAATGATATCACATATCTGGAACCTAATATATGGCACAAATGAAACTTTCCACAGAAAAGAAAATAATGGACTTGGAGAAAAGACTTGTGGTTGCCTAGGGGGAGGGGGAAGGAGTGGATGGACTGGGAATTTGGGGTTAATAGATGTAAACTATTGTCTTTAGAATGGATGAGCAATGAGATCCTCCTGTGTAGCACTGGGAACTACATCTAGTCACTTATGATGGAGCATGATAATGTGAGAAAAAGGAATGAACATATGTATGTGTGACTGGTTCAATTTACTGTACAGTAGAAAACTGACAGAACACTGTAAACCAGCTGTAATAGGAAAAAAAGTTTAATTAACATGTAAAAAATCAAATAAATTCTATATGAAGGGATAGGTAAACTGGTATGGGGATATTTAAAAGGGTAGAGCCTGGTTTTCCTTGTGAAAGGGCTGCTTGTGCCACAGCTCAGTCCCCATTTTAGCCCCGTTTCTTACCCCTGTTTCTATTGCATCTGTGTGTCCCTGATACCAGGGCAACTCATCCTTCTCCAGAAAATATAGTCTCCTTTGGGATGAGGGAAGGTGGTAAGGTAAAATCATGTTTACAAAATAAACTTATGTAGATAATAAAAAAATTAGAGATTATTTAATTCAACTTATGTTGAAGGCTAAGTAAATATAGGCCTAAAATGTCAGAGGACATATATGACCCCGGTATTTTACAGCATGAGTTCTGGATCACATGAGTAAAATAAATGAATGCGCTAATGACTATCTCCTTCTTTCTTATCATCTCTATTTATCATGAACAATAGAAAGGAAAAATAAAGCAGCATCCTCCATTTGGCACCACTGATAAATGAACATTCTTCATTCTGACCTTTGTTTCCATAGGCACATCAATTAAGACTGCACTGTTTTGAAATATCCAAATATGCCATACTTTATAGAATCTTGGAAATCAAACATTGGGGATTATTTTTATTCAATGGCTTATTAAAAGAGATCAAGCCATAGAAGCAGATATTCTTGCAATAAAAAGCCTTTACATGCTGATTATTTTTCAGTCACTTTGGCAGCTGATACCCTGTTTCTGTGTCTGTTCCTTATTACGTTTTGGGAAATATGAACTCTATCAAGGCTGAAATATGTGTTGTCTTCTCACCTAACATATACTTGAATTATAAAGGATGTAGCTATAATTTGCACAAAAGTTTTATGACTGTAACATGGTAGGCTAGGTTTAGATTTCCACTAATGATCTCCTGAATTTAGATCTATGTATCTTGGGTGCTTTTTCAAGTTATGACCAAATCAAATAAAGTGCACACAGAAGTAGGCATCAGTGAAGCTAGGAGATACCTTTAACTCTTGCCTGAATAAATACTCTATCATATTGCAAAGACACATAAAAATTAATCAAAATTAATGTATATAAATGAAATCTGCCGGATATTTAAATTGAAACAGTAGTAACTGAATAAAACAAATTGAGTATATTGCTTTTTATACTTAATAGAATTAAACAATTGAAAACCTCATTGTTGTGAGACTATATAATCACCATTCATAGTGAGATGATCTTGTTCAAATAGTACATTTAAACCCTAACTTTGTAATACTGCATTCTTACAACTCTTTCTCTCTTTTTTTCTCTTCTTCTTTTTAGATACAAAAATCTGTAGCACCTTTATTTCTGAGAAATTATTTGTTAATGTTTCGATTATGCTATCTTGTTTTCCTCTCTCCCTTTCACTACAAAACATTAGCAGAATTTTTTTTCTGTGTCAGATACTCCGATAGGCTCTTTGGAAACAGTAGCTAAGATATGGCCCTTATTATCAGGAAGTCAACCATGGAAAGCCTGGGAAAGGAGTAGGTAAATACCAGTCATCTTTGTAGTTCTAACTGATGTGCGTGTACACACACACACACACACGCACACACACACACACACACGGACTATCTACTTTGGTGATGGAGATTCTGATTTTGGAAAGTGACATAAAATTACAAACACAAAATCATGTAGAGAGCCTTGAAAAGATATGAGCACATGATAGCCCAGAAGCTTAACATCCCAGATCAATCCACCTCTACTTGTTTAAAGCCAGGGTGAGTGTGTGAGTGAGTGTGTGTGTGTGCGCACGTCTGTGTGTGTATTGCTAAATCCAGGCTTTCTTAATAGAAACAACAATGATAATAATGTTGAAATTCTCCTAAATGTGATACAGTATGTTGAATGAGCTCTTAGGAACTATAGTCTGTGATGTTGTACATTAAATATGGCACCTGAGCAAATCATTCTAGAGTAAGTACATGCAATCTTAATTTTTCTCTTTCAGCTCTTTTAAGCTAATAATTTAAGGGAAATGTTTCTTAACATTATAGCCACTCCTATCCTTAACCATATCCCCTTATAGATGTCCTAAATCTGCTATAACAAAGTGCCACAGACTGGGTAGCTTAAATGAGAGGGTTATCTGTTTTCTCACAATTCTGGAGGCTTAGAAGGCTGTGATTAAGGTGACTTCAGGTTTCCTCTGAGGCCACTTTCCTTGACTTATTGATGAGCATATTTTTATTTCTTCACATGGTGTTCCTTCTGTCATCTGTGTACTAATTTTTTCTTCTTTTGAAGACATGAGTCATATTGGATCAGGGCCCAAAAAAAGACCTCATTTCAACTTAATCACCTTTTTAAAAGCCTTATCTCTGAATGCAGTCACATTCTGAGGTAGTGGAGGTTAGGGCCTCACCAATTGTATTAGAGGAACACAGTTCAGCCCATAACACTGTAATGGGAACAGTCCTCCACTAAAGCATCATTCTCATACAAGACACAAGAATAGAATCTTGACCTTCCATTATCCCAAAGTTTATCCATAAATAATTTCAGTTTTTTGAGTCCCTGAAATTTCTCGAGCAGCAATAGATTTTATAGAAAAAGATCAATAAACTAATCCCTCCAACTATATCAACCTAGCTGAGTTTTAGGGAGCAGTGCTAATGAGCAGAATACAGAAACTGTAATATAGTTGGTAGGAAACATTATTTGTGTGGAGGTCAATTATAGCTACTCAAATTCCACTATATAGAAAACAATTTACATCACTAAGTATAAAAGGCTAGCACTTCTCTCATTAAAATGAAGAAGTTACTAATCCAAAATGATGTCTAGATAAGTAAGTAAATAAAAATTCTGGCCAAATAACATGCAATAATATTAGATGTCATAAATATTTATGCATTGTAGATTATTTATGCCTAGCTCTATAATTATTGCAGTTTAAAAACTACATTTCCAGCTGCCCTTTATGTAATAAGCTAAAAGATGAATACCCTCTAAGAAGAATATTAAGGCTTAATTACAAGTTCCACAACATGCTGCCAGGTAAAGTCACAATACTCATCTGTCTTCTCACTAGTGCCATAGAGACGAAATTATTGACATACTTCAAAGGGATGCTACAATAACATCCTTACAATCATTCCTAAATTAGTTATATTTATATAAAATATCTTTATGAATATATTATTTTAAGACTATACTATATGGCTTTAAATTGAAAAGTCCATAAATGCATGCATACACCTGTGTAAATAGGTATGCTTTCCAATTATCATTCTATAACAGGAAAGTATTCCAATTGCTTTGATTTTTCTTGTTTAGTATGGTGACACTCTGGACTGAGTAAACCTCAGCATTCTATTCTTTTGCAAAGAGTAAATTAGGTTTTATCTATTACATGGTTCTATCTATAATTTGCCTGAAATTTGAAAGGTAGAGGTAAATGAAAAGAAGACTTCTACTTTCTCTTTTGTACTTTTTAAAAAAATTTTCCTTCTTGTAAGAAAAAATGTGTTTACATGAAGATTCTCAGCAACTACATTCCAGTATCTATTCTCCAGCTTTCTAGGTGTCAAAAGACAGGGAAAATAGTATCAAAGCCTTTTTTTTTTCTGAATTCTATATTGCAGTTATAAGCATAAGTTTTTTTTCTTTTCTAGAATTCAAATGCTGGTGGTCAGAGTTGTTTCCCTGGTAGGTCAGTTCTGGAAAACATCCTTAGAGCTTGAGACTAGGCCACTTTCCTCTAGTCCTTCCAATAATTTTGGAAGGAAAATTACCCAAAGTTCCTAATTTCTTGTCTGGTAAATGTGTTCCCACCATGTTTAGACCTCATTCCATATTCCATGGACTGTTTTATTATTTTTGTTCCTTATCTTTTTTTTTCTTTTGCTTTTTAGGGCCACACCTGTGGAATGTGGACGTTCCAAGGATAGGGGTTGAATTGGAGCTTCAGATGCTGGCCTGTGCCACAGCCACAGCCATGCAGGATCAGAGCCACATCTGTGACCTACACCACAGCTCACGGCAATGCCAGGTCCCCAAGCCACTGAGTGAAGCTAGGGATCGTACCTGAATCCTCATAGTTGGATTCATTTCTGCTGCGCCACAGTGGAATTCCCATTATATTTGTTCTTAAATTTTAATGGTGTTTTATTTTAGCAAATTGATCCCACATTTCCTGAGAGCTCATCTCTGCCATTTCTCATTTCCTTTAGATAAATAACTAGACTCAGATTCAAGTGTGCTCTAAAGATACCGTTGAAAAATTTTACCCAGCCGATAAAAGCTTATACAGCAAAATAACTGTAAAATGTTGCTGATTAATACAGGAAATGACCTGGTAACTACATATAAAAATAATTTTACTAGTGCTAGAATAAGTAAAAAGAAGTGCAACGTTAAGCCAAATGCATTAGTATGGATGAATTTACCACAGATTCTGGAAGAGATTCTAACCGAATGCTCAGCTGTTTGGCAAGAAATTTGGACCAGTAGTGTACTACGTTAAATGGAGTAGAAATTTGAGAAATTCAATTGTATAATGAAAAGAAAAGCATACAAAGGCAGGCTGAGAGCCTTGTTGAAGGGATTTGTCCTATGTTCATATATTTGTTAATCATCAAGAAGATCCAGAAGACACTCCTTTCAGCAAGATTTTGTGGCTGTAGTTGTCCTCAGCAAGATGGAAACAAAAATATGAATATTACTACTGAAATGGTATATTTGATTACAAATGGCATTATACAATCCCAGAATAACAGGGGCAAGAATTAGCACTTAACCACAAGGTGCTAATAAGTTTGATCATTGTAATGGGTATTGGGGAGACAGTGGTGAATAGAATCCTTTTGCATACAGTCATTTTTGCTCTTACCTAATTGATGTTTTCACTAGGATTGAAATAGATGATATGCCTACTAAGTGGATGCTTAATTGTAAAATTAAAGTATAAAATTGAAATTCACTTTTGAACAGAGTCCTGGATAGAGTCACTGCAATGGGTAATCATGGTCTTTAATCTAATTACTATATCTGAATCATTTCACAGAACTTGACCACTGGAATTGAGGAATCTTGATATGTTAAAAAAGGACACTTTTTAAATTTACATAAATATATTCTCTAAATTTTCATCCAGCATTCCCTAAATTGATCAAAGTCCATCTTCAAGTACAAATGTGTATTGGGGAAAAAATAGACAACTGGACACTGGTTCTGAGCCAGTGCCAACTCTCAGGTATCAGAATACAACTGTAATATACTGGTCAGAGTTATGGAGGTTATCTGAGAGTGATTTAGCCAAATTAAGGTAATAACTATGCCTGTTTGTGTTTGACTGATTTTTATTTTGACTATAGATCATATCTCCCTCATCCTCAGCATCCTTCATAATTTTTAATAATATTTCAGATATCATTACACTTTAAAGCCTGTACAAGCTATTATGCATATATGCAGACACATAGACACTAAATACAGACACATGCATAAGTACATACATTTACTTATATGTGTATGTGTGTGCATGCATTCTTTTCCTTCTCTCACTTTCTGTCCCTCATTTTTCCCTCTGTTTCTTCAACATTCTTTCCTCTAAGAAACTAGAATGAGAAACTAATCATGACGACCTGATAAACAGTTGAACTTGTTTGAGGTTAGGTGTCCGTTTAAGCAAGGTTTTAGAATACAAGCTCTAGGAAATCAAAAGAAACTCCTGGGAACCTCCATATGCTGCATGTTCAGCTCTAAAAAGAAAAAGGAAAAAAAATGACAATAGCTAGGCTGTGAGACTGAAATACCGTGTGAGACTTACAGATTGCTGGATGTTGATGGTGCATGACAGTGACATGTAGATTTCCCAAGACTGAGAGACTATGATATCACATGATTCATTACCATTTTGCAGTGTTGGACTCAATCTCTGTTTTCTCAGCAAAATTCCCATGTAGGAGAATTACTCAACGGAGGGCATTCCCTTCCTTTTGGTGTTACTCTAGATTAAAACACAACACATGTTCAGCTGATTTGCCAAAAGATTGGACGGTATTCTCTAATCTGAGCAAAGAGTATCCTTCTATGGTAGGCTTACTCCTCTGCCTCTCCAAAAACCAATAGTATCATCTAGCCCAAGTGTAAAAGCTAGTTCATTTCTTTCTCATCTAGAAATATCTCACTCGTGTAATTCAGTTCTTTTAGATTTCTACATGTTCATAGCTCTCTAATGGTTTTATGATTTAAAAATATCTGGTTTCTTATTTTGATGGTATGAAGACTTCCGTATCCATTTATTTCCTAATTATAATAGACCAGTATGTTTTAATACTTGATGGTTGTTTTACCCAGGGTTCTTCAGTACTACAAGTGTTTTGTTTGGTTTTGGTTTTATTGTTTTTTTTTCCTTTGTTTTATTTTTGGTTTTGTTTTTCTCATTTTTTTCTTTTATCTTTCCTGAACAAAGTTAGTATTGTTAAGAAATGACTATAGTATTATAAATTTATTTCATATAATTTGTAAACATTATTTTTGTGCATGTCTAGTTTACTTAAAACTAAAATTTTCTTTAAACTGATAACTATCTATAAACATAAAAAATATCCAGTAATGCACTCCTATGCTCCTGTCATACCCTTTCTCATTTAAAAATATGGGATACTTTGGGAATATTAATACATTTTAAATAAATGTATTATTGTATCAATAAGTAAAGTGCTAGTTTCCTTCTTTTGTCCCTATAAGAGGACACTTAAGAACAGAGATTAGTAAAGTTTCTTATTTACAGTAGACAGCAGCAATTATTATAGTGGATCTGAAAGTCTAATGGCCTACATTCAAATTCTAAAACTACAGATGACAGTTTTATAACTGTGACCAATTGAATGAACCTCTTTAATATCTAATATTTAGGTTTTTATCTGCAAATTACACATAGTAATGTCTTAGGACATTATGTGAGATAGAATTATGTAGTGCAGGCAGAGCACTTAGAACTATGCCAGAAAGAAAATTCTTAGTAAATGTTAAGTATAATTCTCTTAACAGAAACAAAACCAACAAAAATTCTTCTATCAGTGGTGATATACCATAACTGCCATTTCTTGTGTTCAGTGGTTTTTCCTCTTAATTTATTTTCTGTATTGTCTCCTGAATAATATTTCTTTTTTTACATTTTTTTTTCAGGGCCATACCCATGTCATATGGAGTTTCCCAGGCTAGAAGCCGAATTGGAGCTACAGCTGCCAGCCTACACCACAGCCACAGCAACGCAAGATCCAAGCCGTGTCTGCGACCTACACCACAGCTCATGGCAACGTTGTATCCTTAACCCACTGAGTGAGGCCAGGGATCAAACCCACAGCCTCATGGTCCCTAGTCAGATTCGTTTCCTTGTAATCACAACTGGAACTCCCGAATAATATTTCCAAATGAAAATTTGATCATGCCATTCTTTTGTTTATCACAATTCTTTTGATCCCTTTGCCTTTAAGATAAAACAGACACTTTCCTGAATATTTTCTGTAAATATATTTAAAGTGGAAATTCAATTAGCTATTGGTATTTTCTAAACTTCACAATTTATAAAGAATAATAACTTTATTCTTAGTGAAATGAGTCAGAGAACGGCAAATGCTGTGTTTCCACTTATATGTGGAATATGTATAAAATAAACAAATGAATATACCCCCCTCAAAAAAAAAAAAACTCCACAGATATAGAAAACAAACTAGTGGTTACTAGAAGAGAGGAATGTGAGGGGAGGGGCAAGATATGTAAAGGGGGATAAAAGACAAAAACTGCATGCATAAAATGGTAAGTTTTGGAGTTCCTGTTGTGGCTATTCACAAGGAAGATATTTTAGTATGGTTATTAAGGTTCCAGTCATGTTTTAAATTCCTTTAAAATAAAAAAATACTCTCTCAGTATAGCTGATTTAAAAAAAATTGGATTCCTTTCATTTCTATTTCCTGTCTGATTGCTGTGGCTAGACTTCCAGTAGTGTGTTAAATAAAAGTGGTAAGAGTGGGCATAATTGTCATGTTTCTGATTTAAACTCATTGGGTTTAGCTTTTCACATTTGAATATGATATTAACTGTGGGCTTTCCACTATGGCCGTTTTTATGTTGAAATATATTTCTTCTATATCTACTTTGTTTTGAGAATTTATTTTGTAAATTAATGTTGAATTTTGTCAAAAGTTTCATCTGTATCTGTGGGGATGATTATATGATTTTTTTTTATTTTTCAGTTTGTTAATGTGGTGAAGAATCACATTGTTTGATTTGTGGATATTAAACCATCCTTGCATATCTGCCATAAATCCCACCTCAGCATGGTGTATCTTTTTAATATATTGTTGAGTTGGATTTTCTGAGGTTTTAATGAAGATTATTGCATTTATATTCATCAGTGATTTTGGCCTATAATTTTCTTTCATTGTGATATATTTGGATTTGTTATCAGAGTGATGATGGACTCATAAAATGAGTTTGGAAGCATTCCTTCCTCTTCAATTTTTTTGGAATAATTTGAGAATTGGAGGGACTGACACTTCTTTAAAAGTGTGATGGAAATCACTGAAAAGCCTTCCAGTCCTGGACTTTTGTTTGTTAAGAGTTATTTCATTATTGATTTGGATTTCATTACTGGTCTGTTCATATTTTCTATTTCTTCCTGACAGTCTGGGGAGATTATACATTTCTATAAATTTGCTTATTTATCCTGAGTTGTCCATTTTATTGATGTATAATTGCTTATAATAAATCTTATATGATATTTTGTATTGCTATGGTATTTGTTGTAACTTCTTTTCAATTTCTGAATTATTTATTTATTAGGGCTAAATGTTTGGCATGCAGAAGTTCCCAGGCTAAAAGTCAAATCAGGGTTGTAGCTGCCAGCCAACACCATAGCCACAGCAGTGCGAAACCTGATCTGTGTCTGATCTGCACCACAGCTCAAGGCAATGCTGAATACTTAACCAACTGAGTGAGGCCAGAGGTTGAACCCACACCCTCATGGATACTAGTCAGTTTTGTTACTGCTGAACCAAAATGGGAACTCTTTCAATTTCTTATTTATTTATTTATTTATTTTGATAAGGGCCTTCTCTCTTGTGTTCATGATGAGTCTAGATAAAGATCAATTTAATTTCTCTGTTCAAAGAACCAACTCTTGATTTCAACAGTCTTTTCTCTTTTTTGTTTGTTTTTGTCTTTTTTTTTTTTGTCTTTTTGGATTTATGTAGAGCCGCACCCACGGCATATGGAGGTTCCCAGGCTAGGGGTCTAACAGGAGCTGTAGCTGCCGGCCTTCGCCACAGCCACAGCAAGGCGGGATCCGAGCCGCATCCGCAACCTACACCACAGCTCATGGCAACGCTGGATCCTTAACCCACTGAGCAAGGACAGGGATCGTACCCGCAACCTCATGGTTCTTAGTCGGATTCGTTAACCACTGAGCCACGAAAGGAACTCCCCTCTTTTTGTCTTTATTTCTACTCTGATCTTTATTATTTATTTCCTTCCACTGACTTTGGGTTTTGTTTGTTCTCTTTTTTATAGTTCCTTTACATATAAAGTTAGGTTGTTTATTTAAAATTTTTCCGTTTCCTGAGATAGGCTTGTATCAGGATAAATAACTGCTTTTACTCTGTCCCATGGAATTTTGGTCATTGTGTTTTCATTTTCATTTATCTCCAGGTATTTTTTTTTTTTAACATTCCTCTGATTTCTTCAGTGACTTTTTGGTTGTTCAGTAGTATATTCTTTAGCCTCCATGTGCATGTATGTTTTGAACTGAAGGTAGTGTCATACTACTGGTAAGTGTGAACTTTTTCTTCTTTGGCTGACTGAGGGACCCCTGAGGGGATCATGGTGCTAGTGCAAGCTCACTGGTGGGCAGAACCAGATCCCAGGATCTAGAGCTCAGAGGCCCTGGAATCACAGAACTGGTGTTACAGGCCTGATAGTTGGAAGGACTGTGTTCTGCACCCTCTGGTGAATAGGGCAGGGTCCTGGGTCTTTTGGTCCATGAGGCTAGGTCCCAGGGGTGGCCAGGGAGCCAATGGGAGCTGATGGTTACTGCTAGCTTTCTTGTGGGTAAAACTGTCCCCACATGGCTAGCCGTGTCCCCACATGGCTAGTCCCCACATGAATCCTACCTGCCTCCTGTCTCTGTATGAGGCACTCTAAGATCAACAGTGGTTTTAACCCAGGCCCCTTTCAGATTCCTGATTCTTCTCTAGGTCTGGGATTGTGTAAGATTTTGTGTGTGCACTTTAGGAGAGGCATCTCTGTTTCTCACAGCTCTCTGTCTTTTCCCAAAGCTAGCCACACTGGCCTTCAAAGCCAGATATTCTGGGGGATCTTCTTCCCAGAGCAGAATCCTTAGACAGGGGAGCCTGACATAACACTTAGACCCCTTATCCTTCAGGAAAACTTCTGCAGTTGTGATTATTCTCCCATTTGTGAATCACCCATCAAGTGTGTGATTCTTTACTAAACCATGTATCGCCCCTCACACCTTTCTGGTTGTGGTTACTTCTTCATATCTTCATTTGTAGAAGATCTTTTCTGCTAGTTTTCAGATAATCCTCATCAATAGTTGCTCTATAAATAGTTATAAATTTGGAGTGCCCCTGGAAGGAGGTGAGCTAAGAGTCTTCCTATTCTGCTCTCTTGGCCACACCCCTTAATTCTGAATGATGTTATAAATGGATAAGCCTTCCCATGAAAACCCATATGGCCACAAAGAGAATATCAGACTGTATAAGGTACGATGGTCTGGATGGGCCCCCAGATGCTGCATATGTCTCTACTCCCCTCCCCCGGGAAAGATGCCAGTGGTGCTTGGTGCTAGCATTTGAGGCCCTCTAGTTTTTATATGTGTTTTTTTCATTTGTGTCTGTCCAACCTTTGGCATTTGTTTGGTTCCCTTGCAAATGGGAAAGAATCTGTTGACTATGTTTATATCTGTCTACGTTGAGACCTTTGCCTTTAAAATTGTATTTTTTTCTGTATGATTTACCAGATATGGTGCATCCCAATAGCATAGTTACCACTAAGAACTTAAAGTTCTACTAACACTATGCAGTATATAGTTACAAATATTCTACAGTCCAAATTCATAACAAGAGATTGTTACATAAAAAAAGTACATTAGAGACTGTTTGGGATGAAATTTTCAAGGAACACTTCATTTTTTTAGTAAAGAGAATTAAACATCAAAACAAATACATTTTAATTATCTGTAGTAGATGTGTTCCATAAAAACACAAGGAATTTATTGATATAGCAATTGTTCCAAGAACAAATTCTCGGTGGTGCCAGACTAATGTAACTTTTTGCTTGCATGGAAAATGTAAAACATGAACCAACAGTGGAATAGGAAGAACATCTGTGATCACCTTCTTCTTAAGAATATCTACATCTTAAGAAGTAAACCTGAAACTAATCCCCTTCACATTTCCATGTGCTTTCCTATCTCCAGTACATAGTGTTTCTAAAAGCCGAGACTCTAATGTGAATGGTTATTGACAAGATGAGGCAGTATCACTAGGAGAAAAGGAACCTAGGAGGTAATTTTTCAAATATGGGGTTTCATTTTCCTCATCCATCATCACATTTTGTGGCACACATAAAATATTTGGTGTAATTCCTCTCCAGGTATCTTCTCTCTTTTTCCTCCAAGGCTTACTGCCTTTTTGCCTCAGCTACTAGTCTAAAAGTTTAAATGTAAAATTGTATCCCTACTTTAAACCAATAATCTATGTGGTTTTGAAGTTTACCTTCAAAAATTTAAGTCTTTTAAATACCCATTTTTTTAGCTCTTATTTACTTTTCCACCCTCATCTCCCACCACGTCCTTCTTGGCACCATGTACTCCAGACACACATGACCTCTTTTTCATTTCCATAGTGTGCTGAGCTCTATGTTCTCTCAACCCCATGTTGTTCTGCTTCTGAAATACTCTTACATCACCTATGCCTCCTTCCGGTCTCTTTTGCTAAGATGCTTCAGACCTCAGCTTAAGTTTTAAGCATGAGGCCTTTACTGACCTTCAAGTTTGGCAATAATCTCTGTTATCTTTTCTCATGGGACTATGGCTCTTTCCATCATAATACAAAATAATTTGTGTTTATACATCATTTAGTGATTAGTTGATTAATTTATCTCCCATCCCTATGGAAACAGCACTCTTTATGACTAACATATCTGTCACACATATAAAAAATGCTCTCTCTCTCTTTCTATATTTATATATGTATTATATGTATATATATATATATACGCACCCACAGCATATAGAAGTTCCCAGGCTAGGGGTCTGCAGCTGCCATCCTACACCACAGCCATAGTAATGCTAGATCTGAGCTGTGTCTGCAACCTATACCTTAACCCACTGAGTAAGGCCAGGGATCGAACCTGTGTCCTCATGGGTTCATTACCACTGAGCCACAACAGGAACTCCCAACAAAGTATTTTTTGAATAAATAAATGAATGAATGCATTCATATTTTAAAAGGTTATGCTTAACAAATTCTAAAATAGCAGTAGGTAGTGGAGTAAATCTGTTTGTAGTATATAGTTATGGCCTTTAAAGAAATACATTTGATTAGTATGTATCTTAAGTAACATTATGAATTATTGAAGTAATGAAAAATAAATGCTTGAGATATTAGAAAAATAATACAAATAAACAAGGACGTGTTATTACTACTAGCAACTTTAATAGATGTAAAGGATAAGAATAGTGAGTGATTATGCACTTAGGCATTGAGCGAGGCCAATATAATTTTTCATGATAAAATGTTATACCTTAGACTAAGAGATTCAAAATCAAAATTTCCTCATGAGGGATAACTTTGTGGAATGAAACTGTGTATATCTGCAGGAGGCAGCATTTTTTTTTTTCTCACTTACCAAGTTCTTGCAACTCATTCTTGTAAAAAACGAAATGTCTGGCTCAAAAATCTCAGCATACTGTAGGCATAATTTCTGAATTTGTCCATTAAACAAATCTAGAGCAAGAGATACATCATTCTTGTTCTTGATAACAAGCAGATGTTCATAGCAGCTTGTGTCCAATTATGATACAAATATTTAAAATCTGCGTTGAAATACAGTCTTCAATCTTTGTAATCAGAGGCAAAGATGAGTGTGATTTTTCATAGAATTTATTTTAATGATGTTTAAAAGATAGCACAAGCTACAATGAATAAAGTCAACACTGACAGGTGGCATAAAATCCAAAGATGAACTATCCTGCCATACTCCACATTGAGGGTTTAGTGGTTGCATTTTATTCACGTTGCTTCTTAATATCACCTAACCACAATGGCCACATCAACCACATATCACCTCCAATGCTTTTATAAATTATACTATGGAATGAATGACTTATAGTAGAAAGCAAAAAAATGTTATAGGATAAATTAGACTACATAGTGAAAATCATATCAGTTACCCGGTGATGGGATTTTGCACATGCTACCTCAATATATAGCACCTTGGCGTACTGAATATTTCAGGCTAAGGGAATCTGAGAAAAATATCAGGAGAAGGAAAGCCATTCTAACTTTCACTCTCTTGAAGTAGGTCATGAGACCTTCATGTGATGTATGCCCTCTGTATACCCCAAAGAAAGGAACATGCTTATGTCTGAAAACAGAAAGATACTGAAAAGAATATGAACAGACCTTGCTAATTTTCCCATAGTTTACTACACCTACCCTATTCTCTTTGCCCTATCATATTTCTCCATGACTGTCCATCCTTTGTCAAATCTAGCATGAAAATACTCAGGTTAAGCTGTTTCTTTGGGTCTTTATTTCCTTGTGGAAGCCCCCATTGTTATATAAAATGTATATTAAATTATTTTTATGCTTTTTTCCTGTTAATCTCTCTTGTTGGATTAATTTTCAGACCCTGCCAGGGACTCTAAGATGGTTCAGGAAAACCATTTCCTCCTTTATACTAAGAAAATAAAAACAACAGAATTTTTTAAAAAACACAACAAACACTTAAGCATTGCCCTTATTATCTACATGTTTGATTCTCTGTCATTCCTATGGAAAAGTTTGGGCATGCCTGTGTGAGCCCATGTGGTGAGTGAGTAGGTTATGATATATGGGCTATTTGGATTTTACAGTAATAATTTAAGAAGGTTATCAGTTTGGCATTCCCTTTACCTAGCACTTTATCAAAAGATTGCAGTGTGTCTAGCAGAGAACATTAAAGATAAATGTTCAATAAGTATTTATAGAATTTTGTATTTCCTAAGACCACGGCTCATTGACTATTTTCCTCCAATAATTTACTCATAAAAACTAGAATTCCATTTAGAATGAAGTTAATTACTTAATAGCAGAAAGTTATTGAATTTCTAAGGAAGAATCACCTTCCTTAATCCTGACTTATTTAATGATCTTTTATTTCATCCAGCATCCATATTTTTGTAAGTTTGTTTCATTTGTTAAACCAGTTTCAGAATTAATTAGGAGAATAATGTATCAATAACAATTCCTCAGGAATTAATGAATTTAATAAAAGCTGTTTTTATATATTAAGGAATTATTTTTGAACATATACTCTAGAGAATAATATCAGTTCTGTTAGATCTGGTCTAAGAGTTTGGAACATTTTAAAACTTTATTTAAGAATAGAATTGGTCCATCCACTAACAAATTTTTTTTAATGATTTTATTACAGAGGATTAGTGATGTATATGAAGAACAGACTATATTGAAATAATTTTCAAGTAGAAGTTTTATATCTAATAATGACAAAAAAGGTTGCCATGATTATGTAAGACTGTTTATAGTAATTATTTTCAAACTGTCAATTTATTAGTGTATTATTAATTTCAAACTAATGTAAATAGTTAGTCTATTAATTGGAGCAGGTGAGTCCAGATTGATTAATCATTTTTATCTATATTTGAAAGAATACTTAACCTTATTAATAAGTCCTCTCTCTAGAGTCCCATTTTCATATCTCTATTTTTAAATAAATGCATTTTAAAAATGTTAGTCATTTACAATAGAAACATAAAGTAGAAGCACCAAGTGATGTTCTGATTGTTCCCCCATTTATAAACATCTGATGAAAATTCTTCCATAATACCTTATACTATATTGTGTTACTAATTTAGGTTATACAAACATGTATATTATATTTCCTTAATTTGTAAGAAAATCCATTGCTTCTATGTAGCTAGGAAGTGTCTACATATAAAATGTTTGAATAAAAGAATAATTGAATCACTTCTGAGTTGATAACCCCTCTAGTAAAATTCATCATCATAAGAAAATATCTTGAAGATGAGATAAACTACTAAATGTATCTTCTAATGATCAGTATGACTAGGAAAAAATTATTAACCCCTGAGTGTTCTTAGCATCTGCTTTTTCTTCCACAACTGAGTCTTGTGTATTTTGCGCAGCCTATTAAAAACAAGAAGAAAAAGAAACAAAGAGGAGAATTTGCTTCAGAACAGGGTAGAAATTCCTTTAGAAGGCTTAGGGAAAAGTGACATGATTTGAAAGAAAAAAGCCATATGGACTGGGTAACAGCTT
Source organism: Catagonus wagneri (assembly GCA_004024745.2). NCBI lineage: Eukaryota > Metazoa > Chordata > Mammalia > Artiodactyla > Tayassuidae > Catagonus > Catagonus wagneri. The sequence goes on from PVHT021183696.1 coordinate 2,244,222, forward strand.
TACATGCTGTTAAAACTTTGGGGAAAACTTTGCCATGTAGAAAAAAACTGAATGGGTGAGATTTTGAACAAAAGTTTTAAAGATACTTTTCACAGATTGAAAATTTTTTCCACCCTGATTTCCGTGTCCTCAAGAAACGATTTAAAGAGTAAAATGAGTCTCAACTAAATTTTCTTTGCTGATTTGTGATTTTTTGAAAACTACATTATTTAGGGAATCTACTAGCTGAGTAGCCACTTGTATTTTGGTTACATGTATTGATGTCTAAAATGCAAACTAGGCATTTCACTTCATTAAAATGCCCAACATTTTCAGGGGAGTGATAATATGTTAACTTTTTTTACCTATTTTTTTTCATATTAAGATGACTTTGTTAATATATTTTGTTTATTAGAAATAAAGTTTAAGTAAAAGTGCTGTTGATTATCTCACATTAAATAGTTTCATTATAGTGTGACATAATGGGAAATATTAATTATACTCAAATGATTGCAATAAAAATAGAAACATTAAAATCTATTAATTATTTCACATAAGTTCAAATAAATAGAATCTGCTATAGGTAAGGGACTAAGAAAATATATCTATCTCTTATCTATGCATCTATCTACTCATCTATCTCCAATCTATTTTTATTAGTTTATGATGGAATTTTTTGAAGGTGCAAATATATGGAACACCCTAAATGTTCTGCAAAGCATGCATGATTAAATGATATATGATGCATTAATAGTAGAAAACAGTATAGAAGGTTTTAAACGTGGGTTAGATCTTTATGGGTTATCTATGATTTGTTGTTAAATTTTAAAATTCAGTCTTTGTAGTAGAGTGTTTAACGTGATTTATTTTTAGTTTTCAAGAAAGCAGTTTGGATGTTATGTAATTGAGTTTCTTTTTAAAGAATATACAATTGTATATAGGAAAACATACTAAACTATGAGTACTTTTAATTTTAGTGAGTTAAAGTTTTAATAAGTAAAAATATATTACCGAATTCTTGTTTATAAGCTCCATAGAGAGTTTGATTTGTTACAACTAACATTCATTTTTTTATTTTGTGAAATTCAGTAAAAAGAAGAGGCAACAGCATATTTCAGACAATTCAAGTATTTGTAGTTGCTATAAAAACAAACACTGCTTAAGTACAAGGATATTTAACTTAAGTATGCTAAGAAATTTGTGTCTCTGGCAATCCACGTTTCTTTGTAGTGTCAAAACAGTAAATATCCATCACCATATTTTAGACTATGAGCTTAAAAATGCTTCCTTTCTGACAGCATAATTCTGATGGAGGTATACTTTAGCCAAGATTACGTTTTATGATAATCTCTTTCCAAATACCAGACATTCTGTACATTACAGGAATAGCAACTTCCAATATTTTGAAAGTAATTATCCCTCCTATTAAATTTTGAAAGTGTAGAATAAAAGCCAGTACAGAAAATGAGATACAGTAACTACAAATTCACTTTGTAATTAGAGTATCATTATAATTTATGGTCAAAAGTGAAAGAGAGGTAGAATTGTTTTTTTTCTTTTTCTTCTGTTGATAATTGCAAGCAGATAGATGCTCCTCCCAGATGCAGAGAGGTTTGAAAGCTCTCTGTTGTTTCCTCCAGGCTTCTGATCCTGGGAGCAGTAGTTCTGCCCTTTTGTTGACAGTAAAATTGAAAATTAAGTATGTCATATAAACTTTCTTCTTCTAAGATTTTGTAATCACAAAATCTACTATTTCTCATTTAAGTCAATCCCTGATTCAAGAGACAAAAGTGGAAGCAGATAGACTATCCAGTGCCTATTGCACTAATCCGGGTAGGAGAATTTGATAATAGGGAAATGGCACTTAGTGAAGTTCACATTCAGGAGATATTTGAAAGTAGAGCCAAGATGATTTCCTGATGAATTGAATATAAGACTGGAAAAAGAAGTCAAGGAATACTCTAAGGATAACTCTAAGGTCCCATGGAATACTGACAAATGCCATTGAGAAGAAACCATCAGAATAAACTGATAAGGGTTAACCAGGGATGTAATAGAATAAACAATAGTGATATTCTTGATTCAATGTCAAGAAAATGAATCAGAGGAAGAGAGTCATCAGATGGATCAAATGTTACCTTCAAGTCAATAAAGAGGAAAAGTAACCATAAACATAAAAAATAATATTTGGATTTAAAAACACAAAGACATAAGCACACTTGACAAGAAAAGTGTTAGCAATTTGATGAAGATTAAACATGGAAAAGGAGTAAAGGAGATGACTTACCTTACCTTTAGGCTCAACTGTGTGGGAATTGTGCAAGGAAATAAATAAATAAATAAAACTGCCAGAATTTTAAAGAGCTGTAGGGAACACGAGTGCCTTTAAGGGAGAGCAAAACTTCTGTTAGAGTGAGAGTCACGGATGTGATCAGAAAACAGTTTGAAGATGAATATTAGATGGCAAAGAGTAAGCAATTCAAGAGCTAGCAGGGGATGAGATAAGGAGACAGAATTGCTATTTGAAGACCCATGCACAGACTGGGTGCAGAGGATAAAGGATAACCTTAGAGTCTGGGCACACTTCTATGGACTGGTATAAAAACATAAAAAACACAGTTAACACCCTGATAATGGGCTCAACTTAACATACATATTTTAATGTTACATATATATTCATATACGTATATCTGCCTGTTGCTTATTCCCAATAATCGTCACAGCTGTATCCTGATTTTTTTCCCTTTCCTAGTGCTAGTCCCACAAAACAGTCATCTTGCAAGTACCCTATAGCTTTCCCAAAGAGAGAATACATGTTACTTTCTCTCTGAGTGATTGCTTTTGTGATGGCACTTCCTCACCAGTGCAGAGCCAAAGCTGAGGGAAATGGATGTTTGTATTGTTCTCCTTTTGGGAGCTGAATGGAAAATAGCAAGGTTTTTAAACACCTGTTTTGAGATTTTTCTAGTTACAGAAAATAGTTGGGCATGATACAGATGAGCAGTAAGAACAAACTGAACCCTTAAAGAATAATGCAATGGTATTCAACTGTGAGGCAAAATTAAAACAACAAAATTTGCTTGGATTTTGTAGGAGCGGGTACAGTGAATGTTAAATAAAACATTGCCTAAACTACTTCAGTTGCCTACAACCCAGGATGCCATCTGTTACTTTTAGCGTGACTTTTCTTTTTTCAGATGTATTGATTAGAATAAACACATCTGTGTAAACTTACTGTGGTTTAATTAAGCAAGATTTCCATAAGACCTTGAATAAAGGTGGAGAGTGGAAGAATGGATGGAATTTAACTACCTATTAATCTCTAGTGAATAATTATGTGACTTTTCTGTAAACAGATTGAATAGCACACAGATATGCAGCACTATCTGAAAATGTATGTCTAGGAAATACAGAAAAGTATAATTGAAAAGATTAATGCGTAGACATTTTTCCAATATATTTTGTCACTAAAATCACATCTGAGAATCCAATGTTTTCATTTTAAAAGTTTTTTTTTAAAGCATATATTAAGCTGTTTACAGGCATCTACTTTTCTGCAATAACATAGTGGCAATGGCCTTTTTAAAAAGAGAAACTGTGGACATTGATGGAAGATGGAATCACTAACTAGAGATGCGGCATGATAGATATGAGATGATCCTCTATTGTCCTATTTTACCTATTACTGATTCTACTTGCAGAATTTCATGAATTTACCAAAATATGCAATAAAGCAAACTCATATCAAATCACTTTGTAGCAAAGGAATTCAATCACCCACACCAATCTTAAATTCATGCAGACTAAACTGCTTCTGTTCAAGATGTGATTTAATCAGCTGTCTTCTATCCTGTCTGGGCTTTGTGAGCACAGACTCCAAGGCACTACCCCACATGTACCAAATCAGAGTTTCTGGAAGAGCCTCATGATCAGTATTTTCTAAGGCCCTCCAATTAACAGGGCCTGAATGCACACTGAAGTTGGAAAATGCTGATGTAAGTGATGTGAAAAAGTTGTTCTTGCTTAAATATACTTTCACACACACACCCACACCCACACACACAAACATGCAGTGACACATGTAAGACATCTTTCTTTTGTTTGAAATATGAACCAGTATTCAAAAACTGTAATTACCTATTTTGAAAAATTGACACCTGAGCTTGAATTAGTTTATTAAATCCTTTATTATCTGACACATTTTTGGAGATTGCCAGATGGGTTACAGGTAGTGTGGGGTGAAGAGGAAATAATGAATATTGTTGTGAAGGCAGAAGAGCCTATAGGCAAATCTAGAATTTTCACAACTGTATATGAGACAGCTTATGCTAAAGAAAGGGGACATTTTCTACAAGCATTCAGTTGCTTGGTTGACTTCATTATAAATAAATTTTCAGATGAGAATAATAACCAGGAAAACTAGGGAGGAATGATGGCTTTCAGGTCAAATATTTCCTAAACCACGTACTGAAGCAGAATTAATTTTACCATGCAAGTAATTTCCTCTTGGTCTCGACCATGTTGTCGTTATTCTCAGTGACTGAAAAATTGCAAAGCCTTGACTGTGTGATGGACCCAATTAAACATGACTGAGTGACGTTGGTAATCTGTCAGAAAACTTATACTATATTTCTTCACTGTATTATGACGTACTCTTAAGTTAAGGCAGTATTCACAGGATTCTGTGTGGGGAGATTCAACTTGAGCCTGAAAATTTGCCATCTACATCTATCCCTGTGGGTAGATTCTGAAATTCCCTGATATGATTTGTTATTCTGTCTTCTCTTTTTATATTATTAAAATGGAGGCAATTTTATGAGAACTTCTATCTCTCTTTACTATTAGCTCATTATGATGAACTAACTTATGTAAATATTTTTATTTCTGTTAAAAAAGATTGGTTAAGGATTCAGTACCTTATAGAAAAAATAAAATAGGGTGAGACCCTCTTAATACTTTCTCTTGAACTGGTGCCTTTTTCTTGGGCTGTACACTTAATAATGAACATTTCTTCTGTCTTCCTTAAAGAAAAATAAAAATTTGTTCACTTTTATTATCTAGGTACCCACTATGTAGACTCCTCAGACACCCTTAGTAAATGTCTTACCTGTTCCCATCTCAATTACAATGATGATGTGTGGTTTTAAGAAACGTCCAAGAGAAACCTAATAAATGATGACCCTGTTGTGACAAAGAAATACTTTATATTTTGCTTTCTATATTTAGATATGTTTGGTTGTATAATATTTGTGAAAGAAAAATATGTAGTTTTCCTTAGAAAAAAAGCAGTGTGAAACAAAATTATTAATTTGACATTGTGGAATTTAAAAAAACAAATTAGCAGAATATTCTAACACTTGTTTAATATGCTTTGCATTGGAATTTGTAAAATAGTGAATGTGGAGAAAAGAACAAAAAAATGCACTCAGTTCAGCCCAGAGACATCTATTTTGTTTTAAGAAACCATGGCACATTCTTCATGATCCTTGTTCTGCATTCTGTGCTATTCCTTGCAGGGTCAATGGATAATAAAGTTTCCCTAAACATTATCTAATTATGACTGAGACTTCTAGCTTTATTGCAGTCATTGCGCTGCGTGACAGGCTATGACTCATGTTGGCTCAGCTTCCCTGGACTAGTAAAACATGAATTGGGGGGAAGTGTTAGTATTTGAATCTATCTCACTGCAAAAGGCGTATGTCTCTTTAATCAAACTTCTGTTTGTCCTTTGCACACACATAAGTGGGGCCAAGAATAAATCAGCATTAGTTTAAATTGATCAAAGATAATGTTTTAAATGCAAATTTTCTAAACTTAGGCCAAAAAGTTCATCTTCAGAGACATTAAAAACACTAAATAATACAGTTGCTTATTTTCAACACACATGGTTGAATTTGATAGCTTAAGAAAAAGAAAAAAAAGACTAATTCTAAAGAAACTAATTCTAACTCTAAAAATGTTAATATAAAATTTAAACTTGAAATTAGAGACCAAAACAAGAGAGCAGTGGCTTGAGTATTATTATTATTTTATGAATAACTGAAAGGCATATGAGTATAATTCTGATTTGAGCACGTTTTGGCATTGATTTTTACTGTTTCTTGAAGCAGTTATTATTATTATTATTATTATTATTATTATTATTATTATTATTATTATATTTAGGCCCTAGGTGATTTTTGTAACTATGGCACAGCCCTAAATCTAAAATTAAGTTTAAATTTTTTCTATATGCAAACTATTCATTAATTCTGCATCTTCACTGAATGAAGTTGTGGGAGTCTTACATTAAAGTAGATTGTTGTCTAGCTACTAATCTCATGTAACAATGTAACCCAATTGCTCTTTCTTCAATATCTCAGCATACTCTTTTTTTTTGAGAAATCACCCATTTAAAAAAATTTTTCAGTTAAAATAAAACAAATAATAAAAGATTTACAAAATCCATTTTATCTTATATGAATATAAAGTATTCTATAATTTATCATATATAATAATAAATGCAGCTGTGGCATAGTGATGTATTTTTTGGATGTCATTGATAATATCACCAGTGAAGGAATTTTCTCTCACATTAGTAGGTTTTATACATGTTATCAACGTTAGTTTCTTCACAATTTGAACACAATGCATACAAGAGTTAATTTTTTTGTTTTTGGCATTCTTGTGTTAGTCATCTTAGGCTCCTGTAACAAAATATCATGGAATGAGTGACTTAGCAGAAATATATATGTATATGTATATGTGTATATATATATGTGACTTCGGAGAAATATATATATATATATGTATATGTATATGTATATGTATATATATATGTATACGTATGTATTTTCCTCACAATTCTGAAGGCTGAAAATCCAAGAAGATCTGGCAGAATTTGTCTTCTGATGAAAGGTCTGTTACTGGCTTGCGTATAACCACCTTCTTGCATACAAGCATCATTTGTGTCTTCAAATGGCTGACAGTTTCTCAAACCTGTGAGAGATTTGGACATCTAACTTCATGAAGCTAATGAATTACCTCATTATTTTAATCCGAAACCAAAACAAAACAAAAAATTTCTTCAAGACAAATTATAATGAAATTTTCAAAAATCAAAGACAGAGAGTGGGTCTTAAAAGCCAAAGGAGGGGAAAAATAAGATTGTAACCTACAAAGGAACCCTTATTAGGCTACCAGTGGAATTCACAGAAAAAAAAATCTTAGAGGCTAAGAAAGAGTGGAGAAGCATATTTAAAGTTCTCAAAGAAAAAAAAAAAAAAAGGCCAGCCAAAAACACTCTGTCTAGCAAAGATATGCTTTAGAAGTGAGGGAAACAAAAACTTTCCCAGACAAACAAAAGAATGTAGACTGTTATATCTGGAATGGATGGGCAGTGGAATCCTACTGTATAGCACAGGGAAAGTTTGTTCAACAGAACTTGATGAAACATTGTAAATCAACTATACTTTAATAATAATAATAAATAAAAATTTAAAAAAGAAAAAAAAGCTGAGGGAGTTTGTCACCACTAGACCTGCCTTAGAAGAAAAACTGGAAGGGGTTCTTCAGACTGAAATAAAAAGATGATAATTAGTGACCTAAAAACATATGAAAATATAAAACATATTAAAAACAAATATATAGTCTGATTCAGAAAACTCTTTTCTGAAATATGAAAGTTTGTTAACCTCATGCATAGTGCAGAGATTAATAAGAGTATTAAAAGTAACTATGCTATAACTTGTTAATGAATACCCATTATAAAAAGAGGCAAATTTTGACATTAAAATCATAAAGCAGGGGAGAAGGAGTAGTTTTATATGAGATGAAAGTTAAGTTGCTATAAGCTTAAAATAAGCATATATATATATATATATATATATATACACACACATATATATATACACACACACAAGATATTTTAGTCTCATGGTGATCATAAAGCAAAAACTTATAGTTGATTCACAAAAGATAAAGAGCAAAGAATCACAGCACATGACCAAGGATAATTACCACCCAAAAATTTAGACTCAAAAGAGGAATGATGGAACACTGGAACTACAGAACAGTCAGAGAACAGTTAATAAGATGTCAGTAGTAAGTCCTTATATAACAATGATTATTCTAAATGTAAATGGCATTCTCCAATTTAAAGTCATAAAATATATGGATGTATAAGAAAGAAGACCCAACTATGCACTTTCTATATGAGACTCAGTATTTAACGACACATAGACTCAAATTGAAGAGATGAAAAAAAGATATTCCATGCAAGTAGAAACCAAAAGAGAGTAGGCTTATTTACAGTTACATCAGATAAAATATACTTTAAGCCAAAAATGGTAATAAGAAACAAAGATGGTCGTTATAATATACTAAAGGGGTCAACTCCTCAGGAAGATATAAAGCATTTAAGTACATTGCATCCAACATCAAGCATGTTAGTATATTAAGCAAATACTAATAGATCCAAAGGGAGAAGCAGACAATAGCACAGTAACAGTGAGAACTTCAAATCCGTACTTTCAGCAATGGATAGATCATCCTGACATAAATAAAACAAGGAAAATATGTTCTTGAACCATACTTTAGATCAAATGAACCTAACAGGTATATAGATAACATTACATTCAACAGGAGCAGAATACACTTTTCCTCAACATGTAAACAGAGTTTCGCAGTATTGATCAAATGATAGGCCAAAAAAAAAAAAAAGTCTTAAACAATTTAAGAAGACTGAAATCATACAAATGTCTTTTTCAACCACAGTGATATAAAACTAGTAACCAACAATGAGGAAAGCTGGATAATTTACAAACATGTGGAAACTAAAGTGCACATTTCTGAGCAACAAATGAATCAAGAAAACAAAATGTAAATTAGAAAATATCTTGAAACAAATGGAAATGGAAATACGTCAAACCCAAACCTAATGGTACTATAAAAAATAGTTCTTGAGAGGGAGCGAATGAATAAGCTCTGGAGCTCTAATGCACAGTATTGTGATTTAGTTAACAATATTCTATTACGCTTTAAAGTTGCTGATACCTGATATTCTCACCACAAAAAATAAATGTCAATTACGTGATCTGATGCAGTGGTATTTATATTGCAAGGTATTGCAAAGTATAAATGTATGAGAATAACATGTATGCCTTAAACTTACACAAAGTTATATGTCAATTATATCTCAACTAAAATAAATGTAGTGAGCTATGTCTGCATGAATCCAAAATCTGTTTTCATATCAGAAATGAGTACTTTAAAATAGATATTTACAAATTTTGTCACAGTATCTTTGAATGATCATTCTCATTTGCAGTGTGCTGTTTTCTAATGATTGCAGCAAATTATTAAAAATGTGTACTTTTCAAGCCTCTGTAAATTATCCTTCAAAAATCGTGTTCTTTATTTATATGTTATTTTCTCAACATATAGTAATCTCTATGATAGAGGATCTATATAATAGAGATTCTGCATCATCCAATTCAGTGAAATAAATAGTGCTTAATTATACTCATTGAATCACACTAAATTAAATTAAAATGAGATCAGTGTAATTTGCCATTTACCAAAGCAAGCTGTTTAACCTTTTTTAAATGTTGATTTTGCACAGGTTGTGAGATTGTTGAGGATTTTTTTAATACAAAATACCACTTCCATCTTAATTTTTTTAAATGTCACTTTTGAATTATTAAAAGCAAATAAACCCAGCATTGCAGAAATATGTTATACTGCCAGGAGATTTGACCAATATATGTTAAGACCTCAGTTTTTACTAAGATTTTTGTTCCTTCACTTTTATATACTTATGAATATATGTAAATAAAAATAATGCAAGTCACATAGACGCCTTCAGTTCATCTCAAGCAATATATTTTTATGTACTCCATTGATTATTTTTGTTGCAATCATTATTGATTTTCAGTGGGAATTTGATAGTATTCACAATAATGAGCTCATTCATCAGTGTTCCTGGCAGATTATAAGTGAGGGGCTACCTGTGTTTCTGTAAGAACTTCTTAAATATCTTCTGAAAATGGTTTGGATAACAGAGGAAGATTAAAAGTATTGTCAATAAAAAGCTAAAAGGCTAAGGAAGCTAACTAAATCTTTTCTTCAGAGCAGGTTTGAATGAAGTATTGATATACAGATAAGCAGAGGAACTCAATTCAGTATCAGTTCAGAAAAAAGCTTTTGCCTGAGGTTGATTTGGTGTAATGTTCATGCAAAGAAGGAGGACATTTTTGAGTATAGAAAAGGTGGACAAGCAAACAAACAAAATTCTAAAACCAACCAGAAGTGGATGTCTTTCTCTTTTTTTCCTCCCAGACTCTTTCATGTAGTAAAGCCAAATAATCATTCCAGGAACCTTGTTTTTATTTAAGGTCAGGAGTACATGTGTCAAGAAATTGGACAAATAAATAGAAAGCACTGTGTGTTAAAAGAAAGAAGAAAAAAATATAAGAGTTTTCAATAAAAATGATAATGAGTAGAGTCCCTGCACAGCTAAGAATAATAAGTAAAAAGTCATTTGAAAGGAAATATACTGTGTTTATAAAATATGTAGAAAAGTTATTTTTAAATAAAAATAAACTAATGGTAAGATCACTGATATGTATAAGACTAGGATACAAATTGAATACACACCATTTCACCTTAAAAGTATTAGATTCAAATTCTTAGTGATCAGGAGGCTTCTATTTAAAAACATGTTATTAGGAGTTCCAGTCGTGGCTCAGTGGTTAACGAATCCGACTAGGAACCATGAGGTTGCGGGTTCGATCCCTGGCCTTGCTCAGTGGGTTAAGGATCTGGCGTTGCCATGAGCTGTGGTGTAGGTTGCAGATGCGGCTCGGGCTGGCAGCTACAGCTCCTGTTAGACCCCTAGCCTGGGAACTTCCATATGCCGCGGGTGCAGCCCTAGATAAGGCAAAAAAGACAAAAAAATAAAAAGATACAAAAATGTTATTAGTTTACAAGCATCCTCAAAAATTTTTGATCAGAGGAATTTAAGAAAACTTTGTCATAGTTTTGTGTGTATTCACAAATGAGTTGCCCAGATTCTTGATGGTGCTGAGATGAATTTTTTCTGTGTTGGAGCCAGCCGACAACGTGCAGGTCCCGAAACCTGTGCTGCAGGACTAAGAAAAGAAAGACGACACAAAAGGTGGGGTTGAGAGGGACACACTCTAAGTCCGCAAGACGCTAGGCTCAGAGTGGACCCCGAGTTTATTTCCAGCTTGGTTTTTAAGCACTTTCACCAAAATCTGCAAGTCATCCTGACATGATCAATCATATACATTGTTTGAGTTAAGGCTATTCTCTAATTCCACAGTGCCTGGTACAACATTATCCAACAGTGATTGTATCTAAAGGCTTTTACGACCGGGGTCTTACCTCCCTGGTACCTTATCCGCAGTTCAAGACCTCCTGCCATAAACATTCCGAAGGAGTGGCAGGACAGAGATTATCTTTGACTGATCAACCTCAGAGCCTGGTGCCAGCACTCAAGGATTTATCATCCTTGCTACGTGCCGGCAGCCCTCAGGTCATGAGTTGGCTCCCCACATTTCTGAGTCTAACAAAATTTCAGCTGCAAGGTCTTGTACTTGTACTGGCTCATCTAAGACCATGTACCCAACTTTGTACTTATAAATCCAATTCTTGTAGAAGGTCCAAAAATTTTTATAGACTTCAAGGCTGAAAAACTTAGAACCACCTATGAATATGTAGCCTATATTAAGATAAGTAGAAATAATGAAAACATTGTCATCATCAATTTCAAATATTCATGTTTTTTTCTTAGTATTAACCTGTGGTCATGTTAATACTCATGGAAATCACTCATTTCCAAAGTGTTCTGCAATATTTTTTCAATCTCTGTATAAGAAAGAAAGTGACTTGCTGTTGTTGCTTTTAGATCAGACTGAAAAATGCTTATCAAGCATTGTTCACAAATTGTTGATTTGTAGCAGCACTATTAATCCTTCTGGTGTTGAACATCTATGGGATTTCCTTGATAAGCAATTATTTTAAGAGTGTATTTCTAACTTGGAGGAAAACGGTGACAATTTTTCAATAAATGAGATGCTTACTTTAAATAAAGATGTTAAATTTAACTTCTGATATTAAACTATATTTTTAGATATGTTAAGCAAATATCAAATGACAGTTGTACCGGTTCCTACCAAAATATGGGTGCATGTGTTTGTGTGTGTGTGTGTGTGTGGAGAAAGAGAGAGGTGGAAGAAGGAGGGGGAACAATGGAGAATGATAGTAGGATAGAGAAAAAAACAGGAGAGGATAAGGCAGAGAGAGTAGAGATGGGTGTTTTCTGCTGCTGAGTTAAGATGCTGTTACATTGTAGGGACCCCAGGGGAAAGCAGTGGTCTGTCTCAATGTATTGAGGCATTTGGCACCATGTTTTTTTTGCTGAATAGGATCTGCCTAAGAATTTAAGAATCATATTCAACAAAAGTTTAAAATCAAAATCAAGTCCAGGCAGTCACTCTCTCCAAGTGTGGGCAGCTTTATTAGTTTGTTTGGTCTCCTATAACAAAAAGACTATACATTGGGTGGCTTAAACAACAAACATTTATTTCTCACATTTCTGGAGGCTAGGAAATCCAAGACCAATCCTCCAGCAGATCTGGAATCTGATGAGGGTCCACTTCCTAATTCTTAGACAACCATCTTTTCCTGTGTCCTCATGGCATGTGTCACATGACAGAAGGGACAAAGGAGGTCTCTGTGATCTCTTTCATAAGGTCACCAATCCCATTTGTGAAGGCTCTATCCTCGTGACAAAATAATATACCAAGAGCCCCTCTAATCACACTGGAGATCAGGTTTCAACATATGGAATTTTGTCAAGACAAAAACATTGTCTATAGCAGCAATCAGTACTTTTCTTCTCACTAGGTCTTATCCAGAGCCTATTCTTATGTGGATATAGACATGAATAAATCTATTTTAGAAGTGATACAGGCATTTTCTTGCATCCCTAAGAGGTTCGGTTGCTTATATTCTTATGATTTTTTAAAAAATGGTCATTTTGTGTCTTCCTACATGCATTCTCATCATTGCCATTAATATTTTCTTGTATTGGCAAGTAATGAATGTCCTTACTATAAATTCAGTAGTGAAGGAGGGAAAATGCTAATAATGTTTGTGTTGCTTCATTTAGAAAATATGTAGGTACCTGCTTTTTTCCTATAACATAACATGGAATTATTTTTATTTTACACTATGCCTATGGCCTATATATATTCCACCTCACTTTCTGCTATTCATTATATCTAATTATGTGCTTCCTAGAAGAATTATGCTTTCCTACATTATATACCCTTTGTGTAATTCACCTGTGTAAACATCTATTATAGTTAAAAGAATATCCCAATGTATTTGTCCCTCAGATGATCTTTCCTTAGTCCCAAAGGAGAAATGCTCTTCTATGCTGATCACCCTCTGCTTTGCATCACTCACTGTATAATTATTTTTAATATCTTTAATTATAGACACGTGCATCCTAGTTTCACTATGACTAATTGGTTATAAGTGGACAAAGAGCAGAAGCTCAGTCTTATTTATCTTTACATCTGCTTTCACTCCCATCCTCACCACTTCACTGCTGTCTAAAAATATTCAGGAATGGTATTTACCAAGGAATACAAAACTGAGTACTGGGTTAAGTAATGCATTTTATCATTTGGTCTATTAAGCATTATTTACTCCATTATTCCTTTTAACTCAAACAGCCCTATTCAGTAAATATTATAAGTATTCATATATGTATTTAATTTATATGTAAGAAAACTAAAAGATGCACAGTGAAGGTGAAAGATGTTCTCAAGTTTACACACCAAAAGCAGTGTTCTAGAAAACAGTTCCACTAATCCCAAGGACCCTAAAATTTCCATGTGCTCTTCTCTTAAGTACAATAAGGTTAAGAAATTATCTAAATGCCTTGAGTTATTTAGCCTTACATGCCAGTCCTCTTGGAACTAATAATATCTAAAGGGGACTAGGAAGGTGGCAGTAAATTCAGATCCTGGTATGATTATGTTATGAATGCTGATTAACCCTGAAGGGAAAAAAGTTAATATTTTTCCTGGAATCTTTTTTAAATTACCATTCCTCCAGAAAAACATAGCACTTTAAAAAATGATATATGCATGTATATATATATATATATATATATATATATACACACACACACATATATATATGTGTATATATATATGTATATTATATATATTTGGAGGTGGAGGGGAGTGCGGTGAAATATTATTACAGTGAAGTGAGCAAAATTTATTAATTGGCAAGTATTTTATTTTATTTATTTATTTATTTTTGTCCTTTTAGGGCCACACCCATGGCATGTGAAGTTCCCAGGCTAGGAGTCAAATCAGAGCTGCAGCTGCTGGCCTACACCGCAGCCACAGCGATGCCAGATCCAAGCCACATCTGCAACCTATACCACAGCTCATGGCATTGCCAGATCCTTAACCGAGCGAGGCCTGGGATTGAACCCACATCCTCATGGATGCTAGTCAATTTTGTTTTCCCTAAGCCATGATGGGAAGTCCAGGCAAGTATTTTCTTTGGCAGATTTTTATGTATATAGATACTCATGTAAATACTGCCTATCAAGATATGGAACGTGCTTAACATAACAAAAACATTTGTTAGTGTTCTTTCTTGGCACATCAGAAATAACACATATGCTGCTGTAGTGTTGCCTTAGGAATGAGTGAGGTAATCTCATAACAACAGCTACAGGGTTAACTGTGAAGCCAGAACTGAGGCAAGGCACCTGCTTCAAGAGTTTCAGAGTGCACTCTTATGATAGAGGTGGTCCTAGTCATTCTTAAGGTTGGAAGGGCAAGGAAAGAAAGTCCAGTGTGCCAAGAGAACAGTCCCAGCTGTCATGGATACTTCAGCCGGTAGGTTGTAATGTAACAAAAAGAGAGATCGAGTGTCCTGAGAGAGCATTCAAGATAGCCTGAGATAGAACAGCCTGGGAGCTAGATAACTTCACCCACCACTGTAGAATACTGTGTTCGGCTTGATATCCAAAAATCTACTTTTAAAAAAGTGTGGAATGTTGGTGTAGGAGGTAAAGAAATATAAAGATGCTCAATACAGATTTGAGCCTTAAAGTGAATATGTAACCCAAATGAAATCGTTGAATTGTTGATCCATCCAAATATTACTGAAATTTTCCACCTCTGTGTGTTCTAGGGAGAATTTAATATTTCTTTTATTTCTTCCTTCATCTTTACTCTTTTCATCCCTCTTCCCATTTCCTCTTTATTTAGGAAGATTATTTTCCCATCCGTTTCATTGTTTTCACTTTTATGATATGTAATTGTACTTACAATTTTAAACAAAATGTAAGTTTAACCTCCTAATATAATTTTACATTATAGGCAAAATACACAGTTACGATTTTCAAAGATGATTTAGAGGGCAGTAAATTACAACATAAAAAGTGTGCATTTTTTAAACAGGCAAAGAATCTTTAAAAAGAGGGAATATGGATTAATTGATGACTACAAAGCCTTGAATTTAGTCAAAAATTCTGTCGAAGAATTCCTCCACATTGCTTTAAGTTTATAAAGCCTGCTTATTAACTTAATCTGTTCAAAATGTCTGTAGCCCAGTATACACCCAAGAATGGCTTATAATATCTATGATCTTAACAGACAATCAAGAATATAAGCGACAGATATTAATTTTTACTATTTTTTTTCCTCCTACTTCCTGAAAGGAAGATCGCCTCGTGTCAGCAGCCTGCTCTCTTCTCTCCTGGCATGTCATCTTTCAGGATCTCAATCAGAACAAAGGCAATTTCAACTATCGTAAGTGTCATTTCTTTCTCCTGCAACATTTTGTTATGAAAATTTTCAAACATCCAGAAAAGTTGAAAGAATCATATAATGATAACCCACATATCCACTACCTAGCTATGATTATGCTTACTTTATCATGCATCTATCTTTTCCTCTACCTTTCATTATTCCATCATATATTTTTATCTTTTATTTCAAGGTAATGAAATATTGAACTTCTGAATTATATACACCACATGCCATAATTGCATCACTTCTACATTATGCCAACTTATTAAAACTTTCAAGTTTTTGTGAGTTATAGAAGAAACATATTAAAAGCTCTGATCTAACTACTAGTCTATAACCAGGAAAACAGAAACTATGAAATGATTATGAAGCACTTTTTTAGAGTATACATCATGTTCTCATTTGGCCAACAATTCTTTATATAACTATATAGGACTTCTAATTTTCAAATATCTTTGGCATATATTTATAAATCTTATATGATTTTTTTTGCCATCATTTTATGGCTTTAGTTTAGAAATGTCCAAGTGACAGAATCAGAAATTAAAGGTTTATCTTCTGATTCCAATCTCTACTCTTTCATTCTACTATACTGTCAACACAACTCTTCTGTTATAGATTTAAAAGAAAACACAGTAAGTGATGTTTAGTTCCCACTGTGTTGTGTATAAAAAACCATCATTTTCATTTTCTACTTTAATATTGTCACTTATTTCATACTAACACTATAAAAGTCCATAGGATTACTGGAAAATGCTTTATTTTCCCACGTAAAAGTTATGTTTGAAGTATTTGATAAAGTGGTTTCATTAATGAGCACATGATTTGGAATTGAGTATCCTCTGACAAGCATTTTTAAAAAATCACCCTTTTTCCATAGAACATGCTGTTTGTTGATGCTGTAGACAGGTTGTCTTAAGTGTAAAGTTAAAAAATATGTTTTTATTTTTTTTATTCTGAGTATTAAAATACAGTTGGTTTACAATGTTGTGCCAGTTTCTGCTGGAGAGCAAAATGACCGAGTCTTATATATACATGTATATCTGTATATATGTGTGTACATATATATGTATATAGGTATATACATTTCTTTTCTTATATTATCTTTCATCATGGTTTATCCCAAAACATGGGATATAGTTCCCTGTGCTATACAGTAGGACCTCATTGCTTATCCATTTTAAGTTTAATAATCTGCATTTACTAATCCTACTCCTTTCCGCCTTCCCCTTGGCAACCATAAGTCTGTTCTCTATGTCTGTAAGTATGTTTATTTTTTGTAGATAGGTTCAATTGTGCCATATTTTATTCCACATATAAGCAATATAGCATGCAACTTGTCTTTCTCTTTATGACTTATCTCACTTAATATTAGAATATCTAGTTGTATCCACGTTGCCACAAATGACATTATTTTGTTCTTTGTTGTGTCTGAGTAATACTCCATTGTGTAAATGTACCTCTTCTTTTTAATCAGTTAATCTGTTGATGGACATTTAGGTTATTTGCGTGTTTTGACTATTGTGAATAGTGATACAGTCAACATAGGGGCTTATATCTCTTTTTGAATTATGTTTTTTTCTGGATATATGCCCACGAGTGGAATTGCTGGATCATAAAGCAGTTCTATATTTAGTTTTCTAAGGTATCTCCATAGTGTTTTCCATAGTGGTTGTACCAGTTTACATTCCCACCAACAGTGAAGGAAGGTTCCCTTTTCTACACACCCTCTCTAGCATTTGTTATCTGTAGACTTACTAATGATGGCCACTCTGACTGGTGTGAGGTAGTACCTCATTGTAGTATTGATATGCATTTATCTAATGATTAGTGACATTGAGTATTTTTTGATGTGCTTACCGGCCATCCAAATGGAAAGACATGTTTAAAACAACACGAGGAGAGTTAAAAAGGAAGCATTTTATGTTGATGTTAAGTAGAAAGCTAGAGTTAGAGAAAAATCTCCTGGTATAACAGTCCAGAAGCTCTCTGCCATGGAGTAAATCAAATGTACAAACCCAACATTAGGAGATGTGAGCAGTCTTTCTGTACATACTAAGGAAGCACCACAACCTGTCTTCCAAAAAATACCTCCTGGAAATTTCAGAAAGAACTATTTCTGGCACCCTTCCCCCAAAACAAAAAATTTCTCCTGAATTTCATCAAATTAGAAATTCAGTGGAGAAAACTGGAAAATAGTTCCAACTCTATTTGCAGGCCATACATCTAAGATTATGATTGCTGGTCAGACATGAAAAGCAGACAGAAAAATTAGGGGTATGCATACCTAATTTTGATAGATATATCAAATTATTTTTTACAGGATTGGCACTATTTAACATTTCTGACAAAGTGCATAAATGTTCTGATTTGACCACATCTTTGCCATCCCTTGATAGTATTATACTGAAAAAAATCTCCAGTCTCATAGTGGGTATGACAGTTTCTCTGAGGTTCTATTTTGCATTTTCCCACTATATATGGGTATTCGTCTATCTTTTTTTTTTGCCATATGTGTCTTTATTTTTTTAATTTTATTTAAGTATTGTTGATTTTCAAAGTTCTATTAATTTCTGCTCTACAGCAAAGTAACCCAGTTATACATATATATTCTTTTTCATACACTTTTCTGTTATGGTTTATCCTAGAATATTGAATATAATTTCCTGTGCTATACAGTACGATCTTGCTGTTTATCCATCCTATATATAATAATTTGTCTCTGCTAATCCCAAACTCCCAATCCTTCCCTCCCCTGCAACCACTCCCCATTTGCTACCACAAGTCTGTTCTTTTGTTCTGTATAATCTATGAGTCTGTTTTTGTTTCATAGATATGTTGATTCGTATCATATTTTACATTCCACCTATAAATGACATTGTATGGTATTTATTGTTCTCTTTCTAACTTACTTTTCTTAGTATGATAATCTCTATGTCTATTCATAGTATTCTATTATATGTATTAAGTCAAATATATACATTATATATATATGTCACCTATATATAATATATATGTATAAATATCATATATAAATATATGTATATAATATATAAATGTATAAATATCATATGTGTGTGTGTGTGTGTATATATATATATATATATATATATATAATCACATTTCTTTTTTTTTTTTTGTCTTTTTTAGGGCCGTACCTGTAGCATATGGAGGTCCTCAGGCTAGGGGTCAAATCCAAGCTTTAGCTGCTGGCTTACACTACAGCCACAGCAATGCCAGATCCAAGCTGCATCTGCAACCTACACCCCAGTTCAGGCAACACCAGATCCTTGACCCACTGAGCGAGGCCAGGGATTGAACCTGAATCCTCATGGATGCTAGTCAGATTCTTTTCTGCTAAGCCATAATGGGGACTCCAGTATAACATCTTCTCTATCCATTTGTCTATTAATGGACATTTAGGTTGTTTTCATGCCTTGGCTATTCTAAATAGTGCTGCTATTAACATATGGGTGCATGCAATTTTTTGAAGAACAGTTTTGTCTGATTATATAGGTATCTTTATTTTTGTATATTTTCATCTTATACCATACTAAAAAAGCTATTTAATATATAATGTGAGCAGTTAGCAGTAATGTTGCATGAATACTTTTTGTGTAGAAGCAGTAAACTGAAGTGGTTAAGAAGATGGACTAAGCAGTCAGACTACGTGGGTACGAATCATGTTTCCATCTCTTACTACCACGATGAACTTGGGAAAATTAATTGACCTTTTGTGTCTCATCTACCTAGTCTTTAAAAAGGGAATGAGTACGTACATAGCTCATAGAGTTACTCTGAGAATTAAGAGCATCGCTATATAAAAAAGTACTCAGACAAGTTTTAGCACATGGTAAGCACTGGATAAGAGTTGACCAGGATCACATCAGTCAACACCTTATTCTCTAAATATGTCAATGAAGTGTTTGAAAAATGAACCTCGAAAGAGTTGAATGAAAGACATTTCAGGTGATGTTCTTCAAATAATTCTGGAACCAAAGGCTGGAAATACAATGCCACTTTTTCAGATGGCTTAGCTGCTAACTTGACACCAGCTCATTGATACAATTGATTATGTAGTAATCAACCATCAATGTGGTAAAAAAGAAATGACATTGAAAAACACATTTACAAACTAGTTCAATTATCAGTTGGCCACATTGTCCAAAACTTAGCTGCAGGGATTTCAAGATAATAGAAAAGTTTCCTCCGGGGCATTAAAGATAATTTTATTTTAATCAAGTTTTTAAATTGGAAAACAGTTTAGTCAAACACAATGAATTAAATAAAGAACATGATGATTTTGAACAACAAATTGCTTGATTTTTTTACAGAATGTTTTTTTGAAGCCCTTTATGTATAAATTGTAATTACTTTTCAGAACAGATTTTACTCCTGCATGGGTAGAACTCAAGTGCCAGTTTTCAAAAATACTCTTAGTAAATGGCCTGATGTCTCTAGACAAATTTTATGTTTTTAGTCATTCATTTATATATTTTTAACATTGAATACATGACCATGTTAGAAAAATATTTTATCCTTTCTTATATTTTGTTATTGATTTATGATTGATCACAGCTAATGGATATTAATTATTAGGGCTCTTATTACTGACAATTCATTTCAGTCCTGTGATAATTATTGTGATGGTTAAATTTATATATTCATTTTCCTGGCTCATGGGGTGCCCACGTATTTGATCAAACATTATTTTGAGTATTTCTCTGAGAGCAGCTTTAGATTAGATTAACATTTAAATCAGTGGCTTTTGAGCAAAGCCCATGTTTCCCATAATGTGGGTGAGATTTGTCCAATCAGTTAAGTCCTTGAATAGAGCAAAAAGACTGGCCTTCCCCAAGCAAGAAAGGATGCCTTCATTAGAGAGAGAGGGAGAGCCTTTGGATTTCACCTGCAACATTGGTTCTTCCTGGCTCTATACACATGGCCTTTAGATTTGAATTGGAGCATTGGCTCTCTAAGACCTCCAGTCCTTTGGACTAAAACTATAGTAACAGTTTCCCTGACTATCCAGTTTGTAGATTTTGGACTTGTCACTCCCTATAATCCTGTAAGTCATCAGGGCTTATAATAATAGATATATACGTACATAGATATGGATAGCAATATATGCATATCCTTTTGGTTCTGTTTATCTGGAGAATTATGGCTAATACAATTACTATAAAAAAAGAAATACAAATACCCAAGACTATTCCTCTGAGACCAATAAAATAGTTAACATCCTGCTTCCAGGGAGTGGGAATAGAGAGCTACAAGTACATTGCCTTTTACAAACACACACATTTACACGCACACAAGTACATTGCTATTTACACACACACATTTATTCACTCTGATTCATCACAGGACAATCTCCAATCTAAATGTTATGTAAGTATTGGTAGGTTTATATCTTAATGACAGGCAAAAAATGTTCTGTGTTCAGCCATTTATTTCCAAATGAAAACATGACAGGTCCTTATAGTACTACATCCAAAATAATGATCAAGGCCTTTTTATTACCTGTGGTATTTACAGATTTGAAAATATTGCTTTCTGGTATTTTTTTTTTTGAAAAGACAGTAAAATGTTGTAAGCAACTCTGAATAAAAATATGATAGATTCAAGGCTTATTCAACTCCTACACTTGAAATCTTTCAAAATGCTCAAAAATAAGAAACAAAGAAGAACATTCCACTTGTATTTATTGAATAGAGATGTTTTCCGTAGTAAAGTTTTTTTTTTTCCTTGTAGCCAGTAATTTTTTATAAAAAGAGCATGACTAGGATTGTGTAGCTGTGGCTTAGTTTTTTGCAGTGTCCTTGTTCCTCACCACAGCTACCAAGTTAGTAGCTATGAATAGACAAACACATTACAGTAGCATCAAAGGAGAGAATAATTTAAAATTATAGATAAATTATAAATTTCAGGCTTAGAAACGAAACATATTTTTCACAAACATTTATCAACAACGTAAAATAAATGAAGAAATTGTTTTTACAAATATCTTAAACAGAAGCAGCAAGAAATTGAAAAAGCTCTTATATAGCCTTTTTATAAATAGAAAAAAGCACATTGTCTTGACAGATCTCAGAAAATTAAAAACATTAAAATAATAAAACCATTATATAATTTTAAAATATTGATATTAGAATACAGACTATTAAAAATAATTACTGATATGAAGATATTTGGAGATTAGCAGTAGCATACAGAAAAAGAAAAGATAAAAGTTATTACAGAAAACATTAACGATGAACCAGAGAAAAGAAATGTTAATAGCCAATTCCTACATCGTGTGACCATCTTCTTGGCTCTGTTCTAAGTACCTTAAATATACCAACTTATTAAATCATCACAAAAATCTTCTGAGGAAGGAGTTCCCATCGTGGTGCAGTGGTTAACGACTACGACTAGGAACCATGAGGTTGCTGGTTCGATCCCTGGCCTTGCTCAGTGGGTTAAGGATCCAGCGTTGCCATGAGCTGTGGTGTAGGTCACAGACACGGCTCAGATCCCGAGTTGCTGTGGCTCAGGTGTAGGACGGCGGCTACAACTCCTGTTAGACCCCTAGCCTGGGAACCTCCATATGCCACGAGTGTGGCCCTAGGAAAAAGACAAAAAAAAAAGAAAAACAATTAAAAAAAATCTTCTGAGGAAAATAATCTTATTATTTCCACATTATAGAGGATAAACTCAGTGGATTAATTGAAGCTAAAAGATTAAGTAAATTATCCTGTGGTCACAAGTCGAACTGACTTTGAAACCTCATCAGCTCTTTATCAGAGTGCTGTTACTTCAACCTTGTGCTAAACTATATCTCATGAGGCAACAGAGAGATGACCAAAGAAATTCAATAAACACAGTTGATTCTTAAATAGAAAATAAAGAGCATTACTGAAATTATACTGAATAAAATTTTCAAATTAATTTCTTATTGAATATATATGTTAAACATCAGAAACATTTCATAAAGTGTGATTTATACTGAGATATATCTTGATAAATTTACTGAAGTTCAATTAAAATGAAAACAGAAGTAAGCATACAAAAAAAAGCAAGGTCTTGACAGGTATAATATCATCCTGAAGTTGGCCTTTTTCATACTAATATTCATTCCCAGAAGATAGTAAATACAGAATTTAATGGGGGGATGAAGAGCATGATTTAAAGTTTTGTTTATTTTTTAATATAGGTAGAAGAAAGACATTTTCAGTTATAAAAGAGTGTATTTTCTGAGGAAGAAGTATATTTTAAAAAATTACCAAGTGACAAAATTCAACTAAATAATCACAAAATCACTAATAAATATAGTTATAAATTAACAACTTATAAATAATTAAGTGGAGAAATGAAGAATAAAGACAAATGTTGAAAAATAAATGTTTCAGTAATATCTGTGGGACTTTATATTTCAAAATATTAGTTTTTAATCTTAAAACTATAGTCTGCAAAAATAGCTATATAATTATAATAGCTTAGAATGTAAAATTCAGGAGCATCGATGTATAAAACAGGATGCTGATTTGGTGACAGTGTAGATAGATAGTCAGGCAGATAGACAAACATGTTAAAGTACTGGAGAGTTAAAACAAATTGTTTTCTTCAACTGTTGCTGAAAAACAGAATTTGCTATTAATGTGTTTATAATTTTTTACCATTTCACACTAGTTGTATTTTAATAAATGACAACATATAACTGTGAAAGCAAAAAAAGGAAAAAAATTGTTAAGGCGGTAATGGTGCCAAACCAGTCTATTTTCAATGCATTTCTATGTTAGAATTTTCAATTGACTCCTTGTAGGGTGTGCACTATGATATCTGAAATTATACATTATATTTTAGGATAAAAGATGAGAATCGTTCCACTTCCTGCTCTGAACAGAAACACATTACACAAGGTGATCTAACACATTTTATTCAATCCTAATTGACACTCAATCTACAATGGCAGTAGGAAATTCAATATTTAGCATCTTTCTCCTCTAGTCCAGATCACTTGGCATAGGGATCCAATATTTTATATCTTAACTGAGTCCCTCTAGTGAATGCATCTGAGGTTCTCTCACTGTTTTCAATAGACCTGAATTCTAAAAGTTACTCAGCTGATGTCTTAAACCTTATATCCTTGTTCTGTGTATCTTGGAAAATACTAATACTTTTCTTTTTACTTAGATGTTTATATTTGTGTACTGAATAAGTGATTTTTGTGATAGCTATTTAATACTCTGAAGCAATCTTTATGAAATCTCCTAGTAGTACTTTAAATGAAATGAAACATATTTGACAGAATAAATAAAATTTAATTTCTTCCAGTTTAGATTTAATTTGTAAATTTAAGTTTTTTTTGAACGTGAAGTAGAGACTGGCTTTTTGGGATTGTGTTAAATTAAACTTTGATTTCTTAATTATTTCTTTTTTTTGGTCTTTTTTGCCTTTTTCCTAGGGCCGCATTCACGGGATCTGGAGGTTCATAGGCTAGGGGCCTGATCAGAGCTGTAGCCGCTGGCCTACACCTGAGCCACAGCAACTCAGGATCCAAGATGTGTTTGTGACCTACACCACAACTCACGGCAATGCTGGATCCTTAACCCACTGAGCAAGGCCAGGGATCGAACCCACAACCTCATGGTTCCTAGCTGGATTCGTTAACCACTGAGCCATAGTGGGATTTTTTAATTATTCCATCAGCTTATGGAGCTTCCTTGGTTAGGGTCCAGTTAGAGCTGTAGCC
Organism: Catagonus wagneri; assembly: GCA_004024745.2. Taxonomy (NCBI): domain Eukaryota; kingdom Metazoa; phylum Chordata; class Mammalia; order Artiodactyla; family Tayassuidae; genus Catagonus; species Catagonus wagneri. The sequence continues at coordinate 2,268,786 of PVHT021183696.1, forward strand.
GCCAGCTTATGCCATAGCCACAACAACACAGGATCCAAGGTGCATCTGCGATCTACACCACAGCTCACGGCAATGCCAGATCCTTAACCCATTAAGCAAGGCCCGGGATTGAACCCATATCCTCATGGATGCTAGTCAGGTTCATCATCCTCTGAGCTATGACAGGAGCTCCTCAATGTTATATTTAAATAGACTGAAGAATATATAGTTGACCTTTGACCAACATGGGTGTGAATTGTGCAAGTCCACTTTTCAATAAAGAGATTATATAAAATTTTTGGTGACTTTTGACTATTTGGAAAAAAACTTACAAGATGGGCTGTAAAACTTACTGAAAAAAATGAGAAAAAGTTACTCATGAATGCATAAAATAGATGTAGATACCAATCTATTTTATCATTTATTGCCATAAAATATAAACAAATAGGGAGTTCCCATCATGGCACATTGGTTAATGAATCCAACTAGGAGCCATGAGGTTGCGGGTTTGATCTCTGGCCTTGCCCAGTGTGTTAATGATCCATCATTGCCATGAGCTGTGGTGTAGTTTGCAGAGGGAGCTCGGATCTGGCTTGCTGTGGCTGTAGTGTAGGCCGGCGGCTACAGCTCCAATTAGACCCCTAGCCTGGGAACCTCCATATGCCACAGGTGTGGCCCTAAAAAAAAAAAACACACAAATATATTACTAAAAGTTAAAATTTATCAGAACTCATGCACATACAGGCTGTACATTGTGCTATTCACAATTAAAGATATATAAACAATATTAAATTATAACTGCATAAAATTAACTCTATTACATGTTCTACATGTGTTATGATTGTGTAGCCACTCCCAAAGCTATTTAAGTGAGCTCATGTTGCCAGTATCAGCTTAAAAGTAGCATATGACCCCAGTCATCTCCACATGCTCAGTTCACTTCTCCAGTAAATTGTGTTATCATGTTAAGAGTGATCTTTCATGGTTCTCATGCATTTTTCTTCGTGTATGGTGTTGTACTTAAACATTGAATAACACATTGGGACCCATATGGTACCACAAATGATGCCAGAAGTGCTTCTAGGAAGCAGAGAAAACTCATTAAATTATAAGGAATTTACAAGAAAAAGTTGAATTGCTTGATATGTACCATAGATTGAAGTCTGCAGCTGTGGTTGCCCATGACTTCAAGATAAATGAGATCAGGTTGTGCTCTCTTGTAAAAAAAGGTAAGGAAATCTGTGATGCACCACTGCACCTTTGCCTGCCATCATATGCAAAAGCCTTGCACATTTTGTGAAATACTATTTATGCCTCATACTGAAAATGCAACTTTTATGTGGGTGCATGATTTCTATACGAAAGGCATACCTATATATTCTTTTTTTTAAACAATGAATTTTATTTCAATTATAGGTGTACATAAATCATCACAAGTCAATTTGATAGATTTTGTGTCCCAAGCCCACAGTGCATGCCCCCATCTCCCAGACTGTCTTATTTGAAAAACCAAGGTTTTCCAAAGTCTGTGAGTCATTGTCTGTTCTGCAAAGAAGTTCATTGTGTCTTTTTAGTTTCCACATGTAAGTGGTAGCACTGGGTGTTGCTGTCTAATTGTCTGAATGGTTTCACTATATATATTCAAATAGAATTTGAGAAAAATCAAAGTCATTATATAACAACTTAAAGCAAAAGGAAGGTGAAAGATCAAAAGCTGAAGAATTTAATGGCAACAAAGATAGTTTGATAATTTGAGAAGTTTGCTTGAAAACTGTCAATATAAGAGGAGAAGCAGTTTCTGCTGATCAAGAAGTAGCAGAGGATTTCCCAGATGCCATTAAGAAAATCACTGAGGGGAAAGTGTATCTGCTTAAACAGATGTTAATGCAGACAAAGGTGCCCCATTCTAGGAAAAAATAATGACATAAAAGACATATGTTAGTAAGGAAGATAAGCAAACACCAGGATTTCAGACAGGAAAAGATAAACTAACTCTCCTATTTTGTGCAAATGCAGCAAGATTTATGATCAGGATTGCCCTTTTCTATAAAGATGCTAACCCCTAGATCATGAAGGAAGAAGATAAACACAAATGGCCAGTCCTTTGATTGTGCAACAAGAAGAAGTGGACAGTTAAAGCACTTTTTCTAGATTAGTTCCCTATATGCTTTGTCCCCAAAGTCAGGATATACCTTGTCAATAAGGGACTACCTTTTAGAGTTCTTATGATATTAGACAATGCTCCTGTCCACGGAAAATCCCATGAGTTCAACACTCAGGGGTGTTGAAGTGGTTTACTTGTCTCTAAACATGTCTCTAATTCGGCCTTCAGCTGGGGGGTTTAAAAGGACCTTTAATGTTCAATATACTGTGTCCTTTAGGGAAAGGGTTGTCAATGCCATGGCAGAGAACCCTGATGGAGAGAACATCATGCAAGTCTGAAAGAGTTAGACCAGTGAAGATGCCATCACTGTTTTGGTAAAAGCTATGAAAGTCGTCAAGCCTGAAACTATAAATTCCTCCAGGACAAAAATGTTTCCAGATGTTGTACATGACTTCACAGGATTACGGTGGAGCCAAGAAAGTCATGAAAGAGATTGTGGATATGGCAAAAAGGAAGGGAGGTAAAGGGTTTTGAGATATGAATATTAGAGAAATTTAAGAGCTAATAGGTGCCACATAAGGGGAATTAACAGAAGACAAGTTGATGGGATAAGTACTTCTGAACCAGTGCCAGATTATGGGAAAGACATCTACAAAGCAGTTCCAAAAAATAAATTAACATTAGATGGTCTGGCAGAAGGTTTCCAATTATTCAAGACTACTTTTGACTTCTGTTATGATAAAGAGTCTTCTATAGTATGGACACTAAAATTAAAGCAAACAGTGGAAGGAGGATTGGTTTCATATAGAAACATTTTTGGAGAAATGTAAAAGCAAAAATGTCAGACAGAATTATAATATATTTCTGTAACGTTACACTGAGTGTGCCTGCTGTCCTGTCTCCTCTTCACCTCTCCATCTCTGCTACACCAGCCTGTTCTCTTCCTCCTCCTCAGCCTACTAAACCTGAGGACAAAAGTGAAGAATTTTATGATTATCCATATCCACTTAATGAATAGTAAATATTCATCATAACATATGGTAAACAAATGTATCTGTGGTGTATGTGTGAGAGGATTTCCATGTGAAATTCAGTAACAAGAACTGTCTGAAATGTTTTGATGTGATTGTCATCATATCCCAGGTATTCCTTTCATGGAACATTGTGTGCAAAACTTTTACTGATTTGAATAGTTTATATAGGAACAAGGTGAGTAATATTAAATATAAAATTACTAACTTTATATTTTATTTGTATATTATGTGTTAGTTTTCTTACTATTTTATAGCTTTGCTTTCAAAGAATCACCTTACATACAGTATGCCCCTCTCTCTTGTGATTGGAGAAAATGTGTATCAGCCTGTCATCACAGGTGCTTTTTATTTCAATCTAACAATATTTCCTGCAGTATGAATATGACTGTAATACTGTCTGCCACTAAATTCTTATAATAATTAATTCATTACTTTATAGTCTAGTGAAGCAATCATATTGATTACATTAGGCTACCATAAAGCAACCATATTGCTACTTCTTTGTTATCAATGCATGATTTGTAAAGACTTATAAATAAATGTGAAAGTCTTTTTCATATTATCTTTTTATTTTGATGTTTGGTGTTAGTAATATGTATAAAGTCAACAGTGTCTTGTATCATGCAAGGTGTTATTGATATGGGTACTGACAGATGATTCCTCTTATAGACAAATAACATAAACTTAAAATATTGATGCATTCCGTAGAGTACTATAAATGTATTTTATCTTCCTTATATTTTAATAACATTTATTCTCTAGCTTACCTTATTGTAAGAATACAGTATATGATATATGTAACATAGAAAATGTGTTGATTGACTGCTTATGCTATCGGGAAGGCTTCCAGTCAACAGTAGGCTATTAGTAGTTACATTCTGGAGTCCAAAGTCATACATGGATTTTTGTGCAGTAGTAGGTCTGTGCCCCTAGTCCCTGTGTTGTTCAAAGATCAACTGTACAACCAAAAGTAAAAGCTCAAAAAATAAGTCCCTGTGAAGCAAATTGTTTGTAACTATTGACATATTTTTGTCAAGTTTTGACTGGCTAATAACTCTCTTACTTTTCAGCTTTGTTCTTCTAAGGAAAAAAAAGCCGAGTCAGTGTTTATTTATTCATAATGTGACCATGGCAACATAAAATATTTAATTCGCCTGAAAATTAAGACAATTAATTATTTTCTCCCTGTCTTGTTTGTTGTAATGGAGGCTTTTTCTTCCTTATTCTTTTAACAACCAACAGGATTATCCATATGTTGAGTTTCACCTCTAGAACCCATTCTCCATAGAAGTCAAGGCGATTCTAAACTGTAATGTTGTTCTATCAAACTGAATAGTTGTGATGGATGATGACCCACATTTCTAATACAATTTTAATTTCTTGTATCTCTTCTGACTTACCTATATTTAAATATATCTATAGAAGTAACATGAATATAGCACAGTATATGCTGGAATGCTGAATATGTACACAGACACATGTAATAGCTGTGTCTCAGGACTATGGGCAGGGCTGTTCTGTTGTGTGTAGTGAATTTTCACTTATTACAAACATTAAAAGGATGGGATTCTTTATAGAAGAAAATATTGTATACAGCAATTTAGAAAAGGAGTCAATCATAGTTGAAATTAATAGCTTTACCTTAAAATAACCGTGCAACTGCAGAGCTGTTCTGAGACTGCCTCTTATTCCAGCTAACTCCCTACTTTTTCTGGTTCTTGCCTACCTTTCATACTCATTGACTCCATATGATTACATGAACCCTTTCTTAATTCTCTTAGCTACTGTCTTTACTTTTTTTAATTGGAATTTCCTAAAATGGACTCAAGCTATTAGAAAATGAGTAATTTTTTTTGTTAAATGGAGCTCCAAGGTTTGCATGTATTCCTAAAGAAGTGTCAAATGAGTCTACAGATCTTTCTAGTATCTACACACTCAGTTGTACTATTTATTAATCATAGTTCCAGAGACATTTCAACAATTTCAGAGTTAACAACTCCAGAACTTATTGAATCTGATTCAGCTGGAATCTAATCTGGTAGCAAAAACCCTTTGTTTATCTCACAGAGTACAGTGGCCTTCAGCAAAATCTCATGTACCTTTCTATCAGTCAAATCCTAGTGGAACTGCAGAGTCAACTTTTGCCAAACCTAGGTTAATTATACTCTTCTTTCAATTTTTTATGTAAATTCAAAACATTTTAAATACTAGAGAAAATAAGAATATTTATTATGGAAACTAAGTGAGCTGTTTATCTATTAAAACAAGTCAAAATATAACTAAATTTAAATATTTTCTATATATTAAATAATTTCTATGTGCAAGATATTAGGGTAGGAATTATCAAGGATGGTATAGTAAGGAAAACACCATAATTTATTCTGTCAAGGAGAATTAATCAAGCTGTGGAGCCTAATAGCAGATTGTTTTAATGGCTATAATGGACTTCACCATCAGAGAAGAACAAAGAAAAAAAAAAATGTATCCCTACCTACATAACAGGGTAAGTGCATTCATTTGTCATGTAAGTTTACTTAGTAGTTAGGATAACCTGTATGATCAAATTCAAACTGGTCAAGGAAGCTTAAGAAAAGTTTAGAGTCCCAGAAAAACAATGAACTTCAAAACTTTACCTAGTTTTCTTTTCAAGTGGAGAGAGAGGGTGAGAGAATGTTGAGTAGGCGGGGATGTTAAGGGGACAAAAGTGGACCAGAATTAAAGAGAAAAATAAAAATATATTTGGAAACGAGAGCACCACAAAAATAGCTTTAAGTAGGATTTTATTGAGAAATCCTGGTTAAAAGGGTAAAATAACCCTCACATTGCACACTTCTTATTTCTAATAATTTCTGTGTATTTACAATTTTATCTCAGCTGTCTGTCATGCCAGTATGAGACACCTCCATAAGACTATTTTTCTTCCCTAAAAATGTTTTTCCTTGGAGGATGCACCTTTCCCAAGACATTTTCCTTCTTCCTTCCTGCTCTCAACAAAAATTGAACTATATACATATTCCATTCTTTTATACCATGTATGTTCTAATGACCTGATAAGTTTTTTTAAACAAAAGAATTAATATGCTATAGCTCAATATGTAAATCAGCATGATAAATTTCTTTTAATTATCCTTCTGTAGAATGGAAAAAAGGGTTGATGAAAATAAAAGTGTGGGTAGGTAGAGGCTCTTCCAAAATAAGTAGTACAAGTAAATGAAGAAAGATGTAATTGAACACCTAATACCTGCCTATTATTAAGTAAACAATTTATTTTTTAATAATGTTTTGAAAATGAGTTCAAAGACATTAAACAAATTGCCTAAGGGCATGCAGCTAGTATTTGAAAAAGTGAAAATCAATTTTGTTTCTGATGACTCACTTCAGACCTTTCCTTGATCCATCTTCCTTCATTCTTTTCTGTTTTTCTTCCATATTTCCAGTCTAACATATATATTTATTTATACCTTCTATGGAATAGGCATTGTGCTAGGCGGTTGGGTTTATTTTGGTTAACTGCATGTATTTAGTGCTTGTTCTACTGGAACTTATATACTACATTCCACTGAGGAGATGAATGGGACATGCAGACATTAAACAATAATGTAAACAACAAACCTTATTTTTAATGTGATGCCTTGAAGAAAGCCAGTGGCATTTAAGGGATTTTACATGAGAAACTACATTTAGTTTGAAGGACTGTAGAAAATCTCCTTAGCTGAAAGGCAAGAAATACATTTACCCTCACTGCAAGAGGAACCAAGCTATTAATTACATTGCTATAAAAGCAATAAATAAAATATTAAAACAAAATCAAGTTTTCTATACCAGGTACATTATGTTCTGGAGGGGAGAGAGAAATTAATAAACAGCATAAACAAATGTGATGTTCATATATATATATGAAATATGTATATATAATATATATGTGTCTAATATATATTTTATATATGTGTGTGTGAATGTGTGTATACTGTTATATTCAATTTATGAGACATACTTGGGTATTTGAATGTACTGGGTGAGCAAATTGAGAAGGCGCAAACAAAAAATTGCCAAAAAAATTTACAGGAGAAATAACCATGCTCCTACCTGAAGAAAGAAGGTTTAAATAGCTAAAGGAATAGAAGTATAGAAAATATCTTAAAATATCAGTATAAGGACCTAGCATACACAAGAATACATATGTTGGGAGTTCCCGTCTTGGCTCAGTGGTAACAAACCTGACTAGTATCCATGAGGATGTGGATTTGATCCCTGGCCTTGCTCAGTGGGTTTAGGATCCAGCATTGCCATGAGCTGTGGAGTAGGTTGCAGATCCTGTGTTGCTTTGGCTGTGGTGTAGGCTGGCAGCTACAAACTACAACTCCAATTTGACCCCTACCTTGGAAACTTCCATATGCTGTGGATGTGGCCCTAAAAAGAAAAAGAGAGAGAGAGAGAGAGAGAGAGAGAGAGGGAAAATACATATATTTACAAGAACTAAATTAATACTAATGTGAATGTTATGCAAAGCTAGAGGTATGGTAGTGGCACTTATAATGTGATATTATCTAATCCTATAATGAGGTGTGTGTGTATGTGTGTGTCTGGGAGATGTGAAAACAGAGAAGTGGTGAATAATGATGATGATGATGATATTTAAATTTTTATAAACAGGTCTGCAAAAAAAAATCTAGATACATATCTTACACCTCTCACACAGATAAATAATTCAAAATGGGTAATAGAGCTAAATGTAAAGTACAAAGTCATACAACTCCTAGAAGATAACAGAGTCCAGGTGACCTTGGATTTAGCAGTAATTTTTAGAAACCACACCAGAAGAACAATCTTTGAAAGAGAAATCCGTAAGCTGGGCTTTGTTAAAACTAAAAATTCTTCTCTGTAAAAGGCACTATGGAGAGAATTAAAAGACAAGTCACAGACTTTGAGAAATTTTTGAAAAAGGTGTATTCATAAAAGACTATTAGACAAATTGTATGAAAACTATTAAAACTCATTTATTCAAAAACAAGCAACCCAATTAAAAATTGGACACAAGATCTAAACAAATACCTCACCAAAGAAGGTATACAAATGGCAAAGAAGTATTTGAAGAGATATTCAACATCCTGTTACCAGAAAATCGCAAGTTAGAACAAAACCACAAAAGTTTGTAATGTGTTACCCTCAGCTACTGCAACTCCCTTCTCTTCAGCTCTGTAGTAGCCTTGAAAGCCAGCCACTTTGCAACCACAAGACCTAAGAAATCCAGGAAGCCAACAGCCTGTGGAGGGAGTAAAATGAGTTAAGTCCCTCAAGGGCCCCATTCACAGAGAATTGTCACAAATGGATCTGTCTGGTAGCAACATGAAAAAGTTTAAAGCATTAGGCTTATTATATATGGCTATCTTTGGCTCTTGATCACCAAGTCAAGACATGGGGATATGCTCATACATAGGAAATAGGGACTATTTGAAGAGAACATCGCTGAAAATTGTTTTAGTATTTTAAACATATTTTCATTTTTACAATGCACAGTGAGTCCAGTTCAGAAAAATCAAAATTAAGGCCATAACCAGACATAGAATATAGACTACAAAGAAAAAGCCTAAAAGCAACTAGAGAAAGTAAGAGGGCTAGTACACAAGAGCAATAATCAGAGTAACAGATGTCAGCAGCAGCAATAAAATCAAGAAGCTGTAGAATACTACTTTCAAAATTATAAAATGCAATTGTTTTCAGTTTATAATTGTATAATATAATATATGGATTCTTAAAGCATATTAAGATATTTTCAGGTAAAAAGAAATGAGAGAGAGACATTGATATTTCAGGCATCAGTTCCCAGCTAAAACATTCCCTAAAAGATAAACTTTAAGAAAACTGAACTCAGTCCCTCCCCTTCCGTCTTCCTCCCTTTTGGCAACCATAAGTCTGTTCTCCATGTACATGAGTTTGGGGTTAATAGATGCAAACTCTTGCATTTGGAATTGATTAGCAATGAGATTCTGCTGTATAGCCCAAGGAACTATATCTGACTATTTGTGATGGAACATGATGGAGGATAATGTGAAAAAAAGAACATATGTATATGGATTAACTGGGTTACTTTTCTGTGTAGCAGAAATTGACAGAGCATTGTAAATCAACTATAATAAAAAAAATTTTAAAAATTCCTCCCAATCTCTTGGGATAAAATGATGGGAAGATAATATGATAAAAATAATATATGTATGTGTGTGTGTGTATATATATATATATATATTACATGGTCACTTTGCTGTAGCAGAATTTGGCACAACATTGTAAATCAGCTATACTTTAATAAAACAAAAGAAAAAATATTCCTCACTTATTCTAGAAAAGAAAAAGAAAATTGAACTCAGATGGCAAAAGATACAGTGGCAAGAAACAAAAACAAACAACAACAAACCCTGATAAACCTGTGGGTAAAGCTAAGCAATATTTAACAAATATATTAACTAACATTACTAATTTGTGAATTAAAAATTTTAGGTGATTCTAGAATACTGTACAATATTTTCTATAAAATGGGAAGGAGTAGTCAGAGTTAAATAATAATGTTTCTTACAGAGAAGGATAAGTCATACTGATAAATTTTAATATTTAAAAGAAAAGTTGACAAAAGTTATAGTGAAAAAGTTGAAAACATTTAAAGTGCAGCTGATTCTATTTTAACAAGGCAATTTAAATAAACTATAATTCACAAAATGGGAAAGGAGAAATAAGCATGTTACCAAACCAACTGACTATAATAAAGTAGTACCCAATGGGAACTTCCTGGGAGAGACCCCTCCCTCATCTTCTGCCTGCAGGCTTTAGTCTGCAGATCTCCCTGGAGTCACAAAAGAGTGGCTCAAGATTTAATGATTGAAAGAATTTTAAGATTAGTAACAAAAAGTTGCAGTTGGACCAGGAGAACTGATAATAATTTATATAGTAAGTCAACCATATAGCAGTCACCAAATCTCTAGTTCATCCCTAAAGAACATAACAGTGTCTGATGCATATGCCTGAATTGCTATACAGCCTCCACCAGACAGAAGAAGTTAACTACTTGATGACCCTGAGTACATGGCCCCAGACCTGGGGTAGACTGAGAATTGATAATGTTAACACTTTGAAACCACCCTATTATCTCACCACCAACCAATCAGAGAATTTTGCACAAGCTGATCTTGCTTGGCATCAGAAATAAGTGCTGCACTTTCTTCCACCACAACACAGTGTCAGTTAACTGGCTTTCCTACTCACAGGTTGGTGGACTCAAATTTGATTCAGAATAAACATAAGCTAGTTGGTAGAGATAAATCTAAATATATAAGTAAGAATGTAGTATTTTCCAATTAAGAGCCAATGATTATCACATTAGATTTAAAAAGTCTGAACTAGACTGCCTTTCAAAACGAAACAAAACAAAAATAACATAAAGATTCCTAAGTTTTGGACCTGTAAGAATGAATAAAGATAACTGAGAAAACTAAACAAAAGGATAAAAATATGTCATTTATATTATTTTTATAGTATAACAATATAATGAAAGTTAATTTACGAAAAAGCATTATTTGAAATAAAGTTATGATGTTATGTTGTGATGTTATGATAAATTTATAAACAGCCAGGAAGACACAGTAATGCTAAATATGTTAATCTAATATCGATGTAAAAAGTGTTGAGTTATGAGAAAAATTGAGAAGTATGTACTTGTCATCAGAGGTATTAAAACACCTACTTTCTATTGATCAGAACAGAACACTGCAAACAAATTATCTTACTAATTCATCTCAAGCTTTTTAAATTATCAAAAATGAATTCTGAATAAGTCAATGTCTTTTTAACACATTTCAATGAGTATCAGTTGTATTATTTATCTAACCATAGTTTAAGTCAAATACAAAAAAAGTGTTATGTTGATGAATATATTTCCAAATTAAAAACATAATTCTAAACAACACAAAGCTAAAATAGAATCATAGCAAAGTGAGATCTGTAGTATTGCAGAATAAGAAGTAATTAAAATGCAATCCATCAAACTTAAAACATGTACCTAAGTAGTATATTATTGGAATGTCCATGTTTGACAACAAGAAAGACAACATTAGTGAATTAAGAATATAACTTAGAATATGACTAGGTAAAATGAAAGTAACAGTAAATGAGAAAAAGACACTTCAAAAAGAGAAATAGGAAATATTTGCAAAAACAAGTGTTATTTGAGAAGCCTAATGAAATAGCAAACCTCTGATAAGATTACTTTTAAAAGACAGAGTAAAGGAATCGCTCTTTGGATACGGCAATAATACAGAAATACTCAAGATGAAAAAGTTATGTGTGAACAGTTTCATTTCTTTAATTTAAAATTTTGGACAACTTATAAACTTACCTGTATAAAATATAACTTAATATAAGTTTTCAGCAGAAGTAGAAATCCTGACTAGAGTATAACATAAGATCATTCAGGAAATATTTGAAATTCTAAAAAGAAATGCTAATAAAACAAGAATCAAAGAAAAATAGCTATAGATACATATGTGAGCAATCAATAAGATACACTGGAGTATCAACTGAAGTCAAAATGAAATCACTGAATAAAAAACAGCCAATTCCTGTATCGAATTTTGCTGTATCAATATTGGATTAATAACAAGATAATGACAAAAAATTTGCCATCTAATTTCACTTATGAACATAGACACAAAAATTATAAACAAAATATTTACAAGCTAAGTGCGTGTGCAACACACACATTCCTATTTATAGTACTCAATTATTAAAGTACAAAATACAAAAGTAAAATTCTTCTAAAGTTAGAAGTAAACAGGTAATTTTTTTCTTGCTTAAAATTTGTGTAGAGGGAGTTCTCTTGTGGTTCAGTGTGTTAGGGATTCAGCATTGTCACTGCAGTGGCTAAGGTTGCTGCTCTGATATGGGTTCAATTCCTGGCCTAGGAACTTCAGCACGCCACGAGTGCAGCCAAAAAGAGAAAAAATATGTGTAAAAAGTTATGAAAAATTTTAAATAAAATCTAAGAATATCTAAATGGAAGGATGTATTAACTTCATGGTTTGGAAGACCCAATATAATTAATGTTCCAGTTTCGTCCAACGTGTTCTGCAGATTCAATACAAGCTCACTGAAATTTCCAGTAGTTTTTTTTTTTTTCTTAGAAATGAATAAGATGACTTAAAAATAATTTGAGTAGGAAAGGACCAAAAAATAGCTTAAACAATACTGGAAAGGAAAAACAAGCTTGGAAACTCACTCTAAATTCAAGAATTACCATAAGAGGACTTTCCGTCGTGGCTCAATGGTTAGCGAATCTGACTAGGAACCATGAGGTTGTGGGTTCGATCCCTGGCCTCGCTCAGTGGGTTAAGGATCTGGCATTGCCATGAGCTGTGGTGTAGGTTGCAGATGCGGCTCGGATCCCACGTTGCTGTGGCTGTGGCGAAGGCTGGCAGCTACAGCTTGGGTTAGACCCCTAGCCTGGGAACCTCCATATGCCATGGGTGCAGTCCCAGATAAGGCAAAAAGACAAAAAAAAAAAATGCCATAAGAATAAAATTATCAAGACAGCATTGTATTAGCAAATATATAAATGTAACAATGTCAGAAGTCCAGAAATGTGTCACATACATACAATAATTTTTTAAAATGCCAGAAAGAAAAAAAAAGGGTTAACAAATTTTGATTTAAAAAACTGTGATCTTTCTAAGGGGAATATATTCAGCTCTGACCTCATGCCAACAGCATGGATGAATCTCAAAATTATTATGTTGAATGAAAGTAGCCAAATAAAGTATCTATTTTGTGATAGCATTTAAATGATATTCTAGAATAGTCAAACTCACCTGGGTTGAAATTAAATCCAGTCACTTCTTCTAGTAAAGGATTGACTGGAAATTGGAAGATTATATATTACTGGATGATAGAATCGATCAGTGTCTTGATAGGATTATCAGTTAGCATAGTATATGCATTGGTAAACATTGATTAAATAGGATGCTTGCATTCTGAATATTTTATTGAATATTGGGATAAACTGAATTCAGAATATGTACGTCAATAACAATTTCAGGAACAACATTAAAGGGATCTCACTGACCAAAAAATGGAATAATTTGAGCAAGAAGAACAGTAATTCACTAAACTTTGAATTATTCCATATAAAACCTATACATTTATTAGCAATATTATTCATAAAACGTTATTGCTCTTCCAAGAAAAGTTACTTAACCTTAACTGATCAAATTGCAGGTTGAGTGGAATATCTACTTTTTTTTCCCATCTTTAATAATATATTTCAAATATTTAAAAAAACATGAAAATTGGTGTTATTTTCAACTGTAAATTATAATATGGTCATTTATATTTAGATAAGATTTTAAAGGAGTTTTCCAGTGGGTTAAGGATCTGGTATTGTTACTGTAGCAGGATTGGATCCCTGGCTTGGGAACTTTCACATGCCATGGATGAGGAAAAAAAAAAAAAAAGATTTTAAGATGGCTCAGCTTTATACACAAAAGGTAGTGGTCTTTGACAGTTATTGGTCAGGAGCCATAGAAACATGAAATGTTATTTTCTTTGGAAATGTTGATATTTAGTGCTTAGAATAGCTTTGGAAAAACATTAACATAGTCTCTCCTTTAATAATGTATTAAAGTTAGTGTAAGGAATAGATTTTATTTTCATTTCTCTAATCCATACCAGCATTTTTTTAAATTGTTTTTACTTTACATATGCATACTAATTTTTAAATTATAGTTGATTTACAATATTCTCTCGATTTCTGCTGTACAGCAAAGTGACCCAGTTATACACTTATATATACATTCTTTCTCTCACATTATCCTCCATCATGTTCCATCGCAGGTGTTCAGATATAGTTTCCTGTGCTATACAGCAAGATCTCATTGCTTATCCACTCCAAATTCTATAGTTTGTGTCTAACAACTCCTAGTTCATCCCAATCCCTCCCCCTCCCCTTTGGTAACCACAAGTCTGTTCTCCAATTGTCAGTGGAAGAAATAATCATGCATTTTATACTGCCTATAGAAATAATATTTTTGGATAACCATTATGTACTTTTAGACATTAATAACTTTTCAACTCCTATTGGCACCTGAAATTAATGACCATTCTTAGCATGACTAAGACTGGAACACTTAAACATTATGTATTTCCTAAGGTGAGGCAATTTGAAGTGTTTACTACTCTTATAAAATTCTTGTCCAAAGAAACAGACCCTAGGCAAAGGACTAGGTATAGGAAACATGAGTTATAGAGGAACAAGTTACATGATACCATGTAATAAGTAGACAAGTGTAAAATACAGAATAACTGCATATCTACCTGGTTTCTTCAACATAATAATACCAAAAAGTAAAAAATAAAAATAAAAAAGGAAGTGAATACATGCAGTTTGCAAGAAATCATCTTTAAAAAAATATTTTTCATGCAATTGGGGAAATTTGAACCTGGCAAGAGACTTCTGTAATCATAATAATCGTTAATCTTGTTAAAGGTGATATGGCATTTTTAAAAACTGATTTAAATGTTTACATTGAAAAAATATAGAATATAAGTAAAAACCATTAAATGTAATAAATTTTAGTACAATTTCCATATGGAAATGTGTACAAAATTAATTTATTGTATGCCAGTAATAAATACTAAATAATAAAATCATATGTCATAGCAACAAATACATTTAAAACTATGCATGAATTATGAGAAAATAAATTTCAATAACATTATTTAAAAGGATCCAAATAAATTGAGAAATACAACTTGTTTATAAAAATGAAACTCAGTTTAAAAAAAATCTATTCTCCCAAGCTTATTTATGTAATTAATCCAATTAAAACACCATTAAGATTTTTTTTCTTAATTTCCAACTTATTGTGAATTCTAGTTAAATTAATCTAGATATAAAAAAACAAGAAAATCAGGATACTTTTAAGGAATAGCAAGTTTGGGAGAATTCCTCTGTCTAAAATCAGGTATTTTAGAGGTTTAGATACGAATACAGTGTTACTTTTGCAGGGTTTGATAGGTTCATCAACAGAATAATGCAGGAAATATATGAATATATATTTGGAGATTTGGTCTATTACACAAGGGCTGTGTAGATTTATATTAATTATGGAAAATAATATTTTTCAAGTGTAGTGAGGCAAATTTATTTATTTTAGAGAGCAGTTGATCTCTACCTGCATCATACAGAAAAACAAATTTCAGGTTATTAAAAGACATTCATTAGTCCCACCATAAAATTTGTATAACAAAACAAAGAGACAATGTAGGACATTATAGGTCATGGCAAATATTCTGGGTTTTATTCTGAATAAAGCATGAAGCCACTGAATGCTTTTTGCATAGGGATGCCATAATATCAGTTAGATTTTAAAAGTTTCACTTTTGCTGCTCTCTGGTGAATTGGGTGTATGGGAGAAAAAGAAACAAAAATGGAGTCCAAGAGACTTAACAATAATCCTGGTGACAGCGATGATTGTTTGCATTAAATTGTAGTAGCAGAATGGTCTCATCTAAGTTACTTCTAAAAGCCAACATATTATACTTGTTATATTTATTTATGTTACACTGAACTTTTAGAATATTATTATAAAATAGTTATATAACAACATACACATCTTAAAAGGCAGGACCATTTAACTTAATTTTCATCAAAGTATTTTCATCAAAGGTCAGTACCGTTAAACCAGGTCTTCTTTATTTTCTGCAATCTATAGCCATACTAATCATTAATATCCCTAAGATTGCATGATTTATTTGGCCACTGAACCGTGCTCTCACTTTTCTACTCAAGCCTCCTTTGTTTCTTTAAGCAAGATTTATCATTGTTGTTGCTGTTATTATTATTTTGTCACAGTCCATAAATCTGTGGATAGTAGTGACACGATGCCACAACATATTGTCCAGAGTAGGAATCCTTAAAGATTCTTAGTCTAAATAGCTTTGTTTTCTAGGGTTTTGGGAGCAGTGGAGAAAGTGGAAGCTTTGGCCAAATAACCTTTTTTCTGATATAGAAATAATCAAAATACTCTTGTATTAGCTTCTCTAGTTAGACAGATCAAATTTCTTTAAATGCTTTACCATGTTCTTTGTCCCCCAGCCTTTGGGGATTTTTTTTTCAGCTGTTCATTAATTTTTGCAAATGTTAACACATAGAGGAAAAAAATGCACTAATATTTGCCAGAACCTTTGATTAGGTATGTGTCATTTGCAATAACTGAGATACACAGGAATCATGCCATCTTTGAATACATTTTAGAGCTACTTGTCCTCCTTTAGACAGCTATGCTTCTTAGCTTTTACTTTCCCATAAATACTAGCTCCAGGTTTATGGTTAATATTTGTCTCTTACCAATTGTCTCAGAATAATTTTCATTAAACTTCATTTTTTTTGATGGTAAAATTTAAAGTTGTTACCCCTCAATGAAGGAAGTACAATGAAAAAAGTTAGTTTGGGCTGTTTTTATATAATTTTTTTTTTTTAGCTGAGCACCATATGCAAATCTATCATATTAGGTATGTTTTTTTTTTTTCAAGTGTCCCTGAAATATTAGCTTAGATTCCTCGGACCTGCAAACTTTAAAATACAGATTCCAAAGTGTTCTCACTATTCACACATAATAGTATATACTGTAGTTGAATTCATAGATTTGTAAAGTTATTTTTAACTCCAAAATCCTATTTTATCAGTAATAAACATGCATAGGCTCCTCTATGACCATCAACCTTCACCAGTGTCGTACATTTGTTATAGATCCTCAGTGTACATTTACATAGCATAATATCCTCAAATCCATAGTTTATAATCGAGAATACTCTTGGTGTTGTACATTGTATGTGTTTGAACACATTTGTAATGATATGTATTATAGTATCATACAGAAAATTTTAATTGGCCCAAAAGTCCTCTGTGCTCCACTCTTTTCTCACATCCTCTGGCAATTATTTATATTTTCACTTTCTCCATAGATTTACTTTTTTCCACAATACTATGTAGTCAAAACTACACGGTGCCTAAGTTTTACAAATTGATTTCTTTCATTTAGTAATATGCAGTTAAGGTTCCCTCACACTTTTACACGACTTGATAACATTTCTTTTTAGTGCAGAAAATATTCCATTGTCTGGATGTACCATTGTTTATTTATCTATTCAGTACTGAAGAACATCTTGGTTTCTTCCAGGTTTCAGCAAATATGAATAAAGCTATCATGAACATTGTGTGCAGCTTTTTGTGGACATACATTTTAACTTATTTGAGTAAATACTAAGGAATGTGATTGCTGGATCATAGAGTAAGTGTGTGTTCAGTTTGATAGAAATGCAAAACTGTCTTACAAAGTGGCTGTGCCATTGAGCATTACCACCAACAATGAAGTAGAGCTTCTCTTGCTCTACTTCCTTATCACTCTTTGATGTTATTATTGTTCTGGATATGGAGTATGCTAATAAGTGTGTAGTAATATTTCATTGTTGTTTTTCTTACAGCTTTATTGAGGTATAATTGACTGTAGCATAATATAAATTTAATTTATGCAGCATAATGATTTGACTTATGTGTGTCATGGAATGATTAACATAGTGGGTTTGTTGAATATAATCGCATATAGATACAGCATTAAGGAAATAGCAAAAAAAAAATTTTCAGGAGTTCCCATTGTAGGTCATTAGTAACTAATCCAACTATTATCCATGAGAACACAGGTTCGAACCCTGGCACCACTCAGTGGGTTAAGGATCCAGTGTTGTCATGGTCTGGGGTGTATGTCACTGATGCAGCTCAGATCTGGCATTGCTGTGGCTCTCGTGTGGACTGGCAGCTGCAATTCAGATTCGATCTGTAGCCTGGGAACTTCCACATGCTGTGGGTATAGCCCTAAAAAAATAATTACTTAATTAATTAATTAAAAAATTCATTGTGATGAGAACTCAGAATTTATTGTTGTAACAACTTTCATATATGATGTACCATCAATGTTAGTTATCTTTATCAAGTTATACATTATCTCCTCGGTACTTATTTATTTTATAAATGGAAGTTTGTACCTTTTGACTGCTTTCATATAATTCTAATTCCCTCTCCCCTCACTCTAGCTCCTGGTCTTTTTCTATAAGTTTATTTGTTTGTTCTTGAAGTGCAGTTAAGCTAAAACACTGTGTTAGTTATTGGTACACAACATAGTGATTTGATATTTCTATACATTCCAAAATTATAACGATAATAAGGTGAGTTATCTATTATAAGGCAACTTGTCTATTATAAGGCAACTATTATAAGGCGAGTTGTCATCTATCAGAATAAAAAGATATTTCATAATTTTAGAAGCTCTATGGTTTCAGGTCTCACATTTAAGCATTTAATCCATGTTTAGTTTATTTTTGTACGCGGTGTGAGAAAAAGTATCCAATCTCATTCTTTGCATGTAGCTGTCCTGTTTGCTCAAAACCAGTTATTGGAAAAGGTGTCTTTTCTTTTGTATATTTTTACTTCCTTTGTCATAGTTTAATCATAGTATAGGTTCATTTCTGGGCTCTCTATTCTGTTCTATTGATCTATGTATCTGTTTTTGTTCTCAATACCAAACTGTTTTGATTAGTGTAACTTTATAGGATTTCTTGATGCCAGGGAGCATTCTGTTTCATTCATTCTGCAAAAAAATTTTGGCTCTTTGGGGGTATATTTTATTTCCAATCAAACTTTAAAATTACTTGTTCTAGTTCTGTGAAAAGAGTCATTAAAATTTTGATAGGGATTGCGTTGAATCTATAGATTTCCAAGGGGAGAATAGTCATTTTAATAATATTAATTCTTCTAATATGGTATATTTTTCCATTTGTTTTTGTCATTTTCAATTTATTTCATCAATGTCCTACAGTACACATCTTGTACCTCTTTAGTTAGAATTAATCCTTGGTGTTTTATTATTTTTGATGCAATTGTGTGTGGGATTGTTTTCTTAATTTCCCTTTCTGATAGTTCCTTATTAGAATATAAAAGTGCAATAGGTTTCTGTACATTAATTTTGTATTCTGTAACTTTACCAAATTCATTGATGAGTTCTAGTGGTTTTCTGGTGAGGTCTTTGATCTTTTCTATGTGTAGTATCATGTTATGTGCAAACAGTAACAGTTTCTGTTTTCAGAAACAGTTTTTCTTATCTAATTTTGATTCATCTTATTTTTTTGTTGTTGTCTTTTTGGGGCCACACCTGCAACATATGGAGGTTCCCAGGCTAGGGGTCGAATCTGAACTGTTGATGCCGCCTACGCCAGAGCCACAGCAACTCCAGATCTGAGCCACGTCTGCAACCTACATCACGGCAATGCTGGATTGTTAACCCACTAAAATATGCCAGGGATTGAACCCACAACCTGATGGTCCCTAGTCGGATTCATTTCCACTGCACCATGACGGGAACTCTTGATTCATCTTATTTAAATTTATTTTTCTTATTGCTGAGGCTAAGATATCTAATACTACTTTGAGTAACAGTGGTGAGAGTGAGAATCCTTGACTTGTTCCTGATCTTAAAGGAAATGCTTCCAGCTTTTCACTGGTGAGTGTGATGTTAGTATGGCCTTGGCAAATATGACACTTATTATGCTGAAGTATATTCCTCCTATACAGACTTGTTGAGAAGTTTTAATCATAAATGGATGTTGAACTTGGTGAAATGTTTTTATGCATCTATTGAGATAATTATATGATTTTTGTGTTTAGTTTGTTAGCCTTGTGTATCACATTGATTGCTTTGCAGGTATTGAACCATCCTTTCATCCCTGGGATAAATCCCACTTAATCATAGTGTCTAATCCTTTTAATATATTTTTAATTTGTTTTCTTATTGAAGATTTTGCATTCTGTGTTCATCAGTGATATTAGCCTGTGTTTTTGTTTTGTTTAGTTCACATGTAGCTTTCCCTTTTGTTAACAGGGAGATGCCACCCTTGTAGAATGAGTTTGAAAGTTTTTTTTTCTCTACAAATTTCTTAGAATAGTTTCAGAAGGACATATATTGACTTTTGTCTTTATGTTTGGAGAATTTACCCGTGAAGCTGATTCAGTTTCATTACTGTTAATTGGTCTGGTCATAATATCTATTTCTTCCAGAGTCAGTCTTGGGAGATTTAGTGTAATAAGTTTTCTTTGTATGGTAGTAATATACAACTGTCTGGAAATGCGATGTGATTTTAATAGTATGTTACCAATTTCCAGACTACAGTTCTTCAATATTTGAAAACACTTGTATTGCCCATCATCATGCTCTTTAAGATAAATACCTTTATAGTAACAATTGTCTTTCTACCCTATCATCCATCCTCACCTTTCTCCTTCATAACAAAACTTCAATTTTGTTCAATCACCTAATATTTTTTTTAAATGCAGCCTATATGTGCCAGAAAAGTGCATACCATCCATAGGTCCTGAGTTTTTATATAACTAAACTAATCACAGGAATTCCAAAACCTTTCAAAATCGCAGTTTCCAAAACTTATGCTTAAGTTAATTAGCATTTGTTGCTCACCTGGCCAAAGTTTTAAGTCCTATGTGAACATCTGAACTAAGCCCAATTTCAGGGAAATGTAAGAAAGCATCTAGTCTCAATGCTGTTCCAGTGATTTATGGGCAGAGGGGAACAAGCCTTGCCAGCTAATGACCCCCAAGAGAATGAAGCCGCGATCTTAATATCATTGGACTACTGACTGACTGGAAGGTTGAAGTCTGCTCCATTTATGGACCTGATTATATGAGCTTGTTGTTTAAGGAAGTTTGAATTATTTTCCTGTTACTTTCTAAACTTTATATATGTGTGTGTGTGTGTGTGTGTGTGTATTTGTATGTACATATCTGTATCTATGTCTATATATATTTCATGTACTTTACATGCACAGAATATACATTATTGTTATAATCCCTAAATCTATTTATTGTGATATATATTTCTACATACCTGAGAACTATTAAATTTTGCAAGAAATGATAGATAAAGTTTGATTTGGAAGAAAGAATGAGGTAGATTTGTTGTTAGTTAATATGCTGCAGGAAATTATATGCCTCACTGATGACTTAGTCATAGTTGAGACCTCAAAAAGTACAAATAATTCAGAAAAAAAGATCTACATGTTATTTACCCATTATATAATTAAAGTGTAAAAGCAACTTCATTTGTCTCTATTCATAGTCTTTTCTGCATATAGGTAAATGTTTCTCAGTGGTGAGGCCATCCTGATGTGGAATGAGTGGGTAATACCACTACTCCAAAATTTCAGTCTCACTGATTTATTCCATAGGTGTTTATTTCTTTGGGTTGAGATATTATAAAGTCTTGTAAATATGTAAAAACATTATCATGGAGGGATAAAATGATCACTCAGTAATCTCTGCCCTAAAATAATTTTATCAGTTAAGTTAGCTATTCAACCACTTAGTTTAAATGTAAGTCCACAAGAGAAAATAAAAATTACCTTGTTACAACTTGTTCTAGTTCTATCCCTTTCACTTACTATCAATGCTTAGAGAATCTTGTGGATATAATTTTGAAAATATCACTCAGAAAAATATGCCTTATAATTCACTTAGACATGTGTTCTCTTCATTCAGGAGCCAGAAGGATGTTGTGTTAATACGTTGTGTCCTAAAAAATATAAGATTCTTCAATATTATTTTAGGAGTCCAATATTATTATGTTTATACTTATTTTTATAAATTTATAATTATACATTTATAATTTATATTTGTTTACTGTCTGTAAGAGCCAAATATATTTGTATAATCTTTTAGGGCTTTGATATCCTTTGCCTGGATGCTGCATTTTTTTCATCTGCAAGCATTTGAGTATGCTTCCAATGTTTTAGTGTGATTTTGTTCTTTCCATGGCTGAACAAACAGCTCATTTGTTTTTAGAGTTTTTTAATATTTTCATTAGCAAATATCTTCCAGTGACGACTCATTTTTCCATTGTTTTTTATTTGTAAGCACTAGAAATGATAAATGAGAAATGTTAGTAATGAAATACTCTCTCAAATCAGTATTTTTAAAGGACAAAAATATATTTGTCTTTTAAATGCTAAATATGAATTGTATTCTAGAATTCAACTTCTTCAATTTCCTAGAACCCTAAAATATGAAAACAAAGATTTTTATAAGTTATATGAATAAATCTTCCTCCTTTATTTTGGCATTTTGAAAATGAAAAAGTGGAAACTACTTGAATTATTTATATTAACCCTATCTGTTAACGACAGCACTAGAACACTAAGATGACAACTTCTGGTGATATTTCACTAGTGAATCAGCCATTAATTAATAATGCCACTTAATAAACTATCCTCCAGAACTCAGTGGATTAAAGCAGTAACATTTATTTACCTGCTAATCTGTAGGTCAGCCTGAGCATTTTTTTTTTTTTTATTTTCAGACATCGACTCAGCTGTTCCCAGTTATTCTTGCTCAGTCACTCGTGGTTAATTGGTGAGTTTGCTGACGTATTAATGATCTTGGCTTGTTTCACACACATCTGCATGGTCTGGGATGAGCCATCCAGGGTAACTCTGACTCATGTGACCTTTCACCGTCATCAGGTTAGCCTAGTCTTGTTCAGTAATTGAGGGAATATTATCAATGGGTAAATGAAGGTACATCAGGGCTCTCGAAGCCTCAGTTTGTAACTCACACACCATCTCTTCTGCTGCTAGTCACAGACTATCTCAGATTCAAAGAGTAGGGAAATAGATTCCCTATCTTGATAGAGAATCATAAAGGTACACTTAAAATGTTTACATTGGAGAGTTAAGAATTTTTCATGTTTGTAATCATTTAATTCAACTATCATGAACCTATTCATTTTTCTCCATATTCCTTGAAAGCTCCCTCATCTTTGTATATAACCTCGAAAACTAGTATCAATCATGTCTTAAATTCTCTGCTTTGTTTTTTTTTTTTTTT